>NW_021011519.1:1284635-1720520 GCF_003987935.1 Bombyx mandarina | reverse complement strand
AAAAAATTATTACAACACAAATCTACTCCATGCATTTACTGTTCTGTTAAGCAAAAGTTTGTCCATGTGTTGGCCGAGCCTTGGCCAACATTTGTAGCGGTGGTTAAAAATCGGTAATTTTGTTCAAAATTTAATATTATTTATAAGTTTAAAGCTTACAATATAGTTTATACTTCATGTACTTACCGAAAGTAAGATACTCCGGCCGTTAAATTGCTTTTTCGGGCCTTATTTTTGCAACTTTTGAATACACACTGCGGTATTGTGAGACGGGTTGACATTGGCTGTGTTTGAAGTGAACTAAACAAAATAAGAGCTCACATTTCAAGTGCGCTGTTATTTGACGAGACGGATTTTATGCACCGACCCGAAATCTAGTTACTATTGTTGATCGAAGTCTATAGGATTAAGATTCGATTCGTTAAATAAAAAACTGGTCAAAGATTAATATATCACTGATTTTATGAACAGCATAAAAACAAATAACAACTGTTACAACAATTATATGAAAATAGCTTAAAAAAATGTTACATTTTCAAAAATCAACAAATTTAATATATGAAAATATTCAGAAGCGCAAAGTTATAGGAGTCAACCCTAACAATTAGGGATGTGCTGCAATGAAAGCCAGCAATGTTGAAACTCGATTTTTCACATAGTACATAATATTATACCTATATACATATGTGTTAATAATAGTTGCCTAAGATACATTTGATAATATACAAAACGATTTACATTACATATTTTAATTACATAATATTATGTATAAGCTCAACAAACACTATTAAATATAAAACAGGTAAATGTATTTTAGTGCCTCGTTTACATAATTATTTTTTATTATACAATTTTAACTTTGATATAACTATCTTATATACATACATATAACTGAACTTGGTTCTAAACATATTTTGGCAAAACAAAAAAATGATCTTTATTGGTTGTTTTGGGTTATTTTTTATTGCATTGTTGAGTGAACGAGATACCGGCCCACCTAATAGTAAGTGATTAGCATAGCCCACACAGATCATAACTTGAATTCCATCTAACTTGAGACTAGAAGTCTGTTTTTCAATTGTATAATTTTTTTTATTTTTTTATTTGATATTATACCTTCTTCGTCACAATCACTTCTCTCAATACGAGTAAGCCGTGCGTTTTAATCTTCAAGCCACGAGGACTTCCAACTTGGAAATAAACCTTCTTTTTCAATAAGCACATCCAAGAATATTTTTCATTTTGGAAGTTTACAAGTTGGTACAGTAGAATGGGGGAATAGAGACTAGAGTAATAGAGAATAGGGACAAATCTGGAATGTCACAATACTTTTGTTGAGTTTTTAGATTTAACTTTGTTGAACTGAAAATGACTTTTATTTAGTGTTTAATTAATTTAGTCATCAAAGTTTTATAACTCATTAAAGATATTAAAAAGTTAATTACCCAAAGTTAGGTACCTACCTAACAAGTAAAAAGTGCTAGCCCTATCGAAAACGAAAAAAACTATTGTCCCCATACATACGTAACTTGATTCACCCCAAAGCCAAGGTCAATCGGGTCAAGCTAGTTTTTTCAGTTTTTGTGTATATTTTTTAATGAATTATGTATAATAACGCATCGCATATAAAAATTTAATTTTATTAGTGTTACCCTAAGAAAAACCATTGAAAATTTGTGTAGGAATTGGAAAAGGTCCCGATTCCCCCCAATCTACGGTACCCAACGCCATCATAACTATCATACTTCAACTGCAGTTAAATCTTTTAGTAAAATAATTCTCTCTAGTTTTAAGAACGAACCTTGTATCAGTACAATCGTAGATTCAATACTAAAAAGGCAATGTACTGTTCACAATGTGACGTGAGTCTTCGATAATCGAACTAAGCCGCTTAAATAAAGAGGGTACTTCAAAATTAACACGATAATCCTTTATTAACTTCAAAAACAAATTCCGTGTAACAATAAAAGACGATTGTCATACACTAAAATATACCTTAAGATTAAACAACAACATGTATATTGCCTTAGTAATTTATCTTTTTTTTTTTTTTATTGCCCTTGTAGGTAGACGAGCATACGGCCCTCCTGATGGAGAGTGGTTACCGTCGCCCATGGACTTCAGCAATGCCAGGGGCAGAGCCAAGCCGCTGCCTACCGCTTAATACTCTCCACAAGCCTCGTTTGAAGAAGGACATGTCATAGCGCTCGGGAAACACCGAGACTACGTTAACACATCCGAAGAGTCAGTGACCATATCGAGGAGTGAATGGCTATTTGGTTTAAACGACATTTTTGCAACTTTACAGGAGAACCATTTAAAGTTTATAATTTGGAAAAAATATCATTACGAAAAAAACAACTTCTTTAGCTATTTATTGAATGAAGTAAACCTAATTGAAATTCAATTTCTTAATTGAATACGAGTAGCATCAACAGTTCTACATTCTTATGTAGAACTGTTGATGCTACTCGTATTCTATACATATAAATAAAATTGGGGTGTCTGTTTGTAATATTTAAATAATCGATTTTTACTACATGCATATATGAATATAATATATACAGTACTGGTATACACCAAAATATATTTTTTACAATTTTTGTCGTCTGGCTGTCGGTTTTTTCCGGCTAATCTCTGGAACGGCTGGACCGATTTTGACGAGACTTTCACTGATAGGTAGCTTATGATATAAGGAGTTACTTAGGCTACCTTTTTTTAGACTAGCCTCGCCCCACAGCGTCATCCGCGGTACGACAAGCTATCAATAATAAAATTTAATATTACCGAAGTGAAGCGAGGGCGGGTCGCTAGTACCAAATAAAACGCACATTTAATTACAAAGATGTCGCGTATCAAGCCAAATGTCGCTTAATAAAAATTGCCTTTCACCCCTCGATACATGTTCCGATAATCTCAACTGTATGAACTCATATTTTATTTATTTATTGATGTGCCTTTGGAAAACATACAGCATTGTATTATGAAGAAGCAGTGTGTACTTAGCTTAAATTCCTTGTCTATGTCCAACCATAGACAGTCAATTTAGTTCCATCTTTAGCCGCTAGGTGCTTCCAGCAAGTATAAAGGAAGCGCAGCCATCTTTGATCTTCATAGCGTTGTGTACTTTCGTACTGTGAAGTCGCAAATCCACAAATATTTATTCGACTTCTTATTAATTGCAAAAAATATTTATTTTGTGTTTCTATGAGTGTTATTTTGCAATCATTACAAGTATTATTTACCAATCCTATCATCGGACGCCATGAATCACGCGTCATCTGTTGGAGGTGATGTTGAGTCAAGCTCCATAATTTCCGAGAGGGAAGATGTCCAGGCGAGACGCGATGGAGACGCCTGCGTTCGAACAGTTCGTCAAGCGAAAAAGAACAAAAGGAGTCTCTGCGTAAGAAACGACGGGATTCAAAGGTAACGGTCGATCTTCGAATCGGCTCGTTATCCCACCAGGTCAGTGACGTTGTAAATGTAATAAAGCATCAACTGTGTGTAACAATTGAATGTAACGAAAATTGTTGTAAACAAATTGATCTCGTCAATACGGAAATTTTGACAAAAACACAACAGATTTAAACTAATAATCTTTGTAACATAATTACTGAAAACTTTGGCAAATCGTCTCCGTCGTACAAGTTACCCGTAAAAGCGTTTTAAATTGTATACGGAAAAAAGGGCCGTATGGATAGAAATAAGACGTCAAAGTTTAATTTCCGTGGTCTCTAACAAAGTATCCTGTTGCCACCGCACCACTCATTGAGGAATTTTTGTTTGATAATACTAAATTGAAATCTATTCAGTCCCTCGGAGGGCTACAATCCTATTTTTTCACGACCTGGTACAAAAGGCAAGCCAAACATTATAAACAATCATAGTCCGTAACATCTGGCACAATCCAGAGGGGGGCAATTGAAGACACCGACGGAAGGCACTGAGTGCCACCAAAATTGTAATAATTTGTAAACCATGTATGGTTACCAAATACCGTAAAAACAAAAAAAAAACATTTTTCTGCGGAAGAAAAGCGACGGATCAATGCGTCCAATTTTCGATCTTCGAGAGTTGAACAAGGTCGTAAAGATAAAACACCTGATAAAACACCTAACTGTTTTCGGACACCTCGGTACCAAACTTTCTCCACCCAGGGGACTGGATGATAGAATTGAACATTTCTCAGGAATATTTTTCTAGTATCAGTCGCAAAATTTCGTCGATACTTCTTGAGGATCAGTACCAAGGTACCAGTATCAGTACCTTCAGGAAGGAATCGGTACCTTCTTATGAGTTAGTATGAAATGACGTGCCTACCCTTCGGTCTGGCTTCAGAGCCACACCTTTTTGCTTCTATAACATGCGGGTCGCAGAGACCTTGCGTGCAAAGGGAACTCGAGTGCTAGTCTACCTAGACGACTTCCTTTTGGTCGACCAAAACAAATCCAAGTTGAAACTTCAGGCTGCAGAAGCTGTGAAGCTTTTGGATTATCTGGGCTGGCATGTCAATTTCCATTATATAGGGTGCGCGGTCGCGGAGATATTGCGTGCAAAGTCGAGTGCTAGCTTACCTACACGACTTGATCTTGTTTCACCAAGACAAATAAACGTTTTTGCTCCCATAGCATGCTCGGTCGCGAAGACCTTACGTACATAGGGAAGTCAAATGTTAACCTACCTACGCGACTTTTTCTTGGTCCATGAAGACAAATACACCTTTTTTGCTTGCATAGCATGCTCGGTCGCGGAGACATTGCGTGCAAAGGGATGTTGAGTGTTATCCCACCTACGCAAATCCCACCAGGTCCATCAAAAGAAGTCCAAGTTGAGTCTTCAGGCCACATAAGCTGTAAAGCTCTTGGATTATTTGGGCTGCCAAGTCTGCCTTACAAAATCAATCAATTAGTACACTGGTTCAAGAGATGACATGTCTAGGGATTCGATGGAAAATTGCGAGAAATAGTGGCCACTCAACAACATCCTAGCTCAAACTCTGACGGAATTACATCAATCTATGCTAACTTGCAAATTTTCTTGCGAAGTTTCAAGAACAAACACCCCCGTAAAAAACAGGCCATCCTGCATGTGTTAACAATTAAATGCAGTGCTGACGCGGAGCCACATGTCAGACATTGCCGATGCACAAAACCAACCATTTCCTGGCAACGGAAGCTTCGGACATGTGTAGGGGTTACAAATGCAGTGCTGATGCGGAGCCACATGTCAAACATTGCCGAGACACAAAACCAACCATTTCCTGGCAACGAAAGCTTCTGACATGGGTAGGGGTTACAATTAGACAAAATATTAACGTCCTGTCTGTGGTCAGCTCAACAACAGAAACTGCTCACCCACAAAAGAGCTATTTGCAATGGTAGTGACAATCAAAATGAATCTGAAAGTATTTCACTAGCGTTGACCTTTCGATTTTTAAACCTAAGCGATAAGTTCAAGATAACTGTCAGCTTATAATCTCTCGGGGAGATACAACATCGTAGCCGACAGGCTATCACGAGGAAATCAACCTGCGAAATGGCACTTTTTACCACATGCGACCACAAAAGTTTTTCGAAAGTGGGGTCATCCGGATATAAACCCATTCGCCGACCAAGATTGGACCTTCAGCATACCGTAGAGGATGCAACTAGCATGGAGAATTCCTCCTCTCAACCTTCTCCCCAGAGTACTGACTCACTTCAACAGTGTCTAGGGAACCTACCTGCTGTATGTTTTCCTTCTCGGCACATAATATCGGTTTTATTGTTATGTAAAACCGTAATATTAATAAAATTAGAAAATACATTCAAAGTCAATTTTGACTATAACACTGTATAGTTCATCCCGGATACCACTAGGGGTGCTAGTGCTAAATTATAATATATAAATACCGAATCTTCACATTACGAACATTTAAAATCACAGTACAGAAATTTTGATTTTAACATACAAATTTGCTTTAGACACGACAATGTTTTTATTAATACGCTTTCATTAAGTTGTCCTGTCTGTACATTTGTGACGGAATCTTTCAACGTACGTTTCCAAGTAGTCGGAGATCATATTTGCTCAGGTATCAATGACCGAAGACCCTTCCAATGATTTTTTTACTATGACCAAGGTCACACACTTCCAGTACAGCTTTCCATTGAAGCGTGCTTTTTTTTAAACTATATTTATATATTTATTCTATCGTTGAATTCAATAGTCCTTGTCACCAGACTCACCGTTAGGCTTAGTGGCGGTCGACTGCGCGATCGTCGGATCGTCGCGGCGACCGTTGCGACACCGCTGCGATATCAATACGATATCAATAGCGGATCGCATTCACTCGAGTCGCGCATACCTGAAAACGTAAACAGTATTCAAAGGTAAACATGTGACCCACGGGATTTATAACTGAGGGACCCTTCAAATGTTACGAGACGAAATCTACAGTGGTTTTTACGGATGTTCCGTTATAACTACTGAACCATGCATCCGATTGACTTGAAACCTGGTATTCATGTAGAAAATACATGTACTTAATGGATAGGCTAATATTAATAGACTCCCTACACCAGTTGCGGGGGCTTTAATGATCAGAAACTTGTGGGGGTGAGAAATAATGTTAATTTTAAATGCCCAGTGAAGCGGACGGATACAGCTAGTAGTACCTATATATACCATTGGGTATTGAATAATAACAGGTAACTACATTCTTGATCCTGCGGACCAAATGGAAAGCAGTCGACGTCGCCCAAAACACGTCATTTCGGATCACCCCGATCCACTTATAGCACCGGTCATCGTTCTCGACGAACCCGTCGCTTGATTGCGCTGCCCGGAACATTGTCAAAAGTACGTATTCTACTTTAAGTCACGTGTCTCCGGTCACCATGCCCGGCGTACACGTCGATCATGGTGAAGAGCTCGACAAGCGAACTAACCCATAGACACAATCCACTAAGTTTCGCGCCGGATGGTCTCAGTGGGTCGCGTTTCCAATCCGGTGGTAGATTCTGCTAAACTCTGCTCTTGCTAGGTCCTGCCTTAGTAATCCATTTCCAGTTGAGCCCCGCGAGCTTACCCATTAGCTACAGCGTAGCGGGAACAGCCCCTTAGGTTACAAGCGAAACGTAGAGCACAAAAAAAGACTCACGGTGCGACATGTATATGAATTTCGGTGTTCTCACGTTACGAATTCTGAGCGGTTCTTCATTATTCTTTTTTTTTCCTACTTATTCCAGTAACATCGAGGGGTTATTCTAGATTCGCCGAACTAGAAGGCGAGCTCACGGGGCTCAAACCTGAATACGTTGCTAACACGTTGGTAGGCAGCGGCTTGGCTCTGCCCCTGGCATTGCTGAAGTCCATGGGCGACGGTAACCACTCACCATCAGGTGGGCCGTATGCTCGTCTGCCTACAAGGGCAATAAAAATAAAAAAATAAAAAAACGAACCCTAGCAAGAGTAGTGCTTCGCAGAATCTACCACCGCATCGGAAACGCGACCCACTGAGAAGATCCGGCGAGAAACTCAGTGGGCTGTGTCTGTGGGTTAATTCGCTCGTCGAGCCCTTTGTCGCAAGCGACGGGTTCGACGAGGACGGTGACCGGATTGGGGCCGGATGACCGTGATTTGTTCAGTTATTTATTACGAATGGACAATTTAAATCCGCTAATAAAAGTGTACATTATAAAATTTCATTTTTTTTATACGGATTGAGACGATAGGATGCTGGTCTTTTCCAGTAAAATGATGTTTATTAATATATAAGTTGCATTGGGCGCTATCTTTGTATTTACTGTGGTCGATTTATTGAACTACGCACGATATGAGTGTTGTGATGACTTTGTGTTTTGCTATGTAACGCATATCTACTTCCAACGTATTCTCAGCTACTTCGGTCAAATCGCCCGTAGAGAAACCGATAACTTAGAGAAGCTTATGGTAGTTGGTCAGGTTGATGGGAGAAGATTACGCGGGCGCTCACCTACCCGCTGGTCTGATCTAATAAAGACGCTCACCGGCCTGCCAATAACAGAGGCTATAAAGACCGCCGAGGACAGGAAGACGTGGGATAGCATAATGCATCGAGTGGTCAACGTTTCAAACTAGACACGACCTTCAGCAATGAAGAGACCGACTCAGAAGAAGTAGATGTGATACATGTGTTTTCATATTAGCAGTTACTCGTGCAAGTGAATTTTGCTTGTTTAGAAATAAACTAAAGCTAAATCTGTAGGGCACAAGATAAACTAACAAATAACGCGTTTTCTCCGTAAAATTAACAACTTCCAATTATTATTATTTTTTTATTGCTTAGATGGGTAGACGAGCTCACAGCCAACCTGGTGATTGTTAAGTGGTTATTGGAGCCTATAGACATCTACAGCGTAAATGCGCCACCCACCATGAGATATAAGTTCTAAGGTCTCAGTATAGTTACAACGGCTGCCCCACTCTTCAAACCGAAACGCATTACTGCTTCACGGCAGAAATAGGCAGGGTGGTGGTACCTACCCATGCGAACTCACAAGAGGTCCGCCTACCACTAGTAAGAAAATTTAAGAAATTCCGCAAAATAGAATGCGTTCCATTAGAAAAGAAAAACCGCGTACTCTTTTAACGAGCGTTTCGCCCAAAAACAAAATATATTTTTCACATCTAAAATATGTAATAAAATAAACAGCTCACGCGCTGACGTCAATAGCGTGGTTGCAGCAATAAAACTGACTAACAACACGCTACGTGTCTACCCACTGATCGAGTCGAGATGACGGACGCGTATCGATCAAAAACTATTCAAGGATAAAAGTGGTTAATAAAACCTACTCGTTCGGTTTACGTTTTCACCGGGGACACAGATAAGCCCCGTACACGTATTATCGATTGGCCTGGATGTAAAAATAACGACATGTATGTCTTTTCATTGCTCTACTTTTTAAATCAATTTTATACGAAACAATTCGATCGGGTGTTCTCGGGTCGAATGTTAGGTTAGGTCAGATTGGATTATTTCGCGTACTGTATCTTCTTTGTGTTATTTTTTTTTATTGCACTAGGCAGGGTAGACTTGAACATTCGACTAGACTCCTTAAAGTGAATGGCCTCAGATACCTTGAAAGATTACTGGTGGTAGGACCTCTTGTGAGTCCATGCGGGTGGCTACCACCACCCTGCCTATTTCTGCCGTGAAGCAGTAATGCGTTTCGGTTTGAAAGGTGGGGCAGCCGTTGTAACTATACTTGAAACCTTAGAACTTATATCTCAATGTGGGTGGCGCATTTACGTTGTGGATGTCTATGGGCTCCAGTAACCACTTAACACCAGGTGGGCTGTGAGCTCGTCCACCGATCTAAGCAATAAAAAAAAATGAGGTCGAAATTTCAAATGTATTCGAAAACGGCCCTCGCCGATTTCAAAGTAGAATCGCTCCGAAGAAGAACTCTGCGTGATGCCGGTGCTTGCCCTTGCTGGATCACAGCAAATGGGCCGCAGGTGGAACTCAGCTTACGTTTCTTTACTAATTCCTTCTTTTTTCTTTTCCCTACCTATTCGCTGGTAGCCTAAGGGGCTATTCCAGCTACGTTCTGCCTGGTAGGTTAGCTCCCGGGGTTGAAACTGAGAGCGTTTGCTAACACTGGCTCTAGCAAGAGCAGGGCTTCCCTAAACCTACCACCGGATCAGAGACTCTAACTACTTAGAAAATTCTGCGAAAAACTCAGTGGTTTGTGTCTATAGGCCAGTTCGCACATCGACTACAATAGGAATATCGATGCCATTCTTTATTAAAATTTTAAGACTGACAAAGAACGAAAAAAGGACGGTTTACGATCGAGCATCTATATATTAATACGTGAAGGAAAAGCTTTGTATCCCTTTTTAAGAAAATCGCGCGGACGGTGGAGTATGAAATTTCCCACACTTATAGAGAATATAGAAAAGGAGTGCGGAATGTTAATATTTTTTTTAAATTATGCCTAAAAAATACATTAAATCAATCATTACACACACTACCATGTATTTGACGCACACACGCATGCATACTAAATAGTTATTTATTGTCAAACTTTTGTTCTTGACGTCTGTGGTCAAATTGAGAATAGATTAAATATTGTTTGTCTTTATTAATACTTTTCTATAGTGTAGTCTTGGCGAAATTTGTGATTATAGAAGTTTAATAGTCTTTGAAAATAGAATCATAATAGTGTACAAACTTACAATTTCAGTTAATTATAGTCGAATTTCGACTACCGGGGGACCACTAATTTTTATTAATGCTTAAATGGGCGGACGAGCTCTCGGCCCATCTGATATTAACTCGTTATCGGAGCCCAAAGGCATTAACAACATTAATGCGGGTGGCGGCATTGGCGACCTTGAGACGTGACTTCTAAGTCTCAGTTCTATAGTACATCGTCTGCCCCGCCCTTCAAATCGAAACGCTTTAATGCTTCACGGCAGAAATAGAATGCTATGAATGTATGAATGTCGCTAAACCGACGCCGCGACGGTCCGAATATTGTTTGAAGCTCGCATGTATGGAAAGAAAATGCGGTCAGCGCAAATCGAGTTTTTAACAAATTGCTTCTGTTGTATGATAGCTACAGCGACTTGTAAGGAAATATATTAATGCTCTTAAGGCCGGTTGCAATCATGCTTGATTTTCATAGAAAACCTAACGAATTGTAAGTATATATTGTCAGGGGGAGTCATCGAGTTCCAGTGGTAACACTCAAAACCGGACTAGAAAGAGGGTAGACAGATTTCTCTGCTCCTAAAATCCTACCTGCAAACCAAGCGGCCACCAGATCGCCAAGCTTTGGGCTTTTTATTAAGAGCTTAATTTGAAGCGTACACTAGAAAAATGAAATGCTGGGAATAGGTTCCCAACGGCAAGAGCAAAAATAATCTGTGAAAACGCGGTCGAATAACGTTGGACTAAGTGTATATACGGATGGCATTCTGATAGAGAGTATAAGAATAAGTATACGAATCACCTTCAATTCTTTTTTTTTATTGCTTACATGGGTGGACGAGCTCACAGCCCACCTGGTGTTAAGTGGTTACTGGAGCCCATAGACATCTACAACGTAAATGCGCCACCCACCTTCAGATATAAGTTCTAAGGGTCTCAGTATAGTTACAACGGCTGCCCCACCCTTCAAACCGAAACGCATTACTGCTTCACGGCAGAAATAGACAGGGTGGTGGTACCTATCCGCGCGGACTCACAAAAGGTCCTACCACCAGTGATTACGCAAATTATAATTTAGCGGGTTTGATTTTTAATACACAATCATTCACCGTGGAAGTCAATCGTGAACATTTGTTGAGTACGTATTTCATTAGAAAAATTGCTACCCGCCTGAGATTCGATACCCGGTGCATCGCTCAACACGAATGCACCGGACTTCTTATCGCTTAGACCACGACGACTTGCTGCTTCTTCTCAGTCGTTTGCACTCTTGGTAGAGTGGTCGCGGCCATCATGCCTACTGCTAAGCTCTCACAATTTATCAATAAAAAAACAATCTCATTATTTTAGTTTAGGTCAGTTTACCTGCGCTGTTTCTGCCGCTACAACTGGAATAGGTCGTCGTGTGTCCTCTCCAGCCGTCTGAGCGAGGAGTCGACGCGTCTGCCCTGGGTGAGGGAAACGGGCGGAGGCGGCAAGGGAGGCGGTATTACTTCATTGTAAGACGACGAAGCGCCCATAGACGCGGACTGTCTGAGTCGCGCCGTCGGCCTGTGCCTCACGTAACCCTCATCTATATCCTTCACGAACCTGGAAGGAGTAAACACATATTGATCAGTACTCGCAATACTCGCATTGGTAGCCTAAGAGCTATTCTAACTACGCGTGGTAAGTGAGCTCACAATGCTCAACCTGGAAGGACTTGCTAACTTGCTAAGGTGAACCTGAACTAGGGCTTCAGTAGCCCAGAGGAACTAAATCGTCTTTGAAAGTATGCTGTGAAAGGACGCCACCCACCACTAGTAATTTTCCCAAGAAAACCTTTACGTATGTACTCCGTAAAGGTCACGATTCTCAGCTTTTTTTTTTCCTACCTAAGCTGGTCGCCTTGAGAGGCTATTCCAGCGTAACCTTAACCAGTAGGTGAGCTCACGGGGCTCAAACCTGACGACGTTGCTAACACGAACCCTAGCCAGAGCCGTGCTTCGCAGAATCTACCACCGGATCGGAAACGCGACCCACTGAGAAGATCCGGCGAGAAACTCAGTGGGCTGTGTCTGAGAGTTAATTTACTTGTCAAGCCCTTCGTCGCAAGCGACGGGTTCGACGAGAACGGTGACCGGCGCTTGAAGTACCTAGAAGCACCGTTAGTGGATCGGGAGGATCCCATTCTCAGCACTGAGGAACACGACGCACGGAGGAGGTGATGCACTCAACAATTACGCGACTCATTTAAGACGCTTCTATTGGCTTTATATGTATGTAACGGAATCTTTTAAAGTCATTTTCATTGACTTCAAAACTTCCTTCGTCACAACGTAACGTTACCGGAAAAATAATATTTAATAAAATTAACAGACGTTAGATATTTAAAAGTTTTGCTTTCCACTGCCAAAATGAACTAATAAAAATTTCGCTAGTATGAAATGCAAAAGAATGTTGCACAGCAAAGACATCCGTTCGTTATAACAAGACCGACCACAAAGTCGATGACGTATAACGTTATCAATGGAGAGCGGTCGATGACCTCGAAACATCATTTCGGCTAATAAAAAACGTTTCTAACACAAAAACATGAAACGAATAATTGAAGAATTCAGCGCCCGCGACGGGCGATAGGCAATTTCAAGGCTAACAAAAAAATCTTGACATTACTTTCATTAATTTATCGCATTATGATACAGTCCATTCTCCAGTGGACACGTTATTATGAACAGTCCACACGTTATTTTAGGCAGCGGCTTTGCTTAGGCAGCGACTTGGCTTAGGCAGCGGCTTGGCTTTAGGCAGCGGCTTGGCTCTGCCCCTGGTATTGCTGAAGTCCATGGGCGACGGTAACCACTCACCATCAGGTGGGCTCGTCTGCCTACAAGGGCAATAAAAAATAAAATAAAAATTATGAACTTAGCTAGGAATGTTTAAATTGCATATAATACAAATTTGTTTTATTCCTTTACTTGTCCCTAGTCCGGCTATTATTCTCCGCTTTTGTTTATTTAATGTTCACACCTTTTTACATGTATGATTACCAGTTTTTCGCGGACAACGTTCTGAAATAATATACCCGGTATCACTCTCACGACTAAGAAATGATATCTCATGTGTTAAAACGCGTCAAAAGTCTCGATTGAACGTGCACAAAATTATAAACTATCAGTTAAATGTTGGGTATCAATGACATATATTTTTTCCAAAAAACTACATATCGTCAGATTCATTTGGCAACGTTACAAATAAAATGTTGTTTCTATTTTTGGAATCGAGTATTCTCTTTAACAAATTCTCTATTTCTAAAATAATTTAAAATAAGATATTACTCTTTAAAACTGATTTCGACTTGTGACAGTTTGGTTCTGATGTATCGATCGAAACTACATAGGATGCATTTCTCCCAGAAAACCTGAAAATTCTGGACCAGAAAAGATCAAGTAGTGGATTGATCACCTTTTTTTTCTTTTTAACTCTGGGTAATCAGTTTACGGATACCCGGTCGAGAGGGGGTAACAAACCGGGTTATTTCGGACTCCGACGCCTCCAGAGAACAAGAGGGAGAAGAGAAAGTCCGAAGTCCTCCTCTTCTTCCAAATTTAAGTAGTGGATCACCTACTCGTTGATCAAAACTAATACATAGCATCAGTTACAGAAATGCTCATACCTGAAGCACTTAGGCCAGCCGAAGATAAGAGACACGTGGAAAGAAATTTTGCAATGAGAGAACAGTTATCATCAAACTAGACACGACCTTCAGAACTAGTACCGTAGAAGGTACCGACTCAGAAGAAATATCGAAATGATCGACAAATATCGGCGGTCGGAAAATAACTTCGATATCTCGGTAAGAATCTAAAATTCAAATGACCAATCCTAACGTATTTTATAAACTAAGATAACTTTAATATTACGTTAAAAATAGATTGTTACAAGGTCGCGTAATATATGTATACAATTTCTTCATTCCGTAACCGGTTTTACGATCAACACTTTTATTTTAGATCGTATCAAATGAACAACGTTTATGGAGCATAACTTTAGCATTGCTTACGAAGGTGCTACCCTACCGACAATTGTCACAAGACATACTAGAAAACAAAGTAGTCACTAACTGTTTACGATAATGGAATCATCACTTCCTATAGCAAAGTCAGACTTGCAATATTTATAAATTTGATATTATTATCTCCATTACGTTCAGACTGGCTTCATTAACGTCGTAGTATCGATTCGAGATAATTTCAATGACAATCGAATCTGTTTACGGTTAATTAAACCGAGAAATTAGCATTACGTACTTCTTACAAGAATTACATAAGCCATTATCTACTCTAAATAAAAAAAGAACAATCCCAATCATCATTATTAATACATGAACATGAAAAAATAAAGTAACTTCAGACAAAAATGAAATTTGAAATATAATTCGAAGGGGAGTGTGCAAATAGATGTACCACGAATAATTTATTTTTATTTTTTATTGCTTAGATGGTTGGACGAGCTCACAGCCCACCTGGTGTTAAGTGGTTGCTGGAGCCCATAGACATCCACAACGTAAATGCGCCACCCACCTTGAAATACAAGTTCTAAGGTCTCAAGTATAATTTGTGTAGATGATTACTTTAAAGCCAACACTTCTACGGCCCGTCTCCACATCATTTCGGGTCCTCCCGATCCACTAACGGTGATTTTAAGTACCTACCTCAAGCACCGGTCATCGTTCTCGTCGAACCCGTCGCTTGCGACGAAGGGCTCGGCGAGTAAACTAACCCACAGACAAGGCCCACTGAGTTTCTCGCCGGACCTTCTCAGTGGGTCGCGTTTCTAATCCAGTGGTAGATTCTGCGAAGCACTGCTCTTGCTAGGGTCAGCGTTAGCAACTTCGCCAGGTTTGAGCCCCGTGAGCTCACCTACTCGTTCGGTTACGCTGATATAGCCTCTCAAGGCTTAGATAGGAAAAAGCCCGTCTCCTTCCGAATTACCCTACTCCATCATCCCTCTTTAGGAATATTACCCAACTTTTTGCAAGTTTTCTACACAATTATCTTGGTAGTAGATGTTTTGCAATCAGGCTAGCCGCGATATTCCCCCCTTTCCCTTTCAGAGTTCTTTAGAAAACGCGACAGCATCAAGACCCTTAATCTAACGTCTCGTCGGTCGGCGAACTTTCGGAATCGCTCTTAAATGCGCCGCCAGCTCTGACCTCCAGGATACGCCACTAGGTCATAATTAGCGTAGGTCAGGTAGTGCGGTCATCTGTGACCTTGTTGCTCTTTTGCAAGACGCGTGTACAGCAATATACACGTCGGTATCTGGAGTGTCCCGTACCAACCTCCAAGCCCGTAAACGAAGTGGAACCGAAACACTTATGAAGCCATGATTCGCATCACCATCACAACGATAGACCGTAACGATCCATCGATATTCCACTTTCCGTAGCCATGAGACTTCATCTTAGATAAAAACCAAGGACACAGGCAAATCATTAACACCATAAAGTCATTCTCACCTACCTCAATACAGAAGCTTACAAAAAACCAGTTTTTGTTTAGTTCATAGAAAGCAAAATGTACAGTATTATCTAATATTATAAATTTCACATTAATTTGAGAGTCAAATTCGATGGACGTAATATGTAACATTTCCTTTTTTCGTGAATCACTTTGCTTGTAGCAAAGTGATTCACGAAAATATAAATTTTCTATTGATTTTTTTTGCGAATAATTTGAGATTTTTGTCATCTTTAGATCGTTTATTTCTAAATGATATTAAAGATTCAACATTTCAAATATCCGCTGACGGTTATTAATTCAGGATGCATTAATACGTAATTGGAACTTTGTGTTCAATTTTTTTTCTAATTTTTCTAGTACATTTGACCGTATTTGTTACAAATAACAGAAACAATACTGGTCTCTAAGAAGTCAATTGGTACCTGTTTTTTTTATGATTGAAAGATTACTGGTGGCCCGGAGGCCTTTCCAGCTTCACCAGGACAGGTGGGCGAGCAAAGGCTCAGCCAGGAGGGATGGGATTTGCTAACAACTGCCCGAGCGCCTCCGAAGGAGACCTAACAACTCAAGAGCAATTGCTCCGCGAATGAATCTACTACCGGATCGGAATCGCGACCCACTGAGAAGATCCGGCCAGAAACTCAGCGGGCTGATGCATGGGTTAGGTTGCAGGTCGACCTCTTTGTCGAGTTCGACGATTACGGTTACCGGGGTTCCTCAGCCTGCTCCTAGTTTTAGCGCTGAAGGTATCTAATGGAAGAGTTATTGGATCTGATGGATCCGTAAGGACGTGTCTAGGGCGACGACGGTGGCTTGCTCCTGCTCAGGATTCGGGGAGTAGTCAGCGGCGGCAACGATAAAAGGATTATCATGACGCATAGCCTTATCGAAGCCTGTTTTTCGGCATCAAACAGACTTCAGATAAACTCAGGGTAAATGTAAACGGTAAACCAAATGAACTTAGAAGACAACTGAAAACATCAATTTCTCGAAATCAATTAACTAATCACCAATTAACCACAAATTTTATTTTGATTGTATCGTTATACTGCACATCTCCGAGTGTACTATATTTCGGTCCCGATCACGAAGTCCTTTATGAGTTGTATGAATCGACAAACAATTTTCAAAGGAAATTTACTTATGCTTTACGTTATTCAAGGCTGGTCGAATAACGCTAAACATTGCTCATTTGACAAATCTTAGCAAAACACTTATACTTCGCTAAAACGATAAATATTTTCTCTTAATGACTTCTTTCTACTCTACCAACGTATAAGTCATTCACATCAATAGCATAAGCATGTAATTGTTGCGATACGGCAACAATCAGTTTTAAGCGGAATCTTTTTTTAGATCACACTAGCTGACCCGGCAGACTTCGTAGTGCCTCAATCAATAAATAAAAGACCTAAACTTTTGTACAAATTAAACTTAAAACAAACAAAAGGAATCCGTCCGACACTTCAAAGAGAAAACAAAATTGTTATTTTTATTTAATTCCGAGTATTTTCATATTTATCTACCTTTTAAACCTTCTCTGGACTTCGACAAATAATTCAAGACCAAAATTAGCCAAATCGGTCCAACCGTTTTCGAGTTTTAGCGAGACTAACGAACAGCAATTCATTTTTATATGTATAGATAAATCTCTCTCTTTCTCTTAAACTACAAATACTCGTATATCAACGTAGAATACTTACATTGGAAACAACAAAAAAATTATTTAATTAATTATTCGACAACGAATTATTTATTTCGAAAATTAAAATATCGAATATAGTGTTGTAACAATTTCTCGCTAATAAAAACTTCACAACATAAATATTACAATTTTATATTGAGCTAATCATAATAATATGATTTCAATAATACTGTTACACACGTGAGTCGTGTGTTTCGAAAGTACTGAACTGTCTTGCTTCGTGATTACGATTACAAATATTTATTGGCAACAAATGGTATCCAAATTCCAATCGTATTTATTGCAAATATATTTACGTTAAACTTTCATATTACATGCATTTCGTGAGATTTTTTTTATTGCTTAATGGGTGGACGAGCTCACGGCCTACAAGTCTCAGTTTTACTACCCAACGGCTGCAACAATACTCATTGTAAAAATGAATATTTAAAAAAATATCTAATATTAAAAGACATGCCCGCTGAGTTTCTTGCCAGTTCTTCTCAGGACGGAGGCTAGTTTTTGTGAATTGGCGGTAGTTCTTTTTGACGTTCAACAAGTATGTACTTTCAATTATGTTGAATTTTTATTATTTTTTATTTGATTTGACTTGCCTCAGAAATAGGCCGAGAGGTGGTACCTACCCGTGCGGACTCCCAAAACGCTCTATTATCGTTGAAAATGTATGGGCCGATAACAATTTATTTTGTTTTCTTTCCCGCCGATAATATCTGCTATATCCTATTATGAGCGTAAAGGGGAACCGACATGCCTATATTTAAAACAACCATTACGATAGCTTATTATCGATTTTATCATCAATATGGTCGTTTATAATAATCGTCGACGTCAAAAAAACGTTTAAGCCAACTCTCTCCAAGACCTCGAGACATATCACTCACGTGGAGACTGCCCCCACGCAAAGAAACCTTCCGAAAAGTACCTACTCAACAATGTACCTCAACTAATGTGAGGAGCATAATACCATAGCGCTACGGTAAAACCAAATGTCCCTATATTTCTAAGTCAGCAGCTACGTCGAAAATACTCTCTGGAACAACAGTGGTTTGATGAGGATGATATTCGTATCTACTGCTTGTATTAGGAGCTCGCACTGATAGCTTCCACTGCTTATTTCTGTCGCGAGGTGCATTGATGCTTTCCAGAATCAAGAGTAGGACAACAACGATGACAACAGGTTGACTTCAACGTCACAGCTCAATCTTGACTTCTGTCGCGAGGTGCCCTGATGCTTTTCAGAATCAGATCAGATTCAGAATCGTGGCCTAAAGTATAAGACGTCCGGTGCATTCGTATCTAGCGATGCACCGGTGTTCGAAACCCGCAGGCGGGTACCAATGAAGTCGTCGTGGCCTTAAGGATAAGACGTCCGGTGCATTCGTATCTAGCGATGTACCGGTGTTCGAATCCCGCAGGCGGTTACCAATGAAGTCGTCGTGGCCTTAAGGATAAGACGTCCGGTGCATTCGTATCTAGCGATGCACCGGTGTTCGAATCCCACAGGCGGGTACCAATGAAGTCGTCGTGGCCTAAAGGATAAAACGTCCGGTGCATTCGTATCTAGCCATGCACCGGTGTTCGAATCCTGCAGGCAGGTACCAATTTTTCTAATGAAATACGTACTTAACAAATGTTCACGATTGACTTCCACGGTGAAGGAATAACATCGTGTAATAAACATCAAACCCGCAAAATTATAATTTGCGTAATTACTGGTGGTAGGACCTCTTATGAGTCCGCACGGGTAGGTACCACCGCCCCGCCTATTTCTGCCGTGAAGCAGTAATGCGTTTCGGTTTGAAGGGTGGGGCAGCCGTTTTAACTATACTGAGACCTTAAAACTTATATCTCAAGGTGTGTGGCGCATTTACGTTGTAGATGTCTATGGGATCCAGTAACCACTTAACACCAGGTGGGCTGTGAGCTCGTCCACACACCTAAGCTATAAAAAATAAATTAAAAAAAAGCCGCTAGCTCAACTCCTACCCACCTGCTAAACTTAATGTAATTGTAACTAAAATAAATTTAATAAAATCAAAATTGTGAAGTGTCACCCGCGTTAGCATTGAACAATGGACGGCTTGCAATCAAACATAAGAACTCTTGAAAACAATTAACGTCACTGAAATGTTTTCAAATAAAGAAGAAAGAGCATCCGTATTCTAAATCTGTTATCGTTTAGTGATAAGTAATTAAATATTTCCGAATCAACGGTGACATTAAAAGCGAGTCTAGAGATAGAGACCAAGGTAAATTCAAGTGTAGTTCTAAAGACTCTTTGATATTTATTCAGTAATAATACGCGTTGGGTAATGCAAATTAATTGATGTATTAATGTGTTTCGTTCCTTGCAAAATGTGACGTTGTATTTTCAGGACTTCTATTATGAATTATTAGAATCTTCTTCGGCTTTCAAGAGTCGTAGTCGTAATTAAAACTTCTTTTACGATTTAATTTCGCGTTTTTTATGGTCATCACATTATTATTTTCGACGAGTGGTCCGTAACCACGAAAACTGTAACGCATTCGAAAAGTCAGGACTAATACAATGACAATAAAAAACTGGAAATAAAACCCTATTTATTTATTTATTGGCTAGGTAGATAGACAAGCTCACGGCCCACCTAGTTTTAAGTGGTCACCGGAGCCCATAGACATCTACAACGTAAACACCACCCACCTTAAGGCACGAGTTTTAAGGTTTCAGTTCTTGCAGTACAACGGCTGTTCTAGAAATAACGGTTAATTAGAGCAATTATAATCTTCAAAATGAATGTAATATTTATTTTACAAAAGACATTGGCAGTTAAAAAAAACCAGCGCTTATATGCCGACGGCTTTTGGAATAAAAGATCTAAATAAAATGGACTAAATTGGCAAACGGCCCATTTCAAGGATATTTTCATTCACTTTTTTTCTCGAACAACGTATATTTCAAGTATTTTTGGAAAAATTTGGCTGGATGTTAATACGTTTACTAGCGAGCATTCACGACAATGACACTAGGATAGTTTGTTAATACATTAAAAACAGGATGAGGCCAACCCACGCGCAATTTGCCCTCATTACTGTTATCTATCCTAGCGCCTCTGAAAAATTATTTCGTTACATTTTCCAAGATTTTTCATTGTTTTTCTAAAGTTGGAGATTAAGCAATCTATACTAATATATAAATCTACAGTGGTTTTTACGGATGTTCCGTTATAAATACTGAACCAGAATATCTTGGCCATGTGCTCAGGAACGACAGATACATGCTGCTGCAGTTGATAATTATGGGCAAAGTGGACGGAAAGAGACGTGCTGGGCGAAGAAGGAAGTCATGGGTCCGGAATATCCGGGAGTGGACCGGTATTGCCTCCGTCGAACAGCTGTTCCGGCTGGCTGCTGATAGAAATGAATTCAGGAAGCTAACGGCCAACCTTCAGGATTGAAGAGGCACTAGAAGAAGAAGAATTTTAAATGTCCAGCGAAGCGAGCGAGTACGGCTAGTATTTTATAAATATCAAACTCTGAGAACTGTGACATTATAGAGATGACATTAGTGCAAGTGTTACTTCGCCACTAGCAACTTGGAAGTACATATAAAGGTCGTCGTGGCCTAAAGGATAATACGTCCGGTTTACTCATATCAAGCGATGCGACGGTGCCGGTGTTCGAATCACGCAGGCAGGTACCGATTTTTTAAATGAAATACGTACTTGATGCATGTTTACCAAGGACTTTCGCGATGAAGGAATAATATCGTGCAGTAAAAATCGAATCCGTCAAAATTGGAACATGCGCAATTACTAAGCAATGAGCTCCGGTAACCAAATAAAACCAGGTGGGCAATGAGCTAGTTCACTCTTCTAACAATTTTAATTGCCAGATAAACATTTTCATGGCATTATTCCGTGACCATGTACAATCGAAGAGGCACGAAAGATACAGGCTAATTTACGACTGTCCGTCCACTCAAGTAATAATGTAAACAACCAATCAACTTGGAATAACATCAGGTAATCAAACGACAAAATCCTGAGAACTTGGAAAAATTAATAGTTGTAGGTCACGTGGAAGGAAAGAGAAGTCGAGGAAGATTGCCAACCAGGTGGACGGACATTGTCAAGAAGGGCACAAACCCCAGCGTCCCAGGCGCCATAAAGCAGGCCGAATGCAGGCAGCATTGGAGGAAGCTAGTGCAAAAACTGGACCAAGGTGGTCACGACCCTCAGTATGAGGAAACGACAAAGAAGAAGAATCAACATGAAACTAAATTATGTAATTACCGGTGTACTATGTAACAAACTAAAATAGCCGAAATAAATCAAACGAAATCCTATAGCTTGTGCGAAAATGACAGAGATCGTTACACACGGTGTCAGCAGTGAAAAAGTTAAAGATAAAATTTATCTTTCAGACATAAACTTACTCAAAATCAGATAACAAATCTAAATAATGCATCAAAATAATGTTATTGAATGTCTGGACAAAAGGTTAACGCTCCCTTTAATGTGTGTGTGTTCGATTACTTAGAATCAAGTTCATTGCCACTTCTTGACTTTGCGTCTTCGGCTTCATGATTAGCCTATTCGGAATCTGCTGCAAATTAAACGGGATATAGTTTCTGACAAAATAGTGCGAATAAACTCATGATTCACACGTTGGGCCCAAAAGCGATAAGACGATACCTAGAATTATAAGATTGGAATACCAAATGCATTTGCAAAACGGTTTAATACATCAACACGATTGATTTTGTCATTGTACAAATGCTGCACTAGAAAATTTCAATTTCTCGGGCCGGAATAAACCATCAAGACACACAAAGGACATTATTTTTAGCGAACGAACGTCACAGTGCGGAATATGCCGCAAGTCACGACCCTATAAACGACAGTTTGCTTTCGCGAGATACAACACTTAAGCCAAGGGGTTAAGGTATTATTTTCATTGCTGCTATGATTGTTAACAGAACTCAAGTAAATTTGAACATAGATATGTAGTATAGGGTAAGGACCATTAACATGCACAGATTGCAATATCAATGCCAGATGATCTTGCGTGATAATAATCTATCTGGCTATTTACCACGATAGAGGTATGTGACCGACCTCTCTGAACTACTACTCCCCTATTCGTCCGTAATAATAGAATCCTTAGGTAGTAGTGCCTAAGTCTCCCCCAATTTGTATTCTCTTATCTGAATTACTAATGTAAGAACTGTTAATATCGTGAACCTTTAACGCGCTTTATTGCCTAATTACCGGTACCGGGTAGCGAGATCGCATGTACTAATGCTACCACCCAGCCTATTTCTGCCTAGAAGTAGGCATGCGTCATTGATCAGCCGTTACACAACAAAACTGAAAATCCTGCTTGTCTTTACTTTCTTATATCGGTGGCATTCAATTAGTTATATTAGTTTTTTTCTTCAGAAAAAAACCACATCAATAGCTTTCCTCCTTCGCAACGACTTTTTTTACACAGCGCAAGCGAAATGTATGACTTTGTATAAAACAAACAAATGAAATCATACCAGTCATCTTTTCTTTTTGTTAACACAAGTGGATAGTCTTGTGACTTATTACATTATCTCTACACATTTTTATTATGTTGCATACGTTCAGCTTGCTTTTTTTTCTTTTCTTTTTCCTACCTAAGCTGAGAGCCCTGAGAGGCTATTTCAGCGTAACCTTAACTAGTAGGTGAGCTCACGGGGCTTAAACCTGACGACGTTGCTAACACGAACCCTAGCAAGAGCCGTGCTTCGCAGAATCTACCACCGGATCGGAAACGCGACACTGAGAAGATCCGGCGAGAAACTCAGTGGGTTGAGCATCATGGCTTGACGTTAATACGCTGCCTCGTGACGGCGCCAGTCTCACTTTCGTGCATTAAAATGGACGACAGTCCAAAGACAACGCAAGCAAAAGCAAGGAGGCAGATAATCCGAAGTATTCTCTTCAGACCAGAAAAAGGATTTATCTGGAGAAGCATCGGGGATCGAACAAAAACTAATACATATAAGATTTCTTAGATTAGTGTCATCAGTTACCAGAGAACAGGTACCGTTGCGGTCACTATTGGACACCGTATGTAAAACGCTTGGTCATGTGACACGGAATTAGAAAGAGTCAGAATGGTCGCCTCGACCTTGTATGACGCTTAATCACAAGACGACCGTAAAAACGTTCTGTCAATTTTTTTGTTTGCATGCTCATTATTTGCTTTAAAAGGATTTTTATGTTTTTATAGATGTAAACAAAAGAAATTACACAGTCAGGCTAATCCTGTAATAATTCTGTTCGTAAAAATTTCTGTAATTAATTTATTACAAAAGCATTTAGTGTAATTTTGTGTTCATGATTTGTTAATATTATAAGAGTTTTTGTTGGGAACATTAATCTCAATCGACATGGCATAAAATTTGACTGATAAGGAGCATCCCCATTTGTTAAATCTTCTCATAACCATGTGAAAAACTATGGAAACAAATTTTCTTAAACATATTAAAACTATAATAGATTCTAAAAAAATTTTTCCCCAATGTAAACAAATAGGTTGATGTTGGTCTATTGGTGAACTGTTACCGGTTCTCGTGAAAATTCTAATGCTTGAAGCACTCTACAATCTGTATTTGAAGAGTTTGTGGTCTATTGGTTAAATGGCAATTCAAATAAAAAACGAAACGAGTAAGAATGTTTCTTAATAAAAACATACACCGTATAATGAAATTGGAGAACTCAATTTGTACCAATAGCCCTACTATACTGCCTGGTTCTATCTTGCTACAGTTATGTAATGACATCTAAATGATACAGCAGCTGCACGAATGGAACATTAACTTCATATCCCAATAATGCGGCCCACCTGATCATCGTCAATAATCCCCAACAATCACAGCAAAGCTACCAAGACTAGAAAGAAAATGTTCTAGAAGTTTGATGTGGCCAAACGTAGCTTATTTAACATAACTAGTGGTCCCTGCAGTAGTCGAAATTCGACTATAATTAATTGAAATTAAAAGTTTGAACATTATTATGGCTCTATTGTCAAGTACTATTATACTTCTATAATAATACAGATTTCGCCAAAACAATACTACTATAAATAAATAATGTTAAAGACAAACAATATTAATCTATTCTCAATTTGACCACTCTCTAACGAATAACAAAGGTTTCACAATTGACAATATACAAAGAGTATATTTATACGTATGTGTTTTTAATGTATTTGTATGCACAATTAAAAAAAATATTACTTCTCTATATTCTCTGTAAGTGTGAGAAATTTCATACTCCTCCATCTGCGCAATTTTCGTAAAAAGGGGTACAAAGTTTTTGCTTCACATATTAATATATAGATTACGTAACATACTTTTAATTTTCGTAAGCTAGACAGTCTAACACCTAGGTGTTCATTGAAAATATGGATAATACTAACTATAATATAATCTAAAAGTTCGAAAATTATAGATATAAAATAGTATAAGTTTTATATTTCATCCAAGTAAGCATTTCTATTAACATGAGAATGTACTATGGAATATGTTATCTTATCAGTCACATGTTAACTTGTATTTGATTTGAAATTAATTGTAACCATACAAGGAAATTAGATATTCACATTTATTATTATACTATTATTGCTCGCAAGGAATGATATGACTAAAATGATCATCCATTGTAGCACGGAATATGTATCTACTGTATTATTCCCCAATTTCTCTGATCAAGCATAGATACAGCATAAGCTGCACTACTTTTCAATGACAAATTTCCCAATGGCAAAGATTATACTGCCCAAAGACAGAATGCTGACAGCTTGTAGATGTGCTTTAGCAGCTTAAAAGGAAACAGTATTAAGCCTCCTAGTTTATTGAGATTTATTGTAATTACATTTTGAAATATAAATACAATTTTGGAAACATTTTCATAACGTTCTATCAATACTTTAGGCTCACCACCTCCTTACCACACATTGACCTTATGACACAAAGTCACCACCCAAAATAGAGACAACCAGGGGCACCTTGCTAACTTGCTGGAGAAGATGGTGCCCAAATGAGAACTCTCATGAACATGTAAAATAGCAGATTGTTTACATAGAAATGGTTTGGATGGTTTGAGATGGTTTTCAGTTTTCATATTTATAAACCAGTATCACAGTATCTAAATGAAACAGATTTTTTAAGTTATTTTTAGATAGTACTATGGTTCATTTAGAATGGAATCCTAGTTTATGGCCAATAGACGCAGTGAAATCTGTCCCACATATTCATTTAAACAATTAAGACTTGCACAACTTGCTTTTTAAGAAAGTTTTCCATATAAAATCAACATATTAATACTTTTCTTACTTAATGAGTAATACACACACTTTTCATGCACTATGTACTAATAATTTTATTAATAATTAGTTGTAATATTTATTAGAAGTCTTTAAAATATGGTATAGTGACAGTTTCCAAATTAGTCACTTACGTATGACTCAGTGGTGTAGTAATTAGGACTCCTCAATGCTAGAGTGATGTTTGTGAAATCAATTCCCATTTCAGGCAAAGCAATCTTACAATACACAGGTTTCTTTGCTTTTTATATATAGGTTTAATTTTTATGTCTGGTTCCTTTTAAACATACTTAAGTAATCTCTGCCCTGATTATTTAATTACTTTCTATAAGTTATGCAAAAAATGCATAATTTACATTCAGTTCTGTGAACCATTAGACAAATAATTTGTGGAAAGGTCATGGGTGGTATGTTCAAAAGAGCCTAGTGTACATTGTCCCTAAAATTTAAGGACATTACACACAATGCACTTTTTTCTACAATTAACAAAAGAAGATAACAGTATTTTTAATAAGACCTATTTAAAGCTTGTAAAGTAGATAAGTAAAGATTAAGGTCAAAGTTACATAAAAACAACGTAAACTGCGCACAGATAAAATACTAAAACAAATAATGTTATCAGGCGCCTTGTGTATATGTACATATAACATTATTACCAGGTACAAACTGTATTTGCTTTTATAACCTGCAATTTTAGATCTCTAGAATATGTAACTAAGAATTGGAATGACATATACTTTTGACAATTAATTGGAGTTTTTATAAGCTATTAATTATAATCACGAAATATAATCTATTTTTCTTTGTCTTTAGTCTCTTGTTTTAATCCATGCATGCACTTCAAATATTGAACATCTTTAACTTTTTTTAA
Organism: Bombyx mandarina; assembly: GCF_003987935.1. The sequence continues at coordinate 1,693,917 of NW_021011519.1, read as the reverse complement.
ATAATCTTTTTCATATTTGTCTATGCCTACTAAAAATATACTGTTGAGATACTCACTCACTGTTTTCTTTTGTTTTTTCTACATGTCGCTTTATGTCAGCCAATGATGAGTCTACTCTGTTCAGGAATTCGTCAAAACTCTTCTTCTCATCGGGGCTTCCAGGTGAAAAGCTGTTTCTAGTTGGCATGCCTGCTATGGAGGCGCGATGATTCGGGGGAGGCAGCTCGGTTACGCGTTCCCCATTTTCGTAAAAAGGAGAATCTTTGGTCACCGGAATCAATAAATATTCTCTCAAAAACAAACTGTCCGTAGCGAACAATCTATTGGCCCTTCTTATTTTCTCCATCTAAAACAAATACAACAAAGTTTCAACTGCCCGCTCTCTGAATCTTGGGAAATATTAACTTTTTAGAGTGATACATACAGTTACACCATATTTTAATGCGATCCCTTGCAAGGTGTCCCCTTTAGACATAACATGTTTAATGTATTCCTCGTTCCTTTTCATGTGGTTGCAGGTGCTTCCATACTTTTTTAATGGTCGAGCAGACTCTCGAATAGAAACTCTCTCGTCAAAGAGACGTTCCTCCTCCATATTTGACGTCTTTAAATATGACATCCACAACGTCGACAACCCACTACTAAACCAAAATTTAGTGAACGTGACACAATAAAGTGAGGACAACTTCCTAACTACAATCACAGATCAGTAATACAACAACAGCACTAAAGAAAGACTAAAAACATAGACCTTATAAAATCTATGAATAGTACTGACATTGACAACAGTGACAAAACCGTATTAGTTCCATTTTCCAACAAGAAAGGTTAAGGTATCAAACCATACAGCCTTGTTTTTTATTTTCTTGTTATTTGAATATGAATACGGAGAAAATGAGGAGAAGATGCTTTATTTGAGACTAATAATTAGGATGAAATAAAGTCTCAGGAAATTTGTACCGATTTACTTACTTTAGACTTTAGTGGACTTTTTGGAAAAATCCAAAAAGCTACGTCCAGCGACCGCTTTATTGTCTCATCTTTATGCACTTTTACGGATGTTAAAAAATTATTACATCATTATTATTACAGGCTTAAGCCGAATGAACTAATTTTTCAAAATTAAATAAATCACATAGCTTCGCTCCTCGCATTCCCGCCAAATAAAAATAGTGAGACACAACTCTGCTTGACGGTGACATTTTTTTCTTTCAGAATGGCAATTTTAAAGATTATTTAATTTGTAGCGGCTGAAAATTAAAATTTATTATATTAAATTTATATTTCCTAAAGTCAAGATCAAAACATTCAATAACGTATTGCTTCATTTCAAGAATTTCTTTAATTATTGCCATCTATTGACGCACAGCGGAGAAATTACAAGTAATTGTTTGTCTAACGCTAAGGTGACTACAGATGTCGCTGTTATTAAGACTATTGATTGGACAAAGTTCACTCTAAACAACCATGCATTGGTTCATTCAAAATCAAGTAACCGAACGAGCATAAACCACAGATAAAAACACTACATGCGCCAATGTTTAGTTTGGTACAAAACTCAGCTAGGTACCGCTCAACAATATTCCGAAGCACCGGGATCGGGCGTGAGCTCAATCGAGCAGCTGTTGCAAAAGCTCGGTTTCATTCATTCGTTATTTCGATCATTCCGTTCTTTCTTTCAGTCTCGTTTAGCTTCGGAACGGTAGTGGTGTTGTTCTTCGTGTTAAAAATATATAGTAAATTCAAAATATTTAAAATTAAATAAACTTCCGTTACATTACTATTTAAAGTTCAAATTAATGTAAGAAAAAAATACTTGTGTGCAGATTCGTCATTTTTTTATTTCATAAGTGGATTTTTCGTACACATGTGATCGATATTGTTTTCGAAAAACACTTTCGTCGTCGGGGGTATGTACGGATAATGTAATATTTTTATGTTAATGTTAAAAGTTCTACGTGTTACGTGAAATTCGTGAATTGCACGCGCTTGTTTTCCCCATTGCAGTGCACACCCGCCCCATTGCGAAATTTTCGAGGGTTGCGGTGATCTATACAATATTCGTCACTTGAACCAACAGTGCTACAATGCATTTACATCAATTCTTTACTTAACAATAAAATTTAATACTAACTATTTTTTATACGAACTACAACTATTGAAGCAAACAAAATATACTTCAGAAAAAACTTAACTCACCTATTAATTATGTACTGTTTACTTTTTTACGAAAGCTCTCGTTTTCGTCGGAAGAAATCGTTTTTATTAATCCGCTGAGGTCATAGACCTGCGACCATAATGTCATTAGGGTTAGAAGTTACGGTCGACAGTAACTGCGACATTAAATCAAGTTAATTATGTGTGTACACACTGAGATTCTTGTTTTATAGCGAATAGTTTGCGCCTCGTAAACAATAGATACTATTAAACGATTTTTATTTTGTAAGGACGATTTTTTTTTTAATTTCCGTATATAGTGACTGGTAACTTAATTAATGACAATTGATTCTAAATAGATATTTAACAATATGCAAGAGATGTAAGTAGTTTTATTTATATTTTTATGCTCCTAGCCATCACGGATAGGTGGCCCCATATCCTATTTCGACCTTGAAGCTCGAACAAATGTCTAGATTTCGTGGGTAGGTTACCCGTTGAGGATTCGAACTCAGGTCTATGGGACCCTAAAAACCTAAGGAGCCTTCAAAAAAAAACTGCACCTATTGCTTGCTGTAGAATACTCACCGTATTAAAATGGCTTATGAAGTAGTCCAATAAGACATTGTAGTAATACTTATGTTTACCGCGGCAAACTGCTCAGAACTCAATTGAAACAGTCAAGTAAATCTAAATATCTTCATATTTAACGGCCGTCTGGTGTAGTGGTAAGTGACATGGTCACTACACAAGGGGGTCGCGGGTTCGAATCCCGCCAAGGGAAGATATTTGTATGATAAATATAAATGTCTTTTCCAGGGTTATGGATGTATATTAAGTATATGTATGTGTATAATAAAAATCTTACATTTATTTCCGTTATCTGGTACCTGTAACACAAGTTCTNAAATGTCTTTTCCAGGGTTATGGATGTATATTAAGTATATGTATGTGTATAATAAAAATCTTACATTTATTTCCGTTATCTGGTACCTGTAACACAAGTTCTTTACGAACTTATCACGGGACCAGTTAACGTGGCGTGATTGTTAGTAAATATTTATTTATTATTTATTTAAATAACAGCGTGTGTGAATTTTAAGTACAATATATTTTTTTTAAGTACAATATATTATGATCCTTATAATCTACCTGTACCATAACGATCTCCATCAACAATTACAAAACAGATTATATTTAGATAAATAGAAAGATATTATAAAAAAATCTCAAACATGCGTGTGAGTCACCGTGAAAGAACGGAACTTGTTTTCAAAATAAAATCTCTACATCTTAAGGTCGTTATGGCGTGAGTCATGGTAGCTCTGTGGAAGCCCCCTTATCTGTGTTCTAATATAACATTTTCTTATTATTCGTAGATATCCCTATTATTCATAACTCTTATGCGTTTACAAATAAATATGTTTACGAAAAGTACAATATTTGACGGTAAACGGACTAAACGGATTTTTTTTTTTTTGTTATAAATCTGTTTGATAAAATAAAACTAACCAGCGACGAACCATCGATACGCGTATGTTAGTGATTGAAAGTTGTCTCGCCAATTATTAAAAAAAAAAGGATTCTTCCAATGCTCTGCAAATTTCTTGATAATTGAAATAACTTAAGGTAAACAGTTCTGCTACTAATTTATTTTCCACCTTGAACCTATTTTGTCAGGAACTTTTTTTTACAGAAAAGTAGCAGCGTAACACTTCAAATCTTAACAGTTTTGCATGACTCAAGTGAATTCATTAAATTCTTCGCGCGCTTATTCGATAGCACCGAACGTTTTTTCTACTATGATTGAATTTCGCAACACTGGTTATTTATTATAACTAGGGCTCACTCACCGCTCGAAATTCGACCATAATAACTAGTGGCTCAAGATTCAAATTCATTTAATATATATTTACCTTTTGTTTTTTTTTATTTTTTTACCGGTGAAGGTATGGGAAAAATTTTATCCTAATTTTTTATTGTTCAATTTAAATACCATGCTCAATCTAAATACCAATAAGTTGAAAAATAGAGATGTGACAACGAACTGTTCTGTCTTAATACCTTAACGACCGACAAGTCACGCACTATCAACTGCCCCCAAACTAGGATTTCCTGTACTACGAGAACTAGAGGCTGATGTACTTTTGGACGATTAAATGTTAACACGTCATAGATATTAAACATGCAGAAAAAATAATCTACCACCTCTACCACCAGATATCGAATAGCGACCCACTGAGAAAATCCGACGGGAAACTCAGGGGGTTGTATCTGTGGGTCCCTGAGCATGACACAATTAAGCCACATACAAAGCTCGATATCGAACTGTTAGTAGTGAGAAGGCCGAACTCTTTTTAAAAAAGGATTTATTCGACACTACACAATATTTATTAATAGAATTAGTGAACTGAAGTGGCAATGGGCCGGCCACATAGCACGAAGAGAGGACGGTCGATGGGGCAGAAAGATCCTGGAGTGGCGACCACGTACTGGCAAGCGCAGTGTGGGACGGCCACCTACTAGATGGACCGAAGACCTAGTAAAAAGCGCTGGGTCTCGTTGGATGCAGGTGGCAATGAACCGGTCGCACTGGAAATCTATTGGAGAGGCCTATGTTCAGCAGTGGACGGCGATAAGCTGAAATGATAATGATGATGACACAATATTTTTAATGAATAATTAATTATAATAAAAGAATTTAGAAATAGTGAGGAAAATTGGTAAACGTCTCACTTCAATGAATATCTGACCCGAACTGAGCCTGGTATGTTCTCATGAAATCACTGTGAGAGGGCTTATGATGAGTAAGGTGTTTGGTAAGCATTAGTCTATACAGGTTAGGGATATAACAGAACGAAGTAAATAAACTTGACTATAAAAGTGCCAAGATTTCTATTGATATTAAAAATAACTCACCTCACTAATTAATAGATATTTTGAATATTTTTGCCTTTCACTGTAAATTACTTCTTTCGGTCTTACTTTCGAATAGGCTCTTGATATTTCGAACAAGCGGATCTTGATATCTTGTACTGGTCACTTGTCTGCACAAAAAAAACCTAAATTCAATGCCTCCCTAACTTGAATATCACCCTTATTTAAAAGCGATTATGTTCCATAGAAACCTTTCAAAGTGACAAGTGGGACGAATAAAAGAAGTAATTACTTAAATTATATAGCTAAATAATCCGTTTTGACCGCCGACCTTCGTCATCAAACAAATGTAATTTCTTAACCAACCTGTTGGTCTGTGAAGTTTTTTTTTTAAATAATCAAGCTCAAAATTGTAATTTTATAATTTTCAAACGAGCTATGCAAAGTGACGCGATCTTTTATATTAACAGATTTCAATGAAACAAATACAGAATATTAACCCGAAATTTTATCTAACTCATAACTATATATCCAAATATTAGACTTCCAAAAACCGATCGGCGTGCACAAACTCAAAGAAGACAGACTTACGTCTGTTTACGATTTTTTGCGACAAAATCACCGTGTGTGTATATAATTCGCAAGTCAACGGTCTCATTGTTACAGTTATAAATCAATATCGAATAAAATTCCATATAAAACTGTAATTCAATAACAGCAATCGTGATTGTCTTGCTAGGAATTGACTCCCGAGTCGTCAAAAGCTTGAAATTCTTAGAACACCGAACAACTTTAGTTCATTACGTAAATGTTTATAAATGATGTCAAGCAAGGGCACTTAGACAGGGCCGATAATTTAGAAGACCCGAACCAGTGCCTTTCTATTGTAATTGACTTTCAAGGCGAATATCACTTTACGTATTCAAAAAAATAAAGAGGTGCAAAAGAGGTTTTGAAGTCGCCGTAGCCTAAAGGATAAGACGTCCGGTGCATTCGTGTTGAGCGATGAACCGGTGTTCGAATCTCATGCGGGTACCAATTTTTCTAATGAAATACGTACTCAACAAATGTTCACGATTGACTTCCACGGTGAAGGAATAACATCGTTTAATAGAAATCAAACCCGCAGAATTATAATTTGCGTAATTACTGGTGATAGGACCTCTTGTGAGTCCGCGCGGATAGGTACCACCACCCTGCCTATTTCTGCCGTGAAGCAGTAATGCGTTTCGGTTCGAAGGGTGGAGCAGCCGTTGTAATTATACTGAGACCTTAGAACTTATATCTCAAGGTGGTTGGCGCATTTACATTGTAGATGTCTATGGGCTCCAGTAACCACTTTACACCAGGTAGCCTGTGAGCTTGTCCATCCACCAAAGCCAAAAAAAAAATTTGGATTGTTTTTTTTTTTTCCTACCTATGCTGATAGCCTTGAGAGGCTATTTCAGCTTCGCCCTAACGTTTGTAGGTAAGCTCGCGGGGCTCAACCGGAGAGTTGCTAACGCTAACCCTAGCAAGAGCCGTGCTTCGCAGAATCTACCACCGGATCGGAAACGCGACCCACTGAGAAGATCCGGCGAGAAACTCAGTGGACTGTGTCTATGGGTTAGTTCGCTCGTCGAGCCCTTCGTCGCAAGCGACGGGTTCGACGAGGACGGTGACCGGTGGATTGTTTGAAATTTGTTAAAAACAATATAATAATACTGTTTAACATTAACTAATGCTGTAAAAACACCCTTTTTGAAGTAAATTTTTCAATTAGAGCAAGGTAATGCAAGTAAATAAATAAAGCACAAGGTTTTCACTGGTGGTAGGACGTCTTGTGAGTCCGCACGGGTAGGTACCACCACCCCGCCTATTTCCGCCGTGAAGCAGTAATTCGTTTCGGTTTGAAGGGTGGGGCAGCCGTTGTAACTATACTGAGACCTTAGAACTTATATCTCAAGGTGGGTGGCGCATTTACATTGTAGATGTAGATGGGCTCCAGTAACCACATAACACCAGGTGGGCTGTGAGCTCGTCCACCCATCTAAGCAATACAAATAAAAAAAATAAAAAAAATTATTAGAATTGTATGCAGCTAGCAATCACACATGATTTTTTACTACAAAAACGAATATACCATAGATAGAATAGACCATAAAATTCTGACCACACACGTTTCTCCATAATTATTATTATGCTAATCTCGTCAAATCATCTATTTAAAATGTACTACTAAATTTTAACTAGCATGTCATGTTGAATTATTTGAATGCTTGAAAGGCAATCGAAACCCGTTACATTGATTGCTTTAGCAAGTTTTTGTGTACGACGCAATGATAATGGTATTTGAATAATGAATCATTATTAATGATCGTCATTTATCCGATGTCTATTTTAAAAATGTCTCGGACTTTTTCAAACGATTCTAAGTTCGAACTAAGTAATTTTCGTAAAAAAAAAAAGTGAAACTTGGTAAACTTGGTATAATATACGAGACTCGTAAAAGGGCGCGCTTTCAATTGTAATACAATATACAACGTAAACTTAATTGAAGTTCCAATTAAAAACATCGAACTGTTGATGCTGATACCAAATAAAACGCACCTTTAATTACAAAGATAATTTTTTTTTTATTGCTTAGATGGGTGGACGAGCCCACCTGGTGTTAAGTGGTTACTGGAGCCCATAGACATTTACAACGTAAATGCGCCACCCACTTTGAGATATAAATTCTAAGGTCTCAGTATAGTTACAACGGCTACCCCACCCTTCAAACCGAAACGCATTACTGCTTCACGGCAGAAAATAGGCAGGGTGGTGGTACCTACCCGCGCGGACTCACAACAGGTCCTACCACCAAAGTCGCGTATAAGCAAAATGTCCGTTAAATTAAATAAATAGCCCTCGATATGTAATGCGAAATCTTAACAACAGCAGTGTTGTCGTATACATAGTTCCAACAACTTTTATGACTTATGCCCGTATCTTTAGACGTTTCGTAAAATAGTCCTCCACTCTTAACTCATCCGATGTTGCTCGAGAATTCCCTCCAAACTTACTCGAGTTTGGTATTTTTAGTCGTCCATTACAATATTCCTCAACTGTCCTCGAGTGAGGTAATAATGATGAAAATTTGATCAAGCTAGCATCAAACCCATAGAGTTCTGTAGTCTATGGTCATTGTTTAATGTCAAAGTCAAGCTGCCGCTGTCTGTTTGACACTAGATGAACTTGTTTGATGTTTTGGTTGCTGAATTATTCGTAAATATGTGTGCGTGCGGTAAATCTGAAAGTGTATTATTTATTTTCTAACCTATTATTATTTTAGATTTCGGATCCGGCTTTGTATTTTTATTCGCCGCTTTTGTGTGATTTTGGTTGCATCGTGTTGTTGAAGTGCTTTTCCACAACCACCAGTTTATTATTATATAAATAAAACTTATAATCGCATTGACTTTATTTATCAGGTAGTAAGCAAAATATGTCTCTTATGTAGGTAAATAAAATAAAGAGTTTCAAATGTCTAACCTCGAACTATTTACTTTATTAATAAATATTATCAAACTTAAATTATCAAAATATGCGGGAATCATGCACAGATCCAGGCCATTGCACAACAATATCATATATTTCCATTTGCGGTCCACATACTATTTGGACATTGATAGAAAACCAGCCTTGAGGAACGTTCAAGGTACGTCGCGACGTACCTTGACTTGACAGTTCGCTCACTTCACTCCGGTTAGGAAATTTTTCCAAGGACGTTTGAGTGGAGTTTATTTTTACGACTAATCATACCAAAACGCGCGTTGGAGGTTGAGTCGAGTCGAGTTAAGCTCGTGTAAGCGACTAAAGATACGGGTGTTAATCTCGTCTGTGACGTCAAAAACGGTAAAGTGTTCAAAACGTCTGAAATATTAATACGAGAATTAAAACGTTAGACTAAACTGTAAACTGTTACGGTGATGAATTTCAATGATGTCTAAAAACGGTGTCAATGAAAATTAAGGGAAAAAGACGCACTGTTTGTACGATGACGTCAACGTTTAAAACCGCCCGAGTTCGTGTTCTGCGGCGATTAAAGAAATAAATTTGATTCCTACCTAATGCTATTAGGAATAGTAAATATTTTTCAAAAGCTACGATAACTTGAAGTGTTTTCGCGGATGAATTTTATTTATCGTGAATTCTCTACCTATATAGCAGTCTTTTCCAAAGTGGGCGATAACGCCCCCTTGTGGGCGCTGCAGGCTTAATGGGGGACGGTAATAGATCCAGAAAAAAATAGGGGCGTTATGTAGAGGCTTGGAGGCGATTTGTAATTTAATCTAGGAGGACTCTTAGACACCGACTGAGCTCTGGCTCAGTCCAAAAAACCACTGTTTTTTAAGTAGGTAGAAAAAAATGGGGGCACTAAAAAAGAATTTATTCTCAAAGTGGGCAGTAGACAAAATAAGTTTGGGAACCATGGATATAAAGGGTAAATCAACACGCGTTTTTCGGGTAAAAGAGAAGAGAATTCTATCAAAAAATTCAAAATTTTATATCTCAGGGAATGAAAATCTTATTAATTAATACAATTTCCATAAACACTGCATCAGAAAATAACCCATTACAATATTCCTTTGCGTTACCAATGAAATAATTCATTAATTCAAAATATCGTTATAAAATAGTTCTCACAGACCCCAATCTGCATAATGACTGAGATAAGCTTTTTATTTATTTTTGTTGTCCCTGTAGGCAGACGAGCATACCGCTCGCCTGATAGTGAGTGGTTACCGTCACTCATGGACGTCAGCAATGCCAGGGGAAGAGCCAAGCCGCTGTCTTGGTTTAGTAAGCTAATACTAGTGTGACAAATCTTGTTAAATTGAAAGCACTTACAGAACTCTCTCTCTCTCTCTCTCTCTCTCTCTTTCTCTCTCGATTATTTTAAACAAAAACTTGTGCAACGGAACAATATTTTAGGAGTAACAAGTACAACATCATTAAAGCATTCAGACTTACTAAAATAGCCTCTAGACCGTGTGCTATAAACAATAAAGCAACAAAACAGACAGAAACCAGACGTATTATAAATAGTTGATGCATTAATTTTAAAGTTTATTGTTAGTAATTAATCATATTTAATGTTGGGCTTTATCACAATGTAACGCCAGATTAATTTGAAATGTTTATTTTATAGACTTTTAGGTTTGTGATAAGGTATGGTTGTTTTGTATGTTTCCTTTCGTGAGGTTTAAGAATTTTGATTAAATTTTTTCTTCCCTACCTATTCGCTGGTAGCCTAAGGGGCTATTCCAGCTACGCCCGGACGGGTAAGTGAGCTCACGGGGTCAACCTCAATTCTGACACAATCTGATTCAATATTAAAAGCAAATAATGTTTAGTAATTATAACAGGTAAACCGATTTGTCTCAAGCCCAAATTCATGAAGGACAAAATTTAAATTAATCGTTACCCGTTCGGAGTAGGTCTATGTTTTTCTTACCTTACTGCCTAACTAACTCAACTCCTATCCCCTTGCGCCTGTTGTGAGCTCACAGAACTTTGAACCCCTCTCTCTCTCTCTCTCTTCTCTGCTGTCATGTTTCACATCTAGTGTATTTTAAAATCTAAAATCGTTTTATTGGTGTCTTAAAATAAATAAAAATACTCTTATATCCGTTTACTTATACAAATCCGTAATTAAACGAGTAGCCAAGTTGACCGGGCTCAGCCTGAAAGACTACTAACACCTGCTCTAGCAAGAGCCCGGAATACTGAGCTGTTCTGAAAAAATCATCGATATTTACCACAGCGCCACATACCGGGCTCGTTAGTAAATCTAAACCAACTTGCGACGAAGGGCTCGTCAAGTAAATTAACCTATGGACACAGCCCACTGAATTTCTCGCCGGATCTTCTCAGTGGGACGCGTTTCCGATCCGGTGGTAAATTCTACGAAGCACTACTTTTGCTAGGGCCAATGCTAGCAACACTCCGGTTTGAGGCCCGCGAGCTCACCTACACGTCAAGGAGAAGCTGAAATAGCCTATCAGCATAGGTAGGGCAAAAAAAAGCGATCAACACGACACTCAAAATAGTGTCGTGTTGATCGCTTTTTTTTATCGCTCGTAAAGTTCTAAGAGCTCAATAAGAAACTTGCGAACAGAATAATTATTTACATAAAGATTATAACGTAATAAAATAGGAATAATTACTAGCTACTTACTTTAATATAAACATACAACATTTTTTATTGCTAAATTACCAGGCTGAGTACCCCTTTGACGCAGGCCTCTTCTAATTCCCTCCCTTGTCGGTCCAGTGCTCCACGACTTTGATAGATTATTAATACACCTTTTCATTTGCGTTATTCTCGAAGTCTTTTTCCGTTTCTCAACTGCCAATCGGCAATACATAAATGCGCCACCCACCTTGAGATATAAGTTCTAAGGTCTCAAGTATAGTTGCAACGGCCGCCCCACCCTTCAAACCGAAACGCATTACTGCTTCACGGCAGAAATAGGCAGGGTGGTGGTACATGCCCGCGCGGACTCACAAGAGGTCCTACCACCAGTAATTACGCAAATTATAATTTTGCGGGTTTGATTTTTATCACAATCAATCGTGAACATTTATTGAGTACGTATTTCATTAGAAAAATTGGTACCCGCCTGGGATTCGAACACCGATGCATCGGTCAACACGAATGCGCCGGACGTCTTATCCCTTAGGCCACGACGACTTCAAAGAATAATTTCGAACTGTATAGATGAATGTCCAGAAATAACAAATAACCGTATTCACTATTACCATCACGGGGATGAGCTTTTATTTCCGTATAATTTCTACCTGGGTTCGAGTTGTTGCAAAGGTGTTGGTTATACAAGACAGATGTTCGGCCTGTGGGCAACAGGTGTTCACGCGCCCAACATTTTTTTTCCTTGATTTTTTGTCATAATGCTCCTTTAAAATTGAGCTCGTATTTGCATGTGAGCTTCGACTAGAAAATCTTCTTATTCTTACGTGTTTCTAGAAGATTACGTGATATAATATATATTTTTTATATTTTGGGATACTATAAAGTATTAAATATCAAGGTATCACATAAAGTATTACAAAATTTAAACGAACTAAAGAAATTATAAGATTGATTGAAAAATTGAAAAGATACCAATAATAATAATAGGAAAGACTGGAATTCGATTGATACAAATCGACCAATAAAATATACAATCAAGGAACTGTTAAACCCTTAATCACCTAATCTTGGTCGTTGGAAGCGCGTCATCATTAGTGCGTATCTTAAAAAAAAAAGATGTGGTGTCGTGGGACACCAGGTAGGAACGAAGTTTCTTCGGCTAATGTAGAATCGACACAATTTGCAAAAAAAGGAAAAAGAGAAAGGTACACTACTCGCTTGTGTATACGACTGTCGCGCCTGCGCACGTCTCATTTAACGGTTTTATTCCACGGACTTTTTCTTACGGTTTTACTATCACATTTTTTTCAGTTCGGTCGCGCAGCAAAATCCCTATCTCCTCCAAGCCTGCCGTAAAGAACTTCGTTCCAAAAACAATTATAAATACGTATGTACATGAATAATTCAAGACATCAAAATTAAATCTTGAACACGCAGGTGCGACAGAAAGGTGCCCGTGTGTTAGCCAAATAAAAAAATAAGAGTTCGATAATACTGATATGCGATATATCGATACAGGTGCTCGATACACTGGTTTTTCGCAGATCGGCAGATGTATCGCGGAGTTTTTTTACAACTTTGAACATCGATTTCAAAGTCGTTAACGACGTATCGATACAATCGGTCTGTTTGACTTTCAATTTTCGTATTTTCGATTACTCTTTAAATTATGTATTTTATTTAGTAGTCAATGTTCTAATAGTTGTTTTTATTATGCTTTAGAGATTACTAAATAGTATGTAAATAATTAGTAAACTTATCATTGAATGATTTCATTTGTTTGCGTGTGTGTATGTGTGTATGCTGTGCTTTCATTTGTCTCTAAGTTATTAAATAAAAGTGAACCGTGAACCGGAAAAATTGTAAAACACGCGGAACATCTCAAAGAATTATAATGACAGTATAAGAAAAGAAAGAAAACAAGACTAAACCGTAAAAGTAGTTTCTCTTAGGTGTGTGTATATAACTCGCAAGAACTGAAGAAGGTTCTATGTATACTTAAGTATGTAGAAGAATATATAAGATATGATAAAAGTCTCAGACTTACACGACCCCCTTGAACGACTCCTTTAACCATAAATATACCTTTTTTTTATAAATGAATCTCAACTGTTCGTAAGTGCTTACTGGTCCCAAACATTCACCCACTTTTTCTGCAACCTTTTACAATCTAAAAATAGTTAAATATGTCCACCCCGTTTATTAATGGCTGGTTCGTTGCTTGGCCAAACAAACGGTTCAGTTTGATATAAATACTGAACAATTGTTACGAAAATTCACGTCACTGTAATAAGTAATATTTCTAAATTTATTACCAGTAACATCTGAAAACGTTGTGTGCTTAGATGCGCTAATGCATTTCCCGTGAAACAAATGTTCGCCGTCAACGCTGCAAAGAATTCTTGAAACTCTTAGGTAAGCAGATACAGACATCAAAGCTATGCACGATGCGGCTCTTAATAGCCATTAGCCATTAGCTTTTAGTTAATCGTATTATTATTATAGTAAAAAATTTTACTTGCTTGGTGTAAAATTGTGTTTTTTTTATTGCTTATATGGGTGGACGAGCTCACAACCCACCTCGTGTTAAGTGGTTACTGGATTCCATAGACATCTACAACGTAAATGCGCCACCCACCTTGAGATACAAGTTCTAAGGTCTCAGTATAGTTACAACGGCTGCCCCACCCTTCAAACCGAAACGCATTCACGGCAGAAATAGGCAGGCCGGTGGTACCTACCCGTGCGGAGTCGCAAGAGGTCCTACCACCAGTATCGACAGTCGAATAGTAGAGTGTGTCTTAGGCTCGCAAATGTTGGACGTTTCAGCTCTTACATACGGACCCAATAATCGGTGATGTAGCTCTTCAAGTTGTAATTCTATAGCCCATCACTCTTTCACTCCCAATGCTTTTTTTATTTAATTTATTTTTATGCTTTTGAATTTTGTTTTGGTGCCGAATATTTTTTTTAGCCTATATGAAATATGCCTTGGGCGTTTACTTAACTTTTAGCTATCTACTTATATAAAAATCAGCGTGTGCGCGTATGTATGTTGTAAATAAACTCCGAACTGGACGGATTTCATTGAAATTTTCAGGAAAACAATAGATTGGCCTAGAACACTCATCCTGTGATGTTTGGTAGCGACCGTATCAAAGTCAAATCGAAGGTCGGCCAGCAAAATGGACCGGGATATGACTGGTTGTTCATAAATTTTACTGGTGGTAGGGCTTGTGAGTCCGCGCGGGTAGGTACCACCACCCCGCCTATTTCTGCTGTGAAGCAGTAATGTGTTTTGGTTTGAAGGGTGGGGCAGCCGTTGTAGATGTCTATGGGCTCCAGTAACCACTTAACATCAGGTGGACTGTGAGCTCGTCCACCCATCTAAGCAATAAAAAAAAAGCTGTCACCATTACTTATCCATTTACGCAACCTTTCACCTCAATGTAATAATACGTAGTAAGTCGATTATGTCATGTTACACGAAAATCATGTAATGACGGTAGGTGAACATCAATCATGTTAAAAGGTATTTGCTTTTATTAGAACAACCTTGAGCGAAAAAGATTTTTCATGTTTGCCTAAAATATATTAGAAAAGGGAACAATTGTCCCATAGGAGTATAAAATATAAAATTATGACTTAGATCTCTAGTCTCAAGGTGAGTGGTGGCATTCGCGTGGTGGTCTATGGGCTCCAGTAATTAGGACAATAAAAACAAACGTTAAACCTGAATAACTATAAACCATTAATTGTATTATTTTTTTAAATAAAGTTAGTGTTAGTTTTTTTTTCTCTTTTTTATTGCTTAGATAAGTTGACGAGCTCACAGCCCACCTGGTGTTAAGTGGTTACTGGAGCCCATAGACATCTACGACGTAAATGCGCCACCCACCTTGAGATATAAGTTCTAAGGTCTCAGTATAGTTACAACGGCTACCCCACCCTTCGAACCGAAACGCATTACTGCTTCACGGCAGAAATAGGCGGGGTGGTGGTACCTACCCGTGCGGACTCACAAGAGGTCCTACCACCAGTAAATTCATTTGAATTTTAATTATTTGTACAATTCATTTATCCTTGTTCGGAATGGAATTTTTACGTCACCGGACGCGCACAATATCATCGACAATATTTATCATGTGTTAATACAAACATAATTTCAATGCTAATATTGTTTTTGAGCATTCATAAAAAATAAAAGATGCCTAACCGGATGTTGGTATTATTTATTTATTTATAACTTCATATACTAGAAAGTATAAAGGCGGACTTAATGCCATAGGCATTCTCTAACAGTCTATCTTAGGGGAGTGCAGAGATGGCAGGTGTGCCAAGGTTCATCTCTGCCAAGGTTTAAGTAATATCACCGTCACACTACACCTAGTGTGAATGTGATATTACTTAAATATATGTGTATATATAACATACATAATATTTATAGATACAAATACTCGTACTTAAATAAATACATATACATAAATATATACATATACATATCAGAAATATATACATATAAAAACATATATAAACAAATATTATCAATTAGATGACTCTGCTAACTCTTTGAGAAACAGTTCAACACATTAGTGTTGTTATCAAAACAACAATGCATTCGTCCTTCGGTCAGCTCGGGTCGTCAACCCCTCATCTGCTGATAACAGAACCAGAAAAGGACCTGCGCTGATAAATTCCTTTCATATAACACTAAGTTATTAATAAGATGCAAACATTTGATTTCAAACGGCTGCCAATCACTGCAAGCAAATTGTTAAAATAAAAGCATTTTGTGCTTGTGGCACTTCGGCGTGGGCTCCCTTCGAGCGACGAGGTGCAGGAAGAATGAAATAATGTGCAAAGACAACAAATGAGCTAAGGGTATCAAATGTTTCGGGGTAAACGACAAAAGCAAGATCGCAATGTTATCCTTCGGAACTTGTATATATGCAAAATAAAGAGTTCGACGTACAACCTAGTCCATAGTAACAAACCACTGAGCTCCTCGGCAGGTATTCTCAGTAAGTCGCGATTCCGATTTGGTGGTATATTCAGCAAAGCGCCGCCCTTATTAGTATTAATAAGTTCTCTCAGGTTGAGACCCGTCTGGGCGTCGTTGGATTCAGTAGTTGGTAGGAAAAAACAAATATTTTGTCTTCTATGATGTCTACCGCCATATATGGTTTCTGTTGTCCGCCTTTTGAAGCACAAGCAGAAATCTCGCATGCACTTCGTATATCGGCCTTTTTTAACATATTACAAGTATAGTATAGCATAGCATAGCGATAACTGTTTGGATTAATATCTTTAATTTAGCATATTATATGAACGAGTTCTTAGATAATACATACTATGTGAGTATGATTTGGGTGTCGGAGATATCACAACGTGAATCCCATGACCGATCTTGTGATATCGAAGTTTCAATTTGACCATACAACCTATAGGTAGTAACAGTAAATGTAAGGAAGTAAATAAAAACATCACAAAATCTCATGAAAGTTATCTGACCAACCGACCAATCCATCCACAGATTAACGTGCCGTAAATTAATCGCGTTAATCTTCATCCCAAAGATGGTTGACCTAAATATAATGGATACGATAAATTTTCGATTACACGTGGCTGGGGTTATTAACCTATAATTTGACGGGATAAATCAAATAGACCCCCCACGTGTACAATGTAATATCTGTGCAAATATACGCTGTGGTAGGGTTGTCGAACCTGCTGGATATTTATTCCGTTTAGTTCGGGAGTATACGAACGAGCACGCGAGCAATTCAGAGACGGAACCCTATCGTTGCTTATGCGAGTTAGTGGCTTCAGGTGAATCAAACGCGATATCTATGGGCTCAGTGTGCTTAGTGAGAGTTTCTTAACGTTCTCGATAACGTAAAAGTTAACAGCGGCAATAAAACAGCAGCAAAAGTTCCAACTCCATACCAATTTAAGTTAACTTTTACGCTATAGAGAACGTTAAAAAACTTGCACTAAACACACTGATATGGCAATTGAACTCAGTCAAGGGTTGCTACGTAAATCACTCCAACATTACATTTCATCGTATTTTCATTGAACTTCCTTTATAATGCTAACACCACGAACTCTTCGCTCGTTCACCATGATGGTGATCAAAAATCTAATTCGCTTGATACGGGAAAAAGTTTTTACGGCTTGTGGTGATGACGCGCTGACGGTATAGTATGATGAGCACTATAGACGCTCCGTCGCAGGTCACCAGTTTTGATAACTACAAACGAAGTGTGTTCCACTGTGCGAATGATTTTGCTCGATACACCGTCGGTTCGATCGCTGTTGTACTTAGATTAGCATTATACAAATTTCTATATATAAAAATGAATTGCTGTTCGTTAGTCTCGCTAAAACTCGAGAACGGCTGAACCGATTTGGCTAATTTTGGTCTTGAATTATTTGTGGAAGTTCAGAGAAGGTTTAAAAGGTGAAAATGAATATGAAAATGCTCGGAATTAAATAAAAAATAACAATTTTGTTTTTCTTTTGACGTGTCCCCCTTCGGACGGATTCCTTTTGTTTGTTTTATCGATTGAGGCACTACGAAGTCTGCCGGGTCAGCTAGTTTAACATAAAAATGTCCTTATCGCAATTCAAGTTTTTTTTCAAATATCTCCTAATGATAGCCACGCTTCAAATTACCGACTTATAACACGGCTTGCTTCCAGTACGTTAAACAGGAAGGAGACATTTAATAATGAGTTTGTTAGTAAAATATGCGATGTCACTACTCCGAAAAATAGTATCAGTAGGTCAACAAAGACAAGGTCACAAACTATCGTAATTAAAGTTCTCTGACTTAGCTGTGAGACGCCTACATACTTACATAAATAACCACGATGTGTTCATGATTAACTTGACAATAAAAAAATTAATACCTTTAAAAAAATAATAGTGAAACCGGGTGGCACTCCGCCGTGACTGTAGCTAATTGTATGAAAAGCATCTATTTCATTAATTTATTTGCGCACGCATTTTGTACCTTAATTGCATTATACGTATTATAGTCTACGTGCTATTATGATGATTAAACTATTTATTTGTGGAATTTCATCCACATTCGTCTAGTAGTCTTTGCTTGAAACAGTAACAAACTTAAATTCTCACATACTTTCGCATTTGTTTGCTTGGACACGTGAACGAACTTATAAACTACCTGATGTTAAGTGGTTATCAAAGCCCATTGCCATCAACAACGTAAATGCCGCCACCCACCTTGAGACATGAGTTCCAAATCTCTGTTCTAGAGTACAACGGCCTCTTAAACCGGACCACATTAAGGACTCGTCACAGAAATAAGAGTCGACTATTATCAAAGCCGGCAATGTGACTTTTGGACAATTATTGGTAAATCCGAAAAACGAATTATTGACTTTGTATTCCATTGGCAGTCACAAAACTCTTCTGAACGACATCTTAGATAAATAACAGGTTAAGCATTAACCTTTATTTAATGCAGTTTTTGAACCGTATTCTTTTAAGGAGACGATTATATTCAAATCAATCTGTATTGACATATCAATAACATTTTTTTGTCCAAATGCACAGATTGCCACCTTTGATAATAGACGACTCATAAGTAAGTGGTGCCTACACGTGCCGGCTCACAAGACGCATCCGTAGACAGTCAAAATTAACTTTACAAAAACTCTCAGGTATGAATAGCTCAACAAAATAACGTCTAATTGGTTTTTTCGACTAACGATCCTTCTCAATAATGATAATTACTTAACACAAATATAAAATCAATATAGAAAAAAAAAAACCGAATCTCTTATCTTTTTGAAATATTTAGTCAATAGGAAAATTAGGTCAATTACCGGCTTTTAAAACGTTAATTAATTATTGGCCCTTTCCGAGGGCTATTCTGATTATGAGGTTCATTTTAATTGGATAATTGATTTTGCCTTCAATTTTCATTTCATTAATTCGTGTTTACTTAACGGTTTTCGATGTAAAAATTAATTCAGTAATAGCGATTTATTAAATATATTGTAAGAACAGACGTGAAATCTTGACAAAGAATTTATAAGAATGAGATTTATTTACATTCAAATTGTTTGTTCTAAATACAATTTTCATACAATCAATAACAAATATATACTTACACACATAGACAAATGAAAAACACTCACATAGAACAAATCAAATAGTAAAATTAAAATAGAACGGACTTACAAATCCCACCGAATCAAACCGAGTTATAACGCATGACAAAATTATTACAAACACATACACATACACAAAAGCGCCACGACTATTTTCCCCTGTCTTTTACGGGAACTTTAACAGATAACCTGCCCGTACATAAATCAAATTAAAAAAAAACCAACAATATATATTCTAAGTAATCAAAAATATAAAAATAATCTTATGTATCTTACAGATTTCGGAAGCTCACAGCATAACTCCATTTAATTGTTACTGCAGTCCGTAGACACATTGATGAAAATCACTTGACTATCATACTTCCAACCGGAACATATGACTACATCCAAAGTAGAAATACACAGGAAGTTATATCTTCCCTTGCAACCGCAAGTAAATTAGCCCCATCTATAAATCTCACGTATTGTGTAACGTGTGATATCGAAAACGCATATCATGGTGGCATATTTATTACAACTGTTAGTTTTTTTTTATTGAAATCCCATTTGAACATATCCATGCACACATGTTTAATATGTCGCACGCGACGGACGTGCGGGAGTGCTGTCCGTGATGTGATATCGTTGTTTGCCTTTTGTCCTCCACGCTCGGCTGAACCAATCCCAGGCTATATTAAATCGAAAACTGGAAGTGTCTTTTAGGGTTCCGTATTGCAAAAATAGAAATGTAAACCCATATAGTTTTGCTTGTGGCTCGTATTCGTAGATATATCCGTATGCGGTAAGACCTATCACGGGTGTGTATTACTTTCTTGTGTGTGTGTGCGTGTTTTTTTTTTGGTAAAGCTTCCACGTATTCCCATTTGAGAAGGGTGCTTTAGCCCACTGAGTTTGTCGCCGGATCTTCTCATCATCATCATCATCATTTCAGCCTGTCTACTGTCCACTGCTGAACATAGGTCTCTCCAACTGATGTCCAGTGCGGCCGGTCCGTTGCCACCTGCATCCAACGGATCTTCTCAGCGGGTCGAAATACCGATCAGGTAGATTCATACGCGAAGCAACTGCTCTTGAGTTGTTAGGTCTTCTTTGGAGGCGCTCGAGCAGCTGTTAGCAAATATCAACCCTACTGGCTCAGACTTTGCTCGCCCAACTATCTTGATGAAACTGGAAAGGCCTCCGGGCCACCAGTAATACATGATTAATAAAATAAAATAAAAGTAAGCCTGTATGATAATTGTATGTATATACGGCCTGACATACAATAAACGTAACGGTAGCAGCGGCTTGGCTCTGCACTCTAGCATTGCTGACGTCTATGGGCGATGATAACCACCCACCATCACATCAGGTGGGCCGTATGCTCGTCTGCCTACAAGGGTAATAAAAAAAAAGATGGCCAGTCTGCCCATCAGCGATGTACAGCGTAAATACCTTGATAACGAACCATAACAGAAATACAATCGCAATTACTTTAATAGTCCTCAACCGATTCCCGGAGTACCTACCGTAAAAAATGACGCCAAAAGAAATATAATTAGAATGAAACACAATTTGAGTCTAGTTAAGTCAGCGAAATAAGAACCAAGTAATTTCTAATTGCTGTCAATTGAGCATATTTCGTAGAATTCGATGCACAAACCTATTTTAATTTCTTAATAAATAAAACTACTATTTTTATGGTATAATTCATACTAACAGAATAAATGCGAAACTAACTTTTTTCTCTTACATTTTCACGCCCAAAGCACTGAACGGATTTTAACGAAATTTGAAAAAAAAAAACAAATTTAATCCCGGGAAAGAATACGGGATGCCTTTCATCCCACTACTGTGAACGAGTCTCGCCCACACTATATACAGTTTAGTCGACACGGACGAAGCTAGAATGTAACACTTAACAGAGTACAAAAAACATACCATAAAACCCCCTAACACCAAGTTATCAATTTGTTTGTTCGTTAAAGCATCTCGTTGAAATTGCTCGACCGATTTTGATGAAACTTTTTGCGTTGTAAGTCAGCGGCCCGTATTATGCAGATATAATTAACCAATGATACCACACTACCGGATATCTCGCGACGATCGCGTGCTGTCGGAGCCACCTATAGTGGCGCTTCATTGTAAGTAATCATGACTGGCGCACGCAACCCTATATACACTCGAACATTATAGCTTGTGGTATAGGGTATTTTGCACTACGTTCATTTTAGTGCTTTGTAGAAGAACTTCTTCAAGAACTCTGCATAAAGCAGCGGCTTTCGGCGCTCGTGTATGGGCGCATACTATCATCTTTTGGACATATCTCCCGGCGAGGAAATGACTCCATAGAGCGCCTTATCGTTCAGGGCAAAGTAAAAGGCACCAGACAGCGTGAAAGGTTGCTCATGCTATGGACCGACCAAGTCAAGTCAGCATTTGACGGCTGTTTGCATGTTTGCATGAGTGTACCAGACTCATCACAAACCGGGAGGAGTGGCGATGCTCGTGAGGCGCATAACATCTGCCCACAGCAACGATACTGAATAATTACCACGACCGCTCTGACAAGAGTGATACAACATAGAAAAAAAGGTATAAAAATTAAGGAAAGGCGTGTGACTGATATATGAGCATGAAATAGACCAATATTGCTATTTATTTGCTTTTTTCGTCGCTACTGTCTTTAAATATAGATGATGATATCCATGAACTACGATGACCACTCACCATCTGGTTTACTGCATGCTCGTATACTTACAGTGGCAATTTTGTTTCTTTAACACCGGTCACCGCGCTTCTAAATAATAAGATTTATCTAAACAAGATAAAGATCTAAACAACAGAATGGATATCTGCGATTTCCGTTATCATCTCTATCGATGATTTAACAGAAATCTACGTGCGTGCATATGTGGCGTGAAAAATTACACTTCAACTCAACAGCCGGCGTTCCGCATTGGATATCTATAATAATATTACGGCTTGAGGAAAACATACAACGCATACAAATTCCTTTTACGGTAACAACAGGGAAGTCATTTAAAAATATTCCGTGCCCTTTAAGCGCATTATTGCTTTTATTCGCGACAGATATCACGTGTATGCTGCGTGCTACCTTGACCGGCCCCTCGAACTAGAATGCTTCCTTGCAGAAATAGGCCGGACAGTCATACCATCCTGTATGGCTCATCATATATTACAATCTAAATAACGATGTTGAGTGACTTCACTCGTTATAGGCTACATAGACTTGGAAGGGGGCATGTTCGACGCGTCTGACAATTCTCCGCCATTTCACCGTGCTTGAGAACATTCTGCTGCGGTAATTAAAAGAAACTCCCACTGCAGTTCTGGTTTGGTCGGTAAATCGCATTATCACTAGGAGTAGAGACCCCAGTAACCGTACTTGTCGAACTCGGCAAAGAGTTCTACGTGTAACCTAACCTAAGTACCAGCCAGTTTCTCGCCGGCTTTTCTCAGCGGGTCACGGATCCGATCCGGTAGTAGATTCATTCGCGAAGCAGCTACTCTTGAGTTGTTAGGTCTCCTTTGGAGGCGCTCGGGTAGCTGTTAGCGAATCCCTTCTGGCTGCGTCCTTGCTCGCCCACCTCTCCTTGTAAAACGGGAAAGGCCTCAGGGCCAGCACTAAACTCTCAATCATAAAAAAGAAATTTAGCATTAGAGACCTCCAGTACGGTCTTGTGCCGTCCACCCTTCCTTGCACGACAAGGCTTTCTATTGATTGGTTATCTCGTCGTGAAACGTATGCAAAGGAAGCTACCATCAGAGTCTGTACTGTGAGTTCTTAAAGTATCTAGATGTTCGTCATTCTTTTCCAGCACCGCCTCTCCAGAGCGTATTTTTTTTTTTTCTTTCCAATTCTCGCATATTCCACATCTCAGCAGCATATACAAATACGGAGTAATATAATCTAGTGATAACTACTAACATGCCCAATCCCTAATCTGCGAATTTTGATTATTCGGTAAGCATGTTCGCTCGACTGGGCCATAAGTAACTTTCTGTCCTAATAGGTTTGCGATCGCGATAGGGTAGACCTATTCTAGACCTGTTTATTAAAACTTCCTAGTATCCCATATCAGTTATACTCGGTTGGTATCAATTACACCTCTGCTGCTCCTTCCATAACTTCGATTTTCATTGAAGTATAAATTAATAAATACAAAGTCCGCACGGCGAGGTACCACCACCCTGTCTATTTCTGCCGTGAAGTAGTAATGCGTTTCGGCTTGAAGGTTGGGGCAGCCGTTGTAACTATACTGAGACCTAAGAACTCATATCTCATGGTGGGTGGCGGCATTTACGTTGTAGATGTCTATGGACTCCTGTAACCACTTAACACCAGGTGGGCTGTGAGGTCGTCCACCCATCTAAGCAATAAAAAATAAGTTCACAAAGACTAAATATTTTATTAAAATAAATTTCTGAGTTCTACACTTATTGTTAGTAGTACTAGCAGAAGTATCAGTGACAGGTAATAAATAGTGTAATGAGTTGCAATTTATGCCACAAAGAACTTTTAAACAGGAATTTAGTTGCTCGATTGACCTCAATCCCTTATTAGATCGTGGCGTATGAAACTCCGACCAGAAGATGTGAAGATTTATAATATAAAATATTTATTCTTGAGTGGAATATGAGGAATGAAATTTTATTCTTTGACAAGAATCATCCTTCAATATTGAAATTGTAATTTAGAACATTCTTGCCAATAAATATTGGCACGCCATAAACTCGTCCGTTTTGATCTTTCGAAACTTGGAACCAATGTTTCCAGGCAGATGGGGCGGTAGGGTCTATGGGCCATATACCTGCCTTAGACGAGGGAAAAATGATCACGTCTTCCCATGTAAACTTAGAAGTAGACCTTAGTATCACATAATCCAGATCTACAATAAACTTAAATATTCGCTGAAGCCATAGCTCACACCAACACTTCGCAAACAAAGGGTTTCAAAGTCCAGAGTTCATTCCCGCCCTCCAAACAGGATCTTGCTAATGGGAGTGTTATTGTTTTGCATCAAAAACAACCACAACAAGACTGTGAGGGTCCTTTGTATTAATATTCACGCAGAGCGACTTCTTGACTGGACACTACAATTCAAATAACCATTGCCCATATTCTCGAAAGGATACATACTAGCATCCTTCATATTTTTAGATGGAAGATATAAGATGGTAAACTAAACTAGTTTTGAGCGAATCTATTATAAGCATATGCTGTAGTTTGTTCGAAATAAAACTCATTGCAATATCTTTACGTATTTTTCCTTAACCATTAAAATTTTTTTTTTGCTTAGATGGTTGGACGATCACAGCCCACCTGGTTGTTAAGTGGTAACTGGAGCCCGTAGACATCTACAACCTAAATGCGCCACCCACCTTGAAATATAAGTTCTAAGGTCTCATAGTTACAACGGCTGCCCCACCCTTCAAACCGAAACGCATTACTGTTTCACGGCAGAAATAAACAGGGTGGTGGTACCTACCCGTGCGGACTTACAAGAGGTCCTACCACCAGTAAAAGCTAAGTATACTCTTGAAACGTTGTGTAAAGAAGAAAGAAATTGCTCTTAAGAGTCAGAAGATGCTTAGCAGAAGAATCTTCAAAACTCACAATTGATTAGCTCATGGTTGCAGGTGCTATTAAGTCCGCTGAGGTCATGCATAGTCCAAAAGGGATAGTGATGGCATCAAATTGTACCTTGGAGCGCTCCCCGTGTAACAATGAGTTCTCCACCCTCTAACGGGTTAGTGATAGGGCCGCGAAGCTGTCATCAGTTTCGGCTTAAATTGTGTGATGAGTTATTTCACTGTAATTGAGATTCAATATCGGTCATTCAAGTAACTGATATCCACGGCCAAGCATCGGCTTAACCCTTAACACCATTTATGTGAGCTCTTTTTTCGTTCAGTTTGTACGTTAATTAAGGATATATATTTTAATCTGCTTACAGTAAGTAAGTAAGTAATACGCGAGTTATTACATTACTTACAACATGATTCGTTATTTTACGAGCTTTGATACAAAACGGAAGCTATTCATTGCTCAATACTTTTAATGAGTGCGTTCCCTAATGAGGCGTTCACTGTAATCGGTCGTTATAACGTTATTTATAGTTGCAATTGGTTATTTTTATTTATTTTAACGAACCATTCAATTCAATTAGTTGTATATATACATTTACAATGGTAAATCAGATGGCGTTGCGTTGGTCAAAAGTGCGACATATGAGCACTGATTTTTAAGCTCAAGGGTATGGTCTATAAGACAATAATAAGGCCTGTTCTTATGTACGGCAGCGAAACATGGGCGGCAACCAAAAGGAACGCGCATACCATTCAAGTTGCTGAAATGAAGATGCTGAGGTGGATGTGCGGCGTGACTAGGCTCGATAAAATCCGCAACGAGTACGTGCGTGGAAGTCTAGGTGTACGGGACATCGCCGACAAGATGCAGGAGAGTAGGCTGAGATGGTATGGTCACGTGAAAAGGAAGCCACCTGACTACGTCGAAAATTTGGCGCTACTGCTCGACCTCCCCGGTCGGAGACCTAGAGGCAGACCCAAGACAAGGTGGAGGGACGTAGTGCTGAAGGACAAGAGAGCATGCAATGTTGCTGACGAGGATGTCGAAGACAGAGCGAAGTGGAGGAGTAAAGTCAGGAAAGCTGACCCCACCACCATGTGGGATAAATAGCTGAGAAGAGAGAAAGAGCACTAATTGTACTGATATGAACACTGGCATAATATCGTCGCTGTCAAACCAAATCTGCTATGTGCAAAAACTCTATTTTTAAATAACGAGTAAAAACATTTTCGTATAAAAATTTATATGAAATTGAATTTTTAAGAACTATGTCAAATGAAAGCTATAGATAAATATTAAAGCTATAGACACATAACAGTTTTTTTTATACGGTAGATAGCGCTGTGAACTATACGAAAAGGTCAAAAAGTAAAAACTCAAAAATTGCATACAGCAGATTTTGGTTTGACAACGACGATATGCAAAAGTCAGGGCTTATTTTTTTTACTATGCTTTCCAATCTTCGATAAATGATAATTAAACAATCCCTGAAAGCTGTGTGCCTCGTGAAAAGTGTTTACGAATGCTCGCTACTGTTTATATTGTGTGAATAGCAATATTTAAAACGGACTGCATGTCTGTCAACGTGTGGAGATTAACAAAATGAATATTTTGAGTTACTGTCAATTCTGTCATATGAAGAGTAGACGACTAGTAGAGAGTAGTAGGTAGTAGAGTTCGGTCAGGTCTGTGGCGCAGTCTTGTGTCCGAAGCTAAAACCTACTTTGGATCGTTGCAAAAGTAATTAAATATTGGACATACCTTTTACAAAACAAATTTCAATCCCGAAAAATACCGTTATCCAGTCATACACTGGTGGTAGGACCACTTGTAAGTACGCATGGGTAGGTACCACCACCCCGCCTATTTCTGCCGTGAAGCAGTAATGCGTTTCGGTTTGAAGGGTGGGGCAGCCGTTGTAACTATACTGAGACCTTAGAACTTATATCTCAAGGTGTTTGGCGCATTTACATTGTAGATGTCTATGGGCTCCAGTAACCACTTAAGACCAGGTGGGCTGTGAGCTCGTCCACCAATCTAAGAAATAAAAAATAAAAAAATACAGGCGTGTACCCAACTCCAAATAATACATAGACATCAATTGTCCTATTTACTGATCGATTTACTGAAAACGCTGGCTTCCGTTTTAGGAGCTGGATTTGCACCAGACGTTTATATTAGTCTCACTAATGAACTGTGACCTCGTTCTTAATTCGAATTTAACTTGACGCTTCTGATGTTCAATAGGCAACACTAAAGGTGTTGTCATCTAACATATATATATATACTAACAGTCACGCCACGTTAACTGGTCCCGTGATAAGTTCGTAAAGAACTTGTGTTACAGGTACCAGATAATGGAAATAAATGTAAGATTTTTATTATACACATACATATATTTAATATACATCCATAACCCTGGAAAAGACATTTATATTTATCATAGAAATATCTTCCCTTGGCGGGATTCGAACTCGCGACCCCCTTGTGTAGTGACCATGTCACTTACCACTACACCAGACGGCCGTAACATAGAATTAAGAATTCAATAACAGTAAAGTTAGCGGACTTTTTTACTTAATGTCATACGTTATGCCATTGTCCTACCCTCAACGTTGAAAGAATATTAATATAGTGTTCTTTTTATTAATCGATCATCTATAGCTTGCGCAATTACTAGTGAGTTGTGACGTCATTTCGGATGCTCCTAATCTACTATCGGTGCTTTTAGGTATCTTAAGCACCGGTCACCGTCCTCGTCGAATACATCACTTGCGATGAAGAGTTCGACGAGCAAATTAACTCTCAGACACAGGCCACTGAGTTTCTCCCCAAATCTCCTCATTGGGCCGCGTTTCCGATCCGGTCGTAGATTCTACGAAGCACTGCTCTTGCGAAGGCTAGTGTTAGCATATTCACAGATTAGAGCCTCGTGAGCTTACCTACTCATTCAGTGAATGTAATATAACCCCTCTAGGTTACTAGAATAGGTATGGAAAAAGTGAGTTGTTCCCAGGACATATACTATTTTACTTTCCATTTATATTTCAAATCGAGTTTTCGTTTCCCTTGGCGCAACGGTAACTGCTTAAAACCAAATCAGACTATAATGTATAAATATTAGGTACATTTAGTTGTGGACATGAAAGCTAATAAATTGCTCGGAACACTGGTGGTAGGACCTCTTGTGAGTCTGCACGGGTAGGTACCACCACCCCGCCTATTGCTGCCGTGAAGCAGTAACGCATTTCGGTTTGAAGGGCGGGGCAGTCGTTGTAACTATACTGAAACCATACAACTCATATCTCAAGGTGGGTGGCGGCATTTACGTTGTAGATGTCTATGGGCTCCGGTAACCACTTAACACCAGGTGGGCTGGGAGTTCGCCCACCCATACAAGCAATAAAAAAAATACCAGCAGAATTTCACAAGACGTATCTGTTACAAAGTTAATCTATTTTAGAGCAGATAGCCCCGCTATCAAGTACAGAATAGAAGCATACGACTAAGGTTAATAATACTCTTATATTAACATTTCATCAAAGTTGTTCAAAATTCGAACTTGCCACTGGCTAGTGGCAAGTTCGAAAACCTCAAAGACTAAAATAAAACACATTATGCAGATACGACACGATTGTGCTGGCCCGCTATCTTCCGGTGTGCCCAACCGAAATTGTACAACATATAATTGTATTATTTTCGCTTAATAACTGTACGTAATGAGGTTTGGGTGACCGATCGCGTATACACCCTCCAGTTTTTCCTGAATGCAGCTGTGAATATTTATGAGTTATCTAACATTTATAACGAACGGTATTAATTAATATATTAATGGATTTTCCTCTATATAAACGAAGTATTATAATTAAAAACAATTATAGTTGCTTCAATATTATAACAAGACAGTTATTCTGTGAAATTATGTACCTAGTTAATTTCTTTCATCACATAAGCTATCATTCTGAAAGTAAAAGTAAGATATATATTTTTAAATGTAATATTTATGGTATTTGTGATATAACGAAAAGGGTATTAATTATTAATTATTATTAATTATTATTATTATTAAGTGTATCGCTTAATGACGTCACTTTTATTACATTGGAAGTCGTCGTGGCCTAAAGGATAAGACGTCCGGTGCATTCGTGTCTAGCGATGGCACGATGTTCGAATCCCTTAGGCGGGTACCAATTGATCTAATGAAATACGTACTTGACAAATGTTCACGATTGACTTTCACGGTGAAGGAATAACATCATGTAATAAAAATCAAATCCGCAAAATTATAATTTTTTGTAATTACTGGTGGTAGGAGTAGGACCTCTTCTCCTACCACCTCTGAGTCCGCACGGATAGGTGCCACCATGCGTTTCGGTTTGATGGGTGGGACAGCCGTTGTAACTATACTGAGACCTTAGAACGTATATCTCAAGGTGGGTGCCGCATTTACGTTGTATTCTACGAAGCACTGCTCTTTCGAAGGCTAGTGTTAGCAAATTCACAGATTAGAGCCTCGTGAGCTTACCTACTCATTCAGTGAATCTAATATAACCCCTCTAGGTTACTAGAATAGGTATGGAAAAAGCGAGTTGTTCCCATCCAGGACATATACTATTTTACTTTCCATTTATATTTCAAATCGAGTTTTCGTTTCTCATGTCTATGGCCGTTACGTGTATGAACTGTTTGAAGAGATTCATCAGTGGCAGAGCCGTGTGAGTGATGACAACCACTCACCGTCTAGTGGGCGAACATGCCTTAATAATATCGTCCTTGGATCGCGAAGTTCAGTAATTACGCAAATAAACTTCAAAAACAATCATATTTCCCGACCCACATACGATCATACAACAAATAGGTATAGGAAAATATAGTATTGATTCCCATTATCATTGATTCCCATTATCAAGTACACCGTCCTTGTTTATTGGGTAACATAATATGTTATTACACATTGATATGCCTTCATACCCTTCGGCGTCTTTTCTCCCTTCGCGGGGGTTGTTAAACTTTTAAAATTAATTACAGTAACATATTATTTGTATAAGATTATTTATATACAAATATAAAAATAAGTACTCGTGAAATAATGCGTTGCCTAAATTACAATGAAAGTAAAAGTTAAGTCTTATTAATTGTTTATTCTTTGAAGTCTAATTGAATATATGTATAATTTACTGTTTTAATTACTGATACAAATTCTTTTTCTATTATAAAGGTTTTAAATCAAACAATAACAATATCTGTACACATTTTTTATTTATTCTATGACTAAATAATGTTTATTTTATTGTACGACAGCCAATTAGTTTTCCAATTTAGTCGCATATAAAAAAAAACATTAAGGATATATTATTTCTATACATACTCTATACACGCGAACGTGGCAAAAATAAACACATTGAAACACAGTACGTATGTATTAAAGCTATAGTTTAAATAAAGCAGGTGGTCGAATAATTAAAGGTTTTTTTTTCTTATTTTCAGATAAGCTTACGATGAGGCGACCGTGACGACTTAACCCTTCGACGTGACAAAGACTCAAATAACAGGTGCGTTGATACACCCAAAACCATCACCTGTCTTTAGATACATTCAAATACTTTCCGATCACGTATTTCATACGCGGAGCTTACAGAAGAACAAAACTGTGGCTGCTTTTTATTTAGGAATTTTTTTTTTTTCTCAATTGTATATAACTATGAATTGTGTAAACGAAAATTGGATAAGTGTAATTAATTGAAAATTTATGAGGTCCGTTCTCGGATATTGCAGTCGTATGGAGTCTGTAAAGCCAAACTAAAAAAAAGAGAATTCGTAGTTCGACATTATTACAATCTAGTTCCCTGCTTTTTCTGATGCCTACAAATTACACAGTAAATAATAACAAAACAAATCGCAAATTATTCAAAAACGGAAAGTATTACACAGTTCTTCTGCAAGATTAATAAATTTGAAACACACATAGCAATAAATAATAGATTTAACAAAGATAAGTTTCATATAAACAAAACATTATTCTTAGATTCATTTGCTGTTTCTTCTGTCGTAAACGTTTCCTAGTCACCCCACACTTTCTCAGTGGGTCACACTTTCACAGTGGGTCGCGTTTCCGATCCAGTGGTAAATTCTGCGAAGCACTGCTCTTGCTAGGGCCAGTGTTAGCAACACCTCTAGCTTGAGCCCCGAGAGCTCACCTACACGCTAGGGTAACGCTGATATAGCCTCTCAAAGCCATCAGCATAGGTAGGATAAAAAAAAGTTTCCGAGTAAATTTCAGGTAAACGTTGTGTCGTTTAAAATTTTACTAAATATAGGAAATTCGGGCACATTCTGTTATATCGATCATTAATTATATGAACAACATCAATTTATTGAAATTACCTATCTTATTTTGATGGTACTATGATAGGAACCTCCTGGGAGAACAAGCAATAATTCTAGCGATCTTTGTCACAATAGCCACAGAATAAAAAAAAAACTTTCGTTTTTATTTACATGAATTATAGTGAGCGCCTTTTTAAAAACGGTGATCCGTATAAATGAACCAAAATAAAAATCGAGCTGAGTCAAAACAAGTATGAAAATTAAAATTTACTAGAGTTCCCGCAGTAGTCGAAATTCGACTATAATTAATTGGAATTGTAAGTTTGTACACTATTATGATTGTATTTTATACTTCTATAATCACAAATTTCGCCAAGGCTACACTATTAAAAATATTAACAAAGACAAACAATATTTAATCTATTCTCAATTTGACAACAGACGTCAAGAACAAAAGTTTGACAATAAATAGTATGCATGCGTGTATGCGTCAAATACATGGTATGTAGTGTGTGTAACGTTTTCTTTATTGATTTAATGTATCTTTTATGCATTATTTAAAAAAAATATTAACATTGTGCACTTCTTCTCTATATTCTCTATAAGTGTAGAAAATTTCATACTCCTCCGTCCACGCAATTTTGCGTAAAAAGGGATACAAAGTTTTTGCTTCACGTATTAATATTAGATAAATTCTATTACTAATATAACTTATAAACTGTACAAAAACAGGAAAATAACTTCCCGAGTCGCGACATATTTATCCCGTTTGCGGCTTAAATTATCCCGGCCATCGAGCCAAAGGTGCACGGATGCACCATTCAGGGCACAATAGACAATACGCTGTTTATAATTCAGTACAAAGTTTAACAAAGGAAGTGTAGCGTGTACCGCGGCGTCGCTTCAAGAATATTTTATGACGTCATCCCAAGGAATATGAATTTGGAACAAATTAAGTTTGAAATGCACTTGATGATTCTTCGATTGTTTAAATTTATTTTTTATTGGCAATAATCACACATTCTCACCAACATCTCGAAATGGTGAGATTGAACTCTGAAATGTCACCGTAGCCTATAGGATAAGACGGCCCGATGCGATGCGACTAGGGTGGTGTTCAAATCTCGAAAGCACCCAACTCATGTTCACGAATAAAGGATTATTAACCTCGCTAAAATTAATAAAAATCTTTAAAAAAAATTGCGTAATTTTAAAATATCCAAACAAAAATATATACATGTCACAAATACTGTTTAAATAGCAATAAATAGGTCTTAATAAATAGGTATTACTCGGTACACTACAGGAAAACAGAGTATTAATAATAAAGCATGGTGTGTCATCACATCAAGTGTTGGTATCAGCAATCTCATTGTTCTGCCAATATCTCGCGAAAAAATATGTTTTCCGCTTCAGAGCAGGAAAAACGTTATTTAACTTCAACTGGGAATGCAATCACATGTCTCCCAAATGCCTGGTCTGGTAAGTGCTTAGCGACGGGCGGACAGGTATTCTTCGGCTTCTTTTGTAGTCGTCGTGGCCTAACGGATAAGACGTCCGGTGCATTCGTGTTGAAGCGATGCACCGGTGTTCGAATCCCGCAGGCGGGTACCAATTTTTCTAATGAAATACGTACTTAACTAATGTTCACGATTGACTTCCACGGTGAAGGAATAACATCGTGTAATAAAAATGAAACCCGCAAAATTATAATTTGCGTAATTACTGGTGGTAGGACCTCTTGTGAGTCCGCGCGGGTGGGTACCACCACCCTGCCTGTTTCTGCCGTGAAGCAGTAATGCGTTTCGGTTTGAAGGGTGGGGCAGCCGTTGTAACCATACTTGAGACCTTAGAACTTGTATCTCAAGGTGGGTGGCGCATTTACGTTGTGGATGTCTATGGGCTCCAGTAACCACTTAACACCAGGTGAGCTGTGAGCTCGTCTCGTGAGATGGGTATCTAAGCAATAAAAAAAAAATGTTTAGAAAATTTTTATATAGAAGAAATCCGATAAAAACTTGAATTGCACTAACGACAGTAAATAGAATCTGGCGTTCTATGACTCTAAGTACCGAAAAACATTCGTACTGTTGTCGCTCCAAATATATCTTCTCTTTAAAGTCGATGCTAATAAATACAAAAATAAATCTATTTTTTTTCAAAGTTCGAAAGCAACGAGTACGTGCTATTAATACGATGAATATTAAAATTAAAATAAGTATTATCTCATCCACCTCCGACCAGAACTTCCGGAACGCGACACAGAACATTATCTGGTTTTTTTACTTTTAAATTATTAGTAAGTGCTAAAATAGACTTTTGCTATGTTAAATAAAAACAATACTGAATAAAGAAAAAGCACATCTAATATTAAATAGCAAATCCCATACACGACTTTTTGGTAGGATCGCGATCTATAAAGTATCGGAAAACGGCAATGCATTTCGTTTTGAGGGGTGAGGCGGCTGTTAAACAATGATATCACGAATCCGACCTCATTTCTCATGTGGAACTTGCATTGTAATATCTGCGAGCTTCGATAATTAAAATCAAGTGGACTGTGAGCTGGTCCATACATACATCTAGTCAGTGGAAAAAACAAAAGCTAAAAATAGACAAAGCTAAATCAACTAACTGAAAAAACGAGAAAATAACTGCCTAAAATTTATATGTGTAGGGTTCAGTAACCTAAAACTATATGTACACAGTAGATGTAGAGTCAAGTCGCGCTCACATTCAAAAGCCTGCAACCACTTGACTGTCCTACATTCATCCTTACAAGGAACTTTTTAAGACACTTGGTATCTTGAATGTTTGTGACGCAGTAGAAAGATTTAGATCTCTGTAATTTGCTTTGGTAAGTTATATTAAGTTTTATGAAAATCACGACTAAAATTTAGTTCTATTAAAAAAAAAACATATATTGAATTTTTAAGATTCTCCAACAAGATTTTCAGATGTTGGATACATAGCACAAACCCACGATAGAGTATTACAAACAGATGTAATTATAGCCATTTCCCTATACAGCTACGTTCTTACGTCGGCCTCAAAATCTCAGTCATCGACAAGGGCCATAAAACTCCCCTATAGATTCGTGACCTAATTTTTTCAATGATCAAAGGTTCAAACTGAATCTCAACTGGGACTTGGGAATTTTTTCAATTAAGCAATTTAAAGGTCGACAGGAAAGGCGCTTAGTAGACTAAAATATAACACTCCTGGTGTATCTGTATCGAGTGTTACTACTGCAAGTAACTATGCATGTGCTCAACTACCGCAGACCGGTATAATTTTTTTAACGAAATACGTACTTGGGTACAAGGTTTTGGTTTGGTTGGTACAAGGTTTTAAAACTAAATTATATCTGAACTGTACCAATATAACGTGGGTTGGGTAGACGAGCTTACAGCCCACCTGGTGGATGTCTATGCGCATAGACATCTACAACGTAAATGCACCACCCACCTTGAGATATAAGTTCTAAGGTCTCAGTATAGTTACAACGGCTGCCCCGCCCTTCAAGCCGAAACGCATTACTGCTTCACGGCAGAAATAGGCAGGGTGGTGGTCCTACCCGTGCGGACTCACAAGACGTCCTACCACCAGAAAAGGCTGTTCACGAATGACTTCCAAGTTAAACGTTCAAGATCCAACCCACAATTTCTATAAATTTGCATAAGTACTGATGGTTAATTGGAAGTCTGCATGGGTAGGTGCCAAACTGCTTGCTTTTTGCGCCTAAACAGTTATGCGTTTCTGTTTGTAAGGAGGATCGGCCGTTATACTGTCCAATACTGAAGTCGTCGCACGATAAGACATCCGGTGTTTTTGTATCGAATGATGTAAGTATGCCGGTCTCCAAATCCCCTAGGCAGGTACCTATACTTCTTGCCCTTAGATAGCCTTACATAGAGTCCAGAGATTCACGTTTTGCAGTCTATTGGCTCCGATAACCATTTAACACCAGGTGGGCCGTGAAAATGAAGAGAAATTATAACCAATTTTTTTTATTGTAATAATCTAGATTTCAGAGAAGACAAAATTACGTATTATACCTTAAGAACGTCGACAATGAAGTATTTCCATTTTTCAATAATAACTACATATTTTTTACGAAACAATCGACGACGACAATGCGGATCGCATCGCATCGCAGTCTACGGCCACCGACGCGTTGTCCTGACCTCCTGGTGCCAGCGCGGTAGAGTGACACGCGGCGCAGCCTCAACTCCCTTAGGTCGCCCCGTGATCATCACCGGGAGGAGACTGCCTCCTCATATGGACCGGAGCTGAACAAACGCCCTCCTCCGACCACAAGAATAGTACCTACGTTAACCGTTTAACACATGTCGAGAGGTTATTTGAGCCCGTATAAAGTACAACGTAAAATCATCCGTTCTTCTTCACACATAAAGTCCAAAAATTTAAGTAGTTAAACCCTATAACTCCTAATAAACGGCCGAAGAAACTTCTTTCGTATGAAACCCAACAGCCTCATTTCAAAACAACAAAAACTAATCTAACACTAAATAAGTATTTTTAAATTAAAGTATTTTTACGTTTGCCTCAGTATTTCTACCCTTTTAATTTAAAGTTTTAATGACTGTACACGAAGCATGTTGCTTTTACCCTACGTCTGCAAATCCCCTGCCGCTAAACATTCTCGACCCAATTCAAACGCTCGAGCTCTCCGGGATAACCTAATTCGTTGATTAGTTTAACATGAGTCTCTAAATTCACTTCATTAGTGCTCTGTTTTTGTTATCATGTCACACGTTGGACGCTAAATGTGTAACAGCTGTGAATTATAGATTAGAACCCGTTGAAACATAACCTCAACACAATAAAAGGGATTAATACTGTTTCCATGAATTTATAGCTCTGGGACCGATGGTTAAATAATAGACCTGTCGTGTTAAGTTACGAAACTGACTAACAGTAATCCAATGGATGTAGTACAACGAACTAGTTTTTCTTTAATTTTAGTGAATATAAAACTATTTCTATTTACCTTCAATAAAATCTAGAAGCGTATTCATAAATAACATTTGGAAATAATAAAGGGAGGTCATGATTTGTTTACGACTTTTTTTTTCTCCATGAGCACAAAACAAAGACAAATAATTTGACACCGTCGTGCGCTCTAACTAAGTTCCGTTCGAAAATTGTATTAACAATCCGGTGATAAATCCTTCGACGCGGTTCGTAATAAAACTCCAAATGTGATACTAAGGAACATAGTAGAAAGGGCTTTGAAAGTGAAATTGTAAGCTTCAGGCATTCCATGTTCACGTAGTCCCTTTGACGCTGCCCTACGCCGCGGTAAGATGAGGCTCGTTTTGAATGATGATTTGCCTTTCTGTTTTCTTGCTGTAAACGAAATGGATTTTGAATTGATCCGATTGCCATAGTCGCCGAGGGAAGTAAGCGGGTTCGATTCAAACATCGGGCAAATATTTGTATAACGAACAGGCTTCCTTGCTTTGTGTTTGGATGCTTAATACCTATATAACTGTCTCTGGTTCCATGATACAGGGAATCCTATCATCGGGGCTAAGTGACTGTAATTCGTTCCCAATTCCCAAAGGCAGCGACTAGGCTGTACCTGTAACCTTGATGTTACCGACGACATTGAGCGACGGTATCCACTTACCAGCAAGTGGGCCGTATGCTCGAATGCCTTCAAGTTCAAAAAGTATACACTAGTAGATAGCGATACAACGATTCACAATCGAGAATTTCTTAACAACATATAGAAAATAAATTTTAACGCGTCTAATTCACATAATAATTTTAGATATCAGTTTCGTATATAATAATGATTTATAAAATAGTTTACTACTTGCTAACTAGAATTGAATAAACCTGAATAAAAGATTAAAAACGCAAGCAAAAACTCTTATTATAATACAATTGATATATTCAGTAGCTTAATTGCGAGACGCTTAGTTAATCGTGCGTAACAATAGAGCGTTACAGCAAAGGGATTAGAAATGTAATCCTATTGAAAAAAAAAAACGGTAAACTACTCACCACAAGGTTGACGTATTTTAACTTTGTGAATCATTTTACGTTTATGAAACTACCGCTTACTTTCTATCTATCTTATATATCGAACAATGAAAGGCTATTTATTTAAAATTTAAAATTTGAAAAAAATATCATGACAAAAAAACTTCTTCAGCTATTTGAATGGAGTAAACTTGAAGTTGAATTAAAAACATCGAATTATTGATACTATAATACCAAATGAAACGGACCTTTAATAACAAAAATAAATGGAACCCGTAATTAAGCAAAATGTCGCTTGAACCAAACAGCTATTCACACCTCGATATGTACTCAATTATGAATATTAATTTCAAACGATTTGAGCTGTGCTTTTTAATTTTTATAGCAAACAAGTCAACGGCCAACTGCTGTTTATTTATGACCGATGCACTGATACAAAACGGTTACCATCACTTGAAGTCGTTGTGGCCTAAAGGATAAGACGTCCGTTGCATTCGTATTACGAGGCTTTATTAGAAAAGCTTTTTAAAAAAAAGAAGTTTATTTAATTCTAATAATTAAAACATTTGAAATTAATTGGGGCAAGTGTCACCGGGAGCGTTGTTACAATTGAACTGCGTGATCTATCGGCAACCTAACTAAGCTGCATTACGTCGTGCACCTTACATTGCATTTTTAGGTACATTAAAAATATATAACAGTATCTAGCGATGCAACGGTGTTCGAATCCCGCAGACGGGTAACAATTTTTCTAATGAAATACGTACTTGACAAATATTCACGACTGACTTTTACGGTGGAGGAATAACATCGTGTAATAAAAATCAAACCCGCAAAATTATAATTTGCGTAATTACTGGTGATAGGACATCTTGTGAGTCCGCACAGGTAGGTACACCACCCCGCCTATTTCTGCCGTGAAGCAGTAATGCGTTTCGGTTTGAAGGTAGGGGCAGCCGTTGTACTGAGACCTTAGAACTTATATTTCAAGGTGGGTGGCGCATTTACGTCGTAGATGTCTATGGGCTCCAGTAACCACTTAACACCAGGTGGGTTGTGAGCTCGTCTACCCATCTAATTATACAATGGCATTAGATTAGAATTTAAAAACTTTAAAATCGTAGTCTTTCGTTGCCGGGGTCTGTCAGGAACAATGGCGACGTGGTTTGCATAGTTATGGATTGAATCCACAGACCTTATTTTTTTAAACTTGTTGTTAATTGATATTTGTAGATACGCTAATTCAAACTTCGGTTTTAACAAAAGCATAGCTTCTAAACTAGTGTTCACCGAATGATCGAAATTAAACTATAAATGCGACTCCAAGTTTTGATTAATTTTACGTATTACGCTTTGATTATATACACGTCATATAATCAAAGGTATTACGCTTCCTTTTTGTTTTGTTATTAACAATTTGAAGAATAAATACCTAATTACTTCCAACAAAATATTAATAACACTAAAGATCATTAATAGCTGCTAAAGATAAAACGAAACTAGTGAATAGGTTAATAGAACAGAATAGTAGTGTTTAATTGTTATATCCTAGTTAAAAAAAATCTCATTTTTGTCTATTAATAACTTCAAACTCCTCAAAGGGAAAAAAAAGAAAATCAGTTAACAAACTCCGGTGAAATGCTACTTAAGTTTTTTGTCTCGGCCTATTTAACTACATATAAATAATAATCATAACAGCGTGTTTCATTAGCCGGTATATACATTATTAAATCGGACCATAAAAGTATAATAGATTCAGAAGATTCATAGAGGAGTACAATTCAAAACCAAAGAAATCGCTTTTTTAAGCTGTAATAAATTCAACACTTACACTTTGTTAAACTTTAAACTCCATTTATATGTTGAAGTATCCACTTATCCGAAGAATGTTTTGAGAGTTTTTTTTTTCTGTGACATAGTTTATTGGACGTTTAACCTCTAGGTGTGATTGAAAAAAATATAATTTAATAAAATATACACTAAACGTGGCCCGCGATTTCGCCAGCGGATCCGATTTCTTATTCAGTAACAATTAGTATTTTCTGAGAACAAAGAATTCCATAAAAACTTTTGCCTGTAGGTGATTGTAGACGAAAAATCGATTCTGGATAAGGTTTACGTAAAATCAGTTATTAGTCGGCCCTTACATCGCAAAAAGTAGTACAATTAGATAAATAATATATTATGTCAAATTTAATCTTATAAAAGTTTAAAATAAGATTATTTGTTGTCAGGGCCCTGAAACTGCGATACTTTAAGACAAATCTTTTTTATATGGAAATTAGCGACATCTTGTAGCGGATGCCCCTAAACTTCTATGTTATTAAAGTTAAGGCATTTAGATTATTGTATAACTAAACTAAACAAAGAAAATATGAAAAATATAAATCGTACAAGATTATTTGTTAAAGATAAATTGATTAAATTTTATCAATTTGTGGTTTCTGATAATTTACAAAATCCTTCATTAGAAATAAAATATAGAATAGGTAATATGTCACTGCCATCTACAGGAGCAATGAGAAACTAATCGAAGCGAAGCCATCTAGTGGCCGACGTCCGTAAACATTTTTGTTGATTGCTTGAGTTGCTTATCTATAAATAATTTATGTGTATTTTTTTTTTATTTTTTTTTATAGCTTGGATGTGTGGACGAGCTCACAGCCCACCTGTTTTCTATGTTTGTTGTATTGTATTGGAGTGTAAAGTCGTCTCCGCTTTATATACTGTTTAAAATCTACAGTCGTCTGTAAAAGGACTGTTCTTACAAACAATCCATATCCTTTGTTCCGCTCCATGCAATCACGGGATGTCAGTCTGCTGCGGTAGTCTAGCCGGTAAGTAATGTTTTCCTAGCTGCGGAACCCGACGTCTTTGTGTGACAATCGCGAGCCCATTCAAACCTTTTTGCTTCGAAGCTTCACAGTGATTACTACTCCGGATCGTAATAGACCGCTGAGTAATATTATCGAACCAACTAGGAAAGCTTTTTCGAAATTTTTTAAATAGCCTTTTTTAATATAGATTCATTTCTATTTTATTGCAAATAATATGAACGCATAATTCGTCTTAATTATTAATTATGAGAAACCCTAAAAATATTTAAAGATATTCATTACAAACAAACAATTTTTATGATTTAAACGTAACGATCTCATAATTATGTATTTCCCAATTAATTTCGATCATACGTCTAGAGCAAAGTAGCAGCCATCAATTAAACTATAATACTGTTACACCGGTAAGGGTAACGCCATCAATCGCTGAATAACCGAAACGAATATCAAAGGATCTAGTAACATCTAGAACGCTCGAGAAGTACAACGCGATCTATTGTCAGATAGCGGAAACACACATCGAAAATACTCGACTTGTAAGAAATGTTCTCGATAATTCTAGGGATGTCGTATCGACTATGCAGAGATGGCACGAAGCAGTTAGTAATCGGAACTACTCGAAGCGAAACAGCGAACGGATCACCTGAAGCGAAGCGGAAGAAGCGAATTGAGAATTTTAAGGTTCTCGTTAAGTGTTCTAAGTGTCAATACGGTTTCAATTTATACTTCGGTAGAATTTTATTTATCCCGAATCCCAGCGCGTAGCAATACTATGACAGAATTTCGGTTTAATAATTAAGAAGTAGATATTGCAACCATTACAATTGAGAAGCGACCATCAATCACGACAGACTAAATTCGTTCAGTAATAAACTATCGGTTAATGTAACGACCCAGACGACAGGTTAAACGCTCTATTCGATCTGCAAACACCAACGCGATCGTTTCATTCCTTGATTGTACTTACACAATATCCATTAAAAAAAGCACATACAAATTTAGACTATAGTACTTTGCAAATAAAGGTCATCCATATAACGGAGATGTTTGCTAATAACCTAAAGCTGGTGGAAAGATGGCTATGGTATTTACTAGCAATTTTACGTGCCTCGGAGGATTTAGGTCGCTTCACAATTTTTTTCATTAAAATTGATTGATGCAAATGAAACTAGTAGGTTCATTTGGTTTTTTTTTTACAGCGCTGTAAAATTTCCGCACGGATATCTATGCGAATCATGTATACATTTGTATAAAAATATTGATATAAGTTTTATGAAAATGTTAATTCGACAACATTATGGTTAGGTAATTTATCGCAATCATATTTAGTCCATAGTTGACATAATGTTTTTAAATGGTTTTTTTTTAGGGAGTTTATGACCTGGTAACTAAGACCTTTAGGTCGTGTCTTATTTTAATATATTTTTATTGTTATGAAAAATGATAATATCAATCATCCTTAGTATGTCAAATAGATAACAAAGTTTACATCGCAAAGACAACGCCATCACAAAGCTACATCGCTATTACGATCACGACCCGTCAAGAATGCCGTTTTCTAAGCGACGTTAATTTTTACACGCTCATTCTAGCCACTCTTGAGAAATGGTCTGTAGCTTACTTCGTATTACAGTTAAGCAGACGAGCTAGTGGGCAATCAATAGTTACTGAACCCGTGGACGGAACAACGTGGGTGTCGCCTGCCTTTAAACGCTTATTGAAGTCCTCTGCTGCATTGCGGAGGGTCTGCCCACGCTTCAGACGATTGGTTCGCACCAGAAATCTATATATTAATACGTGAAGCAAAAACTTTGTATTTTTTTTATTTTTATTGCCTAGTTGTGTGGTCGAGCTCACAGCCCACCTGGTGTTAAGTGATTACTGGAGGCCATAGACATCTACAACGTAAATGCGCCACCCACCTCGAGATACAAGTTCTAAGGTCTCAAGTATAGTTACAACAGCTACCCCACCCTTCGAACCGAAACGCATTGCTGCTTCACGGCGGAAATAGGCGGGGTGGTGGTACCTACCCGTGCGGAATCCCAAGAGGGCCTACCACCAGTGATAAAATCCTCTGCTGCATTGCGGAGTGTCTGCCCACGCTTCAGACCGAAACCCACGATTGGTTCGCACCAGAAATCTATATATTAATACGTGAAGCAAAAACTTTGTAGGTATCCCTTTTTACGAAAATTGCGCGGACGGAGGAGTATGAATTTTTCCACACTTATAGAGAATATAGAGAAGAAGTGCACAGTGCTAATATTTTTTTAAATAATGCATAAAAGATACATTAAATCAATAAAGAAAACATTACACACACTACATACCATGTATTTGACGCAAACACGCATGCATACTATTTATTGTCAAACTTTTGTTCTTGACGTCTGTTGTCAAATTGAGAATAGATTAAATATATGTTTGTCTTTGTTAATATTTTTTATAGTGTAGTCTTGGCGAAATTTGTGATTATAGAAGTATAAAATACAATCATAATAATATACAAACTTACAATTCCAATTAATTATAGTCGAATTTCGACTACTGCGGGACCTCTAGTACATAACAATTCGATGTTTTTAATTGAACTTCAATTAAGTTTATCAGCAATGCCAAGGGCAGAGCCAAGCCGCTGCCTACCGCTAAATATATTGTACATACTATATTTAATGGGTTATTGCAACGGTTTTCTGCCGTGAAAGCTTAAAACAATTGGTCACACATACATATATGTATATATGTATAGGGATAACTACGCTAGCTAAGCTTCTCTAGCTAAATTATAATTCACACTATACATCCTTATTAACATATTAACACATTGTAAAACAACATAGCGTATAATGCGTTAACTTAATTTCTCGATCCCTAAATACGACGTTGAAATAAAACCACATTGACCACAAACGTTTACGAGCAATTTGATACACAAGCAATTCAATTTTAGCTTTTATTTTTAATCGTAGAGGACTTCTTTAAAGGAACTTAATTTTAAGGAGGTTTTGTCGTAGCCGTATCATTGTTTTAGACTTTAAGACTATGTAATAGGCAACCGGAAACTAATAAAAAAAAGAAAGTAGTAAAAAGGAAGGTTAAATTTATTAATCGTAATTATGAAATAAATTTAACGGCATAACGAACGATGAAGAAAAATAATTAGATCAAATGTATGAGCTCTTGTTTGGACGTCCATCTTTGCGATGTATTCGACTAAAATTTGTTATATAAGGAGTTATTATTCAAAAAGTTTGTCCTTAAAGCTATACAAACTTAAACTAAATAAAAAAAACTTTCACGCTAAACCACCACACGTCATTGATAATTTAAAAGATCGCTCTGTCATTTTATTCAGTTCTTTTTGATATTTTTCCAAAGGCCAACCAAATTGTCTCTCTCAATTATAACAAAAAAAAAATGAGAATAATAAATTGTGATCGAAACATTTCGTCAACAAAACTAGTACTATACGAACATGAATACAGCTCCTCGCCGAAACTCATTAAGTCTGCAGCTTGTAACAGAATATCCAAAAGAGGTAAGCTATTTGCCAGCGTTTTAACAGCTTAGAGTCAGAGCGAACGGAAATTACCAAGCGATGAGAGCTGCAAGGAATGTATGTAGCAACCTCATGTCGACGTAATATTGTGGAAGTTGAAACACATTCTCACAGCTTATTGAATTTTAGAACAGATTCTTGCGATTATGAGAACATAATAATTAATCTTAATACATCAAAAACTGTACATGTAGCTAAAATAATAGACTAGTTGCATTTGCTTACCGTTGAAAGAGCATTGGCAAGGAATTCGTGATAAAAAATGGTTTACCATAATATTTGTTCCTACAAAGTTATCGTTGTTAATAATTAAACTAAGCCTAAGGCCGTAGCTTACTCTTTATTTATTAAGGCAAAACAGAAAATCGCACCAATTGTGATATAAATAAAAATATCTTGTTAGCAGATCTTTGTTAAACTCGCTGACATGATTAAAAATTATAAGTGAAATCACCACATCGGAAAAAACTTA
Organism: Bombyx mandarina; assembly: GCF_003987935.1. Next base: position 1,649,758 of record NW_021011519.1, on the reverse strand, counting down.
AATTATTTTTAAATTTAACGGTTTATTTTTTACGTCAAAACAAATTATCCATTTGTAGACAAGGAGTTTCCTTCATACAGAATTACACGTGTAGGACGATGTTTTTTAAAATAGAAGTGCTCATAAATCTAGCGTAGGAAATGTTATTTATGGCTCTCACAAATGAGAGGTTATAAAAAGGACTGTACGAAAGATTTGAAAGGCGCTTAGTATTTTTAATGAAACAAAATGATTCTCATTAATTGCGTCTCTAATAATAAAAAGGACACTTTTACAAAATTCTGGAATGAATTTGGTTTTTAAGGTTTTTATAAAATGTCTATTTGATACAACTAATTGATGACTCTTTATCTGTTTTACACTGGTGGTAGGACCTCTTATGAGTCCGCACGGGTGGATACCACCACTCCGCCTATTTCTGCCGTGAAGCAGTAATGTGTTTCGGTTCGAAGGGCGGGGCAGCCGTTGTAACTACACTGAGACCTTAGAACTTATATTTCAAGGTGGGTAACGCATTTACGTCGTAGATGTCTATGGGCTCCAGTAACCACTTAACACCAGGTGGGCCGTGAGCTCGTCCACCCATCTAAGAAAAAAAAAAAAAAGATATTCTCTTCATCTTGAATACTCTGGTAGTACTCACGTAGTGAACTAGTTTCAGTTATTGGAACTTTGTGGTTCTGCGGATGTATCTCCGGATATCATTCAGTGCATTTGTTGGAAAAATGTCCAATCGAATCCAAAATAATTTACGAAATTTACTCAACCCAATTAAAACAGGCTCAAAAATTAAATATTTGCACACATTTCATCAATTTGCATTATAACTACATCCTGTACGCGATTGTTCTTCCGACGTATCAGTCATGTGAATTTAAATAATCACATAGCGTAGGCGATAGTCGATTGTCAACGGCTGATATAATTACATCCATTGTAAATATTTGCATGACTTTTGTTTTGTTTAGCTAGTCTCAGAGGTCAAGCCTATTTTTTTCTTTTTTTTATATCATATTTGGGTGGACGAGCTCGCAGCCCACCTGGTTTTAAGTGGTTAGTGGAGCCCATAGACATATACAACGTAAATGCGCCACCCACCTTGAGATATGAGTTCTAAGGTCTCAGTATAGTTACAACGGCTGCCCCGCCCTTCAAACCGTAACGCATTACTGCTTCACGGCAGAAATAGGCAGGGTGGTGGTACTTACACATGCGGACTCACAAGAGGTCCTACATCCAGTAATTACGTAAATTATATTTTTGCGAGCTTGATTTTTATTACAAGATGTTATTCCTGCACCGAATTTGTCAAAATTGGTACCCGCCTGCGGGATTCGAACACCATGGCATCGATAGATACAAATGCATCGGACGTCTTATCCTTTAGGCCACAACAACTTCAAAACAACTCAATAGAATGTAATAAAATATCAATATTAAAATAGTCAACGGTTATGTGCTTTAGTGAAAGAAATGTGTATTTAATTATAATATTATAAAGAAATATAAAAACACATTCATGGAACTCGCTATCTCGATTGAAACATGCAGTAATTAGACTTTTTTTTTCAATTCAGTTTGTTAATCAGAGCCAGAAATAGGCAAATTATGACATCGGCTTCATTATCTTATTTGGTATCATTTTGTACGCTATTCTAGTATAGAAAGGGAACACCATGTTTTAGACCATGACCATACTACTTAAACTTTAACGAAGTCTGTCGTTTGTCAATATTGTAAATGAGCAGACGAGGTGTTAAGTGGTTATATAAGCATACGTTTTTACTGGTGGTAGGACCTCTTGTGAGTCCGCACGGGTAAGTATCACCACCTTCCTATTTCTGCCGTGAAGCAGTAATGCGTTTCGGTTTGAAGGGTCGAGCAGTCGTTGTAACTATACTTGACACCTTAGAACTTATATCTCAAGGTGGGTGCCGCATTTACGTTGTAGATGTTTATGGGCTCCAGTAACCACTAAACACCAGGTGGGCTGTAAACTCGTCCACATATCTAAGCAATAGAAGAAAAAAAAAGCTTGTGATGTGTAATCTGTCTTTTTTTTTCATAATCGTATTTTTGTGGTCGAATAGGTCCAATAATCTTAAGTCGTTAAACAAATTAATTGTTAATCAACAACAATATACCATCAATAAAGGCTTACGGCAATATTAGATGAGTGAACCTAACCGAGACCATAAATCTACCGCTACACGTTCGTTCAATCGGTTTGGAGGTGACTTAATTACATGAAATATGTGCATACTAATAAGATTAGGGTTTTTAAATGCGCTTACAAGTCGTGGCTATTTTCACATTTTTATCTCGCGTTTACACACTCGCAACTAACTTATTTACTGGTGGTAGAACCTCATGTGAATCCGCGCGGGTAGGTACCACCACCACCCTGCCTATTTCTGCCGTGAAGCAGTAATGCGTTTCGGTTCGAAGGGTGGGGCAGCCGTTATAACTATACTTGAGACCTTAGAACTTATATCTCAAGGTGGGTGGCGCATTTACGTTGTAGATGTCTATTGGATCCAGTAACTACTTAACACCAGGTGGGCTGTGAGCTCGTCCGCCCGTCTAAGCAATAAAAAAAAATTACGCAAACTAGGAAACATATTGATATAAATACCAACATTTTGCCGAAATGTTGCGAAAGAACCTCGAATAAAGTGGAAATGTGCCAAAACAGGATAAGGCCTCAACTCTCATCTCGAACAGTAATGTTGATATTAATATTCTACTCAGCATTTGATCAAACTACCTATTAATTCATTACCACACTCGTCCAATCTCATTTATTTCTAAGAAACTACCGCTGTGATAAATTCTGATCTGTCTAAAACCATTATCGGCGTACACTGGCGTTTTTTTACGAGAAAGCCAGTTAAACAAAAGGCTCCCGAAATAGCATTCTCATGGTCCTCGGGCCATTGTTTTCCAGATTAGGGAAAAGAATGTACTTTCCTGTTTAGGGCTGACAAGTGTTTGCTTATCGTCTTGGCGTGACAGGCACTTGTTCAAAGATATATTGGTAAACCAAATTAAAATTTACGAAAGCATGCGATAAGTTTACTGGAACAATCGAGAAACTGCTTTTATTTAAAAATAAAAGGGTGCGTGTACTTATGTACGCTCGTAAGTAGTTATACTTTATTTTTATTAAATTTATTTCTTTTTTTTTTAATATTAAATAATGAACAATAAATATTTAACGTTAATAATTTAATAATATTTAGTGTGAATTACTTTTTCTGAACTGAATTTGAATTACTTTACTGAACACTTTTTTTACGAGTGTACATGCGCAAAAGTTCACCTGCGGCTATATTCAGACTCGCCAAGTTACGTCGGTCGTATTGTAATGAGCGATTTAGAGGGCAACTTCATTTCTGTTAATTTTGTGTCAAGGTGCGCGCGCATCGTAAAATTTCACTCTCATCAATTTTTCATAACGCGCCTAAAGAAGTATAACTTCAAAAATATCCTTATTATTTTCCGCGTCAACCCTGTAGTTAGAAGAGTCTACGATGCCTGATTTTTCAGGCTCACGTTCCGTTACTTAAGTTGTTTTTCATGTAACTAGGTAGGTATGCTATTGTCAGAGCTATGGGTCGTTGAGCTATTTTCAACGTAAGCTCTAGACTATGCTAACATTGAGAGTAGGCTAGAAAGTTTCTTAAAGCCGGAAGATTTAAAACACTAGATTAGAAGGCCGATACTTTACAATGGTAATCTGCGGATATTGTTTTTGTAAGCACCAACAATATTTTTAATAGTAACTTATCCTTTATTCTTTCTACTTCGACTTTTATTAAGTAACTAGCCGTACTCGCCCGCTTCGCTGGGCATTTAAAATTAACATCATTATTTATTGTCATTATTATTAGGGAGTCCGACACTCCTCATATAAATATTAGCCTATCCATTAAGTACATGTATTTTCTACATGGATACCAAGTTTCAAGTCAATCGGATGCACGGTTCAGTAGTTATAACGGAACATCCGTAAAAACCACTGTAAATTTATATATTAGTATAGATTAACTACTTTTCGACAGGATTAGATCTTACATGATTAAAAAATTACACTGTCAACTTCTAATACTTTTCTCATGAAATAAACTGTCAATTATTCTCAAACTGTGTATTAATAACACATAAATATTGCGATTAGACAGTAATATTCTCATAATTATTTTATATCAATTCGCCACATTTATTATGTACGATTCATTATTATGTATGATATACAAATGATGAATGAAAGTTGAAGAGTCATGATGCGTGGAAAATGTTTCTGCGGTAATTAGTGAGTGATATGTGTAATGATGATTGTGGTATATATCGATTCATCATTCTTTGTGGTGCTGAAATATGGAATGTTCAGAATTATCGTTACAGTGATGTGGATTAAATATGTTTAAAATTATGATTTCAATTAGTTTTAAGACTTGTGACTTGAGGCCGAAAAAGGGATGTCCTTTAATAGCCTTAGATTCATCAGTCTTTGGCTTAGTTAGACTTTACTCTTAGTACACCCGAGAAAGAATAAAAAGCAATTCAAATAGGTACTTAAAATAGATTACTGTTACACATTTCTACCTGTTTTTATAACGATGTTTTGCGTAGAATATTATTGATCTTTGCCGAACCTAGATGTGTTTCCCATGAACACCGGTCATTATTATAATGATAGTCATACAGACATCAAATCTGAAGTTCAACTTTACATAAAAATTTTAAAGACTTACCGTCTTTCCCACTTACCCTCATTGTTTGATCAAAAAAATTAACGCCTTTATATTCTGTATTTAGTCAATGTATTTTTTTCTTATTATAATAATACAGTTATGTTATTAGATTATTTAATAAATTCTTAGCTTTGAAATTCTTTGTCCTCGTCGATGTCATGATTTAATGGGTTCGCAAGGAGCCACGCCGGCTCCGTTCTTATTCTAATGATGATGCGATGGTTGGATACGCACGGTGAGTGTCGTGTGAATGTTCCTTCGCTATGTGGGCTCATTGTTATTCACTCATTATCTATACAACTTTGGTGCATGAATATGTAATCAGTCCGATTTGGATTATAATTACACTTCCACTACGTTCACCATAGAAAAAAAGTCTTTGAATTTGCTTATTTAAATTTTGTTTGTTTTAAAATTAGTCACTATGATAAAAAGTTATCGGACTCTGTAACAAGTAACAACAGAGCGAACGGCAAGAAAACCAAAAGCCGTCCTATTTTCTGTTTATCTTTGTTATTTGTTTACATAAGTAGTTGTCGTTTTAAAATTGTTTTCATCGAATTTTTTGTACGATTATTATTACCGCTAATTCAAAAAGTTTGAGAACCAATTTTGAAACTCGTATGATTAAAGTTTAAAATTCGTCACCTTAATGGTTTTATTACTTGACAGTCTATTAACACAATTTTTGTGACTATATGATCTCATCCCTCATCTGATTACGGGAGCCCATAAACATTAATAATGCAATGCCGCCACCCATCTTGAGGCACCGAAAGGCATTTCAACTTCGGTGGCAGAAATAGGCAGACAAAATCCTACCCGTGCGATCTGACAAAATACGACCAGTAAAAACAGAAAATGTATTACCTACAAAGGCGCACGCGATTTTATATCTTGACTTTCAGTGTAGTGCTCTAAGATCTTTAGTTATTCGTCCCAGACGGGTCGCAGGATTTGACCTTTACTGAAGTTACTTTCGGGCGACCCGACATTGTTTAAAGGACGAATTTTGTAAGACTTAGGTTAACTATTTTTTTATTGCTTAGATGGGTTAGACTAACAGCTCACAACCCTTAGCCCTCCTGGTGTTAATTAGTTACTGGAGCCCCTAAACATTAACAACGTAAATGCTGCCACCCCACACAGTAAGATCCAACCGTGAAGTTTTTAATCGGAATCATTATGACATAAAATATATGTTCTGAACAGAGTTGTACCTATATTCAAGCAAAAAAAAATCATTGTATTTTTATTCAATTATTCTAATTTCAAGATGTTGTCAACTATTGCACTGTCGAGGTGTAATAGAGTTGACATCTGTCATGAGCTTCTTGTCAATTTGTCAATATTTTATATTTATGATCACTTTGTTGTGATCGTGTTGACGTCTGAGAATTTTCTTATTTCAAGCATTTACCATTATATTTTCACCCAATGGTCGAGATTCAATTAATTAAGGACACTTCTAGATTTAGTTCGTAATAAAATTTACATTTTCTGTTTGGGTGTTCGTAATGATTTTTTATTTAAATTATTTAATAATGAATTTTAGTTTATACGTCATTTGTCGTGAGAAAATAAAAGGTTATAATTAAATCACATTGTTGACATATTTTGTTGTAAACAAAAGAAAAAAAAAAGTCGGATGACAAATAGATGATAACAAGGTTTTGTTTTTTATTGCTGAATTGTTTTGTTTTTTATTGCAAACGATTCTAATGCTAATTCTTGGTATTATTTGCGTGGTCATACCAACATTTATGAATTTATTTCTGAACACAATTTTTGGGTTTTTAATTGGCAGCCGTTTAATATGCCATTGTTAATATCCCAATAGTTATTACCGTAACTTGTACTGTTAGCTAAACCTGTTTGTTTTTTGTTCATAAGATGACTAATTTTCATACTCAAACATTTCGGATACGTGTCACTATCATGTATTATCTTTGAAAGAAAGATTAGCCGTTATGTAAAGGTAGTTTCGACTTTATTACTTCGAATTTAGGAATGACGAGTCTTCTTTTTCGCCACCTTATTCAGTGGGGGTCGGAACAGCTAATTTTTCTCTACCATTCTCTTCTATCAGCCGTCAACCCAACACTCGTTCTCTCTCTCTCTCTCTCTCTCATATCGTCATTCACACACTCCATCCATGTCTTCTTCGGTCGACCTCTTCCCCCTCTACCTTACACTACCATTTCCATACATCTCCTACTCACATGCATCTTCTTTCTACGCATCACATGCCCATACCACGCTAACCGTCGGCTCTTTAATTGGTTGATTACTGGGGCTACTTTCACACTTCCTCTGATATACTCATTCTTTATCTTGCCCATTCTTGTCACTCCACACATCCATCTCAACAGTCCCATCTCTGCCGCATGCACTCCTCTTTCATGCTTTACTTTCGTCGCCCAACATTCAGATCCATACAGTACGACAGGTCTAATGATCGTTTTGGAAAATTTTTCCCTTTACGAGTAAATTCCAAAATATAAAAGAAACGAAAAATATTTTAATTGCAAATTTGTCTTTGGAAATGGTTACAAAATATATATTGGCATTGCTGTGAGTCAGTTACTTTGTTTTTGAACGAGATTGTACATACAGCTTGTATGCTCTTTGCACGCCCACTCTATACATATTCGGAGTGTGCGAGTCAAATACGAACCAGTAAAAATGTCGCGTCTGTTTAACCCGATTTCGCGGCTATGAACGATTTTTTTCCCTACCTATTGCTAGTAACCTCGGGGTGTTATGATAATTTCACCGAACGTGAGAGCTTTACGTTAACAATTTATCTAGAAGTGTTGAATATCTTCCAATCGTTGTATCTACAGTGCATTATCACGTCATTACGGATACTCACGATCCATTAACGGTGCTTTTAGGTACCACAAGGACCGGTCACCGTCCTCGTCAAACTTGTCGCTCACGATGAAGAGCTCGACAAGCGAATTAACCCATAGACACAGCCCACTGAGTTTCTCGCCTGATCTTCTCAGTGGGTCGCGTTTCCGATCCGGTGGTAGATTCTGCGAAGCACTGCTCTTGCTACGGCTAGTGTTAGCAACACTCCGGCTTGAGCCCCGAGAGCTCACCTACATCTTATGGCGAAGCTGAAAATAGCCTCTCAATCAGCATAGAAAGAGAGAGAGAGAGAGAGAGAGAGTAGGAAGGAGGAAGAGAGAGTAGGAGAGTAAGTAGGAAGAAAAAAAAAGGTAGGTGCGTTGAGCTATATCTGAATTTGACTTTTATTAACAAAGGCTACCGGAAACTTACATATGTATTAATAAAATTTTAACAATACTACTTTGTATGTTAATGAAAGTTGCTAACTAATTTTAAACCCTTAAAATTACTGAGTAGATGTGTGTATCGGTTGTACCAATCTCTCTAGCTCGCTTTGAATATATTTTATCCATTATATTTGTTTGAGTCCGAATATATTTGTTACTTGCATTCTATATTTTATTATCGTAATATGAAGAAACATCTAGAAATCTACTGTCGGCCTAAATCGCTACATCTTTTGTTTTATTAAACACCATACTACAGACGCACGATCTTCATGTCACAATGTCAACAATAAACACTTGAATAAATCAATAGGTTTTATGTGAACAACAAAAAAGGGAAAGCGCGCTGTAAACGACTTGTTACCGGAATCGTTCGACAACGAGTATCCCACGTGTGACGTCTCCCGTTCAACAAGCGAGGCATTATTTGTACTCCCACATAGTGGAGTTAAGAATGTAGCGTTTTCGTAATCCATACTATTTCATGGGAAGGCTTCGCCTACGACGGTGTTTTATTGCCATGTGAGCGGTAATTGACGCCTTTTTAATATTAGTTGACGTTTACAGTTTGATTATGGTGTTGCGGTGAAAATATCGTCGCGGTTGAAATTGCTATTTATTGTTCCTACCTATGCTGGTAACCTCGGGAGGTTATGCCAGTTTAACCGAGCGATTAGGTGAGCTCACTCAGCTCTAATCTGATGACGATGCTAATACAGTGCTCCGCAGAATATACCGCCGGATCAGGAACGCGACCCATTGAAAAGATCCGGCGAGAAACTAAGTTTTTTTTATCGCCTAAATGTGGATCGAGCTCACAGCCCACCTGGTGTTAAGTGGTTACTGAAGCCCATAGACATCTACATGGACATCTACAAGTAAATGCGCCACCCATCTCGAGACATAAGTTCTTAGATCTCAAGTATAGTTACAACGGCTGCCCTCACCCTTCAAACCGAAACACATTACTGCTTCACGGCTGAAATAGGCAGGGTGGTGGTACCTACCCGTACGGACTCACAAGAGGTCCTAACACCAGTAAAAATTAAAGTGGGCTGTGTCTGATGGTTAGTTTGCTCACAGAGCCCTTCGTCGCAAGCAACGGGTTCGACAAGAACGGTAACCGGTGCTTTTTAGGTACTTAAAAACACCGCTGGTTGATCTGGAGGATCCGAAATGACGCGCTTAGGGCGACGGCGCGGCGACTGTATAACGTTTGGTCCGCAGGATTATAGTATGTAGTTTCCGGCGTTTTTCTTTTTGCATTAATAGCCAACAAAAACTGTTGGTTATAGAAAAAGATGCGTATAAAATCATTTTATGCGTCAACGAAACGTTGTAGTGAATAATGTCATTCAATCGGGAATTCGGGAGGGCGTTTCCTACCCACCCATTAAATATCGGGGGATGGGTGCCCCACAAAAGAACAGTTTCAAAGGATAGGTCGTGGGCGAGTGCGGTGCCACTCTCTCTAATGCCTCGTGGCCTAAGTTATAAGCTTATAGCTATATTTTATTTGAAGTTAAACTTTAATTCCAGGTGATTTGATTTACAATCTTAAGTAAAATAAATGAACATTCCACAAACGTGTGGAAAGGAAAAAAATTAAATTCTAATACGACAGTCAATCTCAACATATCAATTTAAAACCTAATTTGGATAAAAAGTATCTCCAGATTCGGACGTCATAATGTTCTCAACCGCTCACATTTCGGAACGATAAGGGATTTCCAAAATCATTAATTCAATCACTTTCAAATTTTATTGATAATGTACCATAACAATCCGTTACAATGTTTTTTTGTGTGTATGTAATAAATTTTGGATACAACGCATCGGCCTATGGCTCGGTCCACTCTTGTGTGTGTCTCTCTTGAGGACGGGCTTTTGAATCTTGTCATTGACAGTGTCACTAGCCATCTATTGAATAAAGCGATTGCTCTAATAATAACTGGGAGACAGGAGAAAACTTTGAGGAGGGGTAGTTGCTAAATTCGCTATTCAATTATCTTTTTTTTTGTTGCTCTTGTAGGCAGACGAGCATACGGCCCACCTGATGGTGAGTGGTTACCGTCGCCCATGGACTTCAGCAATGCCAGGGGCAGAGCCAAGTCGCTGCCTACCGCTTAATACTCAATATCTTTGGCTATGTTGACTACACGTATTTAGATAATGAAATATATTGGCTGTTTATTAAAACGAATAAGTTAATATAGTTTACCCAGGGAATCATCAGAGTATCAGAGTAGAAGAAACAATCTCTACCACTTTTAAAGTTAACAAAGGCGTGAGGCAAGGCTGCATATTATCTCTTGTTGTACTTGTTGACTTGTGGAGGCTGGGATGGTGGAATTACCATTGGTGGGGTAAAATTGACCAACCTCCGATACGCCGATGACACTACTCTTATCGCGGCTAATGAAAGCGAGATGGCTGCTCTCGTGAGCAAGCTTGAAAACATTAGCGTCGAACTTGGCCTTGCCATTCACTGATCCGAAACAAAAATAATGGTAATATACCGCATGGATAAACTGGAGCATACGGGGTCTCTGCATGTTTGAACAACGGAAAGATTCATATACCTGGGCTCCATGATTGCGAATACTAGATCGTGCGAACCTGAGATACGAAGACGTATCGGGATAGCAAAAAGTACCATATCTCAGCTTGATAGCATCTGGTCCGATAGAAACATCTCCATAAAAACCAAGCGTAAACTTGTAACAAGTCTTGTTTTCTATATTCTTATATGGGGCGGAGACATGGACTCTAAAGAAGGCTGATCGAAGTCGAGTCGACGCGTTTGAGATGTGGTGCTGGAGGAAAATGCTGCGGATTCCCTGGACGGGACATGGGACAAACGCATCAATCCTGGAAGAACTGGGTGTCTCCACAAGATTCTCCACCACTTGACTACGTAGGATTTTCAAGTTTTTCGGTCACGTTGCGAGGAAAAAGGGTGACTATCTCGAAAAACTACTCATCACCGGCAAAGTAGAAGGAAAGAGGCCTAGGGGGTGTAGTCCCTTGCGCTGGTCCGATCAGATTAAGACTATTTTGGACTCCAGCATCAATGACAGTATCGACTGCGCGGAGGACAGGAAGGAATGGAGGAACATAGTCCTAACAAAAGTGCTCCGTAAAGGTCACGACCCTCAGCACTGAGGAACACGACGTACGGAGGACGGAGGAATATATTTTAATATTTATTGTACGTTGGTCTAGTGTTAAGCAAACTTAGCACTGTACCATCAGGTCCGGATTCAATTGGTGCTTGTTTTGTGTGTTAACATCAAAGAAGGTAATATTTGCTCAGAACCCTTGAAGTGTATACTGCTAAACTTGATAACATTACTTTTGACTTCTTGCATTACGTGAATTCTCAATTATGTTGCATAACTACTATCCCACCGTTCAAACTGGAACGCATGAATACTTCACAGCAGAAATTGTTGTTCACTGATGGTGGGGCGCCCTGAATAGTAGATGATACCACCGTCCCGCCTATTTCTGCCGTGAAGCAGTAATGCGTTTCGGCTTAAAACAACATGGGGCAGCCGTTGTACTATAGAAAACTGAGACACAGAAGTCATGTCTTTTTTTTATTGCTTAGATAGGTGGATGGGCCACAGCCCACCTGGTGTTAAGTGGTTACCGGAGCCCATAGACATCTACAACGTAAATGCGCCACTTACCTTAAGATATAAGTTCTAAGGTCTCAGTATACTTACAACGGCTGCCCCGTCCTTCGAACCGAAACGCATTACTGCTTCACGGCAGAAATAGGCGGGGTGGTGGTACCTACCCGTGCGGGCTCACAATTGGTCCTACCACCAGTAGAAATGTGGGTGGCGGTATTTACGTTGTTGATGTCTGAGCTCCGGTAACCACTACACACAAGTTGGGCTGTGATTTCGCCAACCAATTTAAGCAATAAACAATAACATACACCCGGTACTTAAATATCTAATTCAAAAAACGCGCGTTCACATTAATACATTGTATATTAGTAAGATACGTACACTGTTATTTTGAAAAATTCGTAAAAATAGTAGTGAACTTTATGAGACACATAAAACGGATTAACTATTCCCGTATTACGTGTTAAAAGCAATAAAAACCGTTTAATACATCGATCAACAAGATAAAGTGATATTCGAGAAGGTTCGGGGGAGCCTCGGGGCTGTTTAGGGAGCGAAGGGGAAGGTGAATGTAAATTGAAACGCGATTGTGAAGTGGTTATTCTTAAATCTTTCGATATTCAAAATTAGAAAAATACATAATTATTATTATTTTTTACCTAAGCTGATAGACCTGAGAGGCTATTTCAGCGTAACCTTTAGGTGAGCTCACGGGGCTCAAACCTGACAACGTTGCTCACACGAACCTTAGCAAGAGCCGTGCTTCGCAGAATCTAGCACCAGATCGGAAACGCGACCCACTGAGAAGATCCGGCGAGAAACTCAGTGGGCTATAATTATAATAAGTGAATCTATACTAATAATACATAGATACTGCATATAAAGGGTTTTGAAAACTTTTATTAGTCTTTGTGATTTGACTCGATGAAACAGAATGTACCTTCGAAAAGCGACGCTAAAAGAAGATTGGATATGAATACCTGCGATCGAAAATAGAGAACCTAGGTATGGAGCGGTCACTGTCGCCCTAGACATCAGCAATGGATTATCCCTGAAAGAGCCTTGTAGGAAGCACCGTGGAGGGGAGTTAATTTCGACTCACACAGTCGTCAACGCAAACCAATAAAGGATCCCTTAGTTTATGTCTCGAAGTTACCCGAACAATTTATACCACGGAGTATCTATGCATATTCCGTTTTATGTTGTTATTTACTGCTGTCGATGCCATACGCAACTTATTATAATTGTTTACTGTCGCTCGGGGATGTCAACCGCGCCCCGTCAGTTTGGACACGACTCGTCGCAAAAATAATAGTTGATAAAACGAAAAAAGTATTTTATATGTATCGAGCGATATCATAATATATTCATAAGAACAGCATGTATTCACTACTTTAAAAACTCACCTGAGAATTATCTGTAATATTATATTGTATCATTAAAAAATATTTAAAAGTAACATTTGACATTGACGCCAAAAGTAAAACATTTTATTTTATATATTATTAGCGAACCGCCCTCGCTTCGCTTCGGAAACTGTAATTTATTATTGATTTCTCCACTATTTAATGGATGTTATTATACATATAAACCTTTCTCTTCAATCACTCTATCTATTAAAAAAACCGCATCAAAATCCGTTGCGTAGTTTTAAAGATTTTAGCATACATAGGGATGTAGGGACAGAGAAAGCGACTTTGTTTTATACTATGTAGTGATACACGCGCATAGTATACGGGAGTTTTTTTTTTTGCATAGATGGGTAGACGATCTCACAGCCCACCTGGTGTTAAGTGGTTACTGGAGCCCATAGACATCCACAACGTAAATGCGCCACCCACCTTGAGATATAAGTTCTAAGCTCTGAGTATAGTTACAACGGCTGCCCCACCCTTCAAACTGAAACGCATTACTGCTTCACGGCAGAAATAGGCAGGGCGGTGGTACCCACCCGCGCGGACTCACAAGATGTCCTACCACCAGTAAAAAACAACAGTGTGACAAACAACTGACCAAACTCTGTATCAACAGCATCAAAATTGTTTACGAAAGAACATTCTGGCACAACCAAGAAACGACCAGCATTACATAAGTTCTCGCCCTTAAACTTCGTTGTACAATTACGTCCGCTACCACAATCGACTTTGAATGCTGCGTCACACTTAAATAAATTTATTTAGACGTACAATTGGAAGCATGTTTAGTATTTAATATGTCTAGACTAAACCTAATAAAGTGAACGAAGTTTATGTATTGTAATTTTCGTTCTTCATATTATCAATATAGATATTAATACGTAAAGCAAAAACTTTGTTACCCTTTTTACGAAAATTGCGCGGACGGAGGAGTACGAAATTTCCCACAGTTAGAGAATATAGAGGAGTGCAGAATGCTAATATTTTTTTTAAATTATGCATTTATAATATGTATCAATAAAAAAAGCATTACACATACTACCATGTATTTGACACACACATATATACTCTTTGTTTATCGACAAACTTTTGTTATTGCATAAAGTCGAGAATAGGTTAATATTGTTTGTCTTATTACTTGTCTATAGTGTAGTCTTGGCGAAATCTGTGATTATAGAAGTATAATAGTTTTTGACAATAGAACCTTAATAATGTTAAAACTTATAATTTAAATTAATTATGGTCGAATTTCGACTATTGAGGGACCATTAGTAATACATAGTATGGTGTGTAGTATTGCAGTAAATTTGGCACTACGAGATCCTCTTAACGAAGACGACTGTAACATAGTTTTATGACTAAAATTTCTGTTCTTCAAAGAAACAAACTTTTTACGTTGGAGTGTCATATTTTTTTTTATTGCTTAGATGGATGGACGAGCTCACAGCCCACCTGGTGTTAAGTGGTTACTGGAGCCCATAGACATCTACAACGTAAATGCGCCACCCACCTCGAGATATAAGTTCTAAGATCTCAGTATAGCTACAACGGCTACCCCACCCTTCGAACCGAAACGCATTACTGCTTCACGGCGGAAATAGGCGGGGTGCTGGTACCTACCCGTGCGGACTCCCAAGAGGTCCTACCACCAGTGATCCTACCTACCATAAATAAATTGTTTATCAATCGAAATGTCTCCTCGAGATATTACCACAACCTGCTCACCATCAGTCCCATGCCTGTCATTAACTGGTACTAGTAAATTTTATGAGCTATTTCGGTGTTTAATTTAGATTTCGATCGCTATATTTCTATGAGTTCCTAGTAAGTCTATAACATCAGTATTGTTGTGTCTGAAAATCTACTCTTCACCACTTCACCGACGATTTTTTTATAGAACAAAATACATGAATACAGACTATTTTTAGCAAGTTATTCATTTTATATTGAAAACAATTGACTAAGTAAAAAATAAAAATGTTGAATAATCATTAAAAAATAATTATTGAATGAAACTAACTGTAGAATTAGTTATTTGTAGCATAGGCGGATGAACGAACTCACGACCGAGCTGTTGTTATATGGTCACCGGAGCTCATAGACATTTAAACGTGAATACCGCCCTTGAAACTTGAGGTCAAATTCTACTGGATAGAATAAGAGCTATGCCACTCTTTAAAACTGCTTGATATTGACAGAGTGGTGGTACCTATTACGTGCGGAGTGCACACTTTTTTCCCTACCTACTCTCGCTGATAGCCTAAGAGGCTATTCCAGCTACGCCCGGGCGGGTAGGTGAGCTCACAGGCTCAACCTAGAGAATTTGATAACCGCCTAGCAAAACTAGTGCTTCGCAGAATCCACCACCGGATCGGAATCGCGACCTACTGAGAAGATTCGACGAGAAACTTAGTGGGCGGCACACATTAGGCTCTGCCACTACTAAATATGCTTTAAATTTCAATAAGCATGCCTGTTTAATTGACATCTGTTGAAGTATTGTGATGCTTACGTATGGGTGTTTGAGATTGTTTAGAATGGTATTGGTATTATAAGTTATCCTTACCGAAACAAAAATGTTATCTATAGTACTCCTCAATTTGAACAGAAATATACTACGAGTATAATACCGAACCTAATGATCTTATATAACTTACGTATAATAAATTTGACTTTTGTTGACAGACAAGATGGGGGTGCCGAACGAGAATGACGCCGACCCGGGCGTTCCAGATATGACTATGATGCCACAGATTACCGAACAGGCCATCAACGACAACCTCAAGAAGCGGTATCTTCGCGACCTTGTATATGTATCCTTTTCGAGAAATACGAGATGGGAATTTTGATGGGATATAACTTTTCGATTCTCAAATATCCCTTTTTTTTGGAACAGCGTTGTCGTTGCGAATGACAACGATTGACAATTCTGACATTTGGAGTTTTGAATTAGCTACAACGAAATTAATGTTTCATTTTAATTTGTACTAGAGATCCCCCAGTAATCGAAATTCGACTATAATTAATTGGAATTTTAAGTTTTTACACTATTATGATTGTATTTTATACTTATATAATCACAAATTTCGCCAAGACTACACTATAAAAATATTAACAAAGACAAACAATATTTAATCTATTCTCAATTTGACAACAGACGCCAAGAACAAAAGTTTGACAATAAATAGTATGCATGCGTGTGTGCGTCAAATACATGGTATGTAGTGTGTGTAATGTTTTCTTTATTGATTTAATATATCTTTTATGCATTATTTAAAAAAAAGATTATCATTGTGCACTTCTTCTCTATATTCTCTATAAGTGTGGAAAATTTCATACTCCTCCGTCCGCGCAATTTTCGTAAAAAGGGATACAAAGTTTTTGCTTCACGTATTAATATATAGATTCTAGCCAAATATTGTAACTGTAATTTTAAATACTTGATAAAATGCTCTTGTTCTTAAAATTAGCAAGCTTTTCTATGTCATTATAATTTAGTATTACATTTTTTTACAAAATGAAAGAAATTTCAAAAGGTTCCTTGACTCATGAGCGCAGACATACACTGGCTCAATTCTGGTCGCAGTCAATCCCTACAAGGAGTTAGGATGCTACACAATGGTAAGTGACGATAACATTGTGTTAATTAATTAACAAAAGACAAACAAAAAAGTATGTTCGTTCTTTCAGAGCTATTAACACCTCGTCATTAACATACAATAGTTCGTCACTTTCTATGTGTTTATATTTTCCTGTGAAAAAGATGTCACGTTTTTTCACAAGATCTATTTTCCAGCAGCAAAAGGCTCAACTGATTCTATGTAGGCTTTCAAGGAACTACTCTAGAAATTGTCATACTGCCATTTAAAATACGTGAAATTTATAGTTTTCTTTACTGTTCAATATAATATGTACCTACTACTTAATGCGTCAAATCAAATTTATTTGGGAATCAATAATGTATTAGATGAAAAGATCTACGACATTGTCTGTTTCATTCTATTCGCACAAATATTTGAGGAGTGCACACAAATTTGGCGAGGATCCCGACTCCAATATCGAAATGTACAAACATGATGTTTTGTGTACACAGGAACATATGCAGAACTACAGGAATAAAACCTTTGGGACAATGCCGCCCCATGTGTTTGCGTTGGCCGAATCCGCTTACAGCCTCTTGCAAGTATGTCAAACTTATTTACTTTTATTAAATTGGCAACAATACGTCAACTTAGTATCATTTTTTTATTAATGGATTTTATGACCTGGTAACTAAGACCTTTAGGTCAAGTCTTTATTTTAATTTTAATGAAAACTTTTTATATGAAAAATGATATTAAGAAATGAAATGATGTTGATTAATATGAAACATGGCATGAAATGAAATGAAAACCAAATGAATGAGATGATATGGGATGAAATATAATCTCAGTAAAATGGTGGTCATTTACTGAGATTTTTTTCAATGGACTTTTTGGAGGATCCCGGGAAGCTACTTTCAGCGGCTTTGTTTCATTTTCCTATATTTGTGCACCTTCACAGATACTAAATAGTTAGGGATCCACCGTTATTACACATTTAAAGCTGAAGAAACATTAAATAGACAAAATAAAACAAATCACACAACTTCACTCCTCGCATTCCCGCCAAAATTCCAATTTAGTGTCAGAGTTCATGGCGGGAACGCATGTAGAGATGATGATTATGTGAATCGTTTTATCTTTTAATCACGGTGACTTATTTACTGTTTAATATCTGTAAAAGTGAATAAAATGATCAATATCGTCTTTAGTGGCGTCTTGGTTTTTTCAGAAAAGTCTGTAAATTCTCACAATTTCGCTGGAACACTATTTCATCGTATCTCATCTTGTTTCATTTAAGTTTATTCAATCTCATCCTGAAATCAATTTTGTATAAATCTTCATTTATTATATTCTACTTCATTTAACTTTTTAGATTGCCAATTAGATAAATGACCAAAATAATCTAAATAATTACATTGTTTACCATATTTCTGCAAATATAAAGACGGATTTAATATGTGCTGTCTGTAACAATACGTTTTCGGTTTGGACCAAAATTACTGAAGCTAAAAAAATTTTCTCTTAGAAAAATGAATCAGGTGTCACATGTTATTCACGGTTACCTAAAGTGATTCATCCGTTTTGTCTCGAATGTAGATTAGTAATTACTTGTAATTACAGTAGTCACGACTATGACTATGACGTACTCAAGGTTGCGAAATATGTTCTTAGCTATTATAGAAAAATGGCAACTACTTTTAAAATAACAAACAAACATCATCGATACAGTACTTACTATGAGACGAGTATCTTAGCTATCCATAGATTAACCGTGCGGAAGGTGCCGAGTCCATTGTGTTGTTCAGAGAGTTGAAAAATGCCAGTAGACTTGCGATGCTGGTGTAGGCCCCTATTAATGCGCATATTACCCTCACCTCCATTCTCCGCATTCCTCTCTCTGCCAAACAAATGCTTGTAATAAACTCTCATATATCCGTTTGCAGCGATTTGGCTGGCATTATTCGTCTGTCTAAAGGGCCTAAAAATCGTCACATCTTGAAACATCGAGCGTATTCAAATTCATGGTGGTCTAAAAAAAAAGACATTTGATGTTCTCGTATCGAGTGATGTGGCTATAATTAGGTCACAATCTCGCAGAATAGTACCAATTATTTTAAAGGATTATGAACCTAAAATACGTCACTAACGACTTCAAAGATGAAGGAGTAGTATATTTTAATCCAAATAAAAATCCCGCAAAATTATTATAAAAATGTTATTCATGTTTGAAAGTTTGGATAGCACAGTAGACCGAACTCTTGTTTCAAATTCAGTCGTATTCACCGTGTGATATCTATGGCTTTCGGTAACACCCCGTAAAACTTGAAGTCATACCCCAACTAGTACAATAAAGAGTCATATGAAGCAAAGCTGCAAAAATGATGACGAAAATTTTCGCTGAACTAAGACAGTCGGTAATTTATATTTCCTGTTCGTAGAATGGAGAAAAAAATCAATCCGTCGTGATATCCGGCGAGAGCGGTGCCGGGAAGACGGAAACAACGAAACTAATACTTCAGTATCTGTGCGCTGCTGGGGGACAAGCTTCGTGGGCTGAACAACAAATCTTGGAAGCGAACACAGTTTTGGAGGCTTTTGGTAAACAAACGCATACTGTACAGAAACAGAAATGGTAGCTTTCTTGACGTAAAGTTTGTTCAAGGTCCAAATGTTTAACTTGACATCAAGATTTACAATATCTATATATTAATACGTGAAGCAAAAATGTTGTACCCTTTTTACGAAAATTGCGCGGACCAAGGAGTATGAAATTTCCCACACTTATATAGAATATAGAGAAGGACTGCAGAATGTTAATATTTTTTTTAATTATATATAAAAAATCATTAAATCAATAAAGAAAACATTACACACACTACCATTTATTTGACACAACACATACACACACACACATATACTTTGCGTTTATTGTCATACTTTTGTTATTGTTGAAAATCTGTGGTCAAATTGAGAATAAATTAATATTCTTTGTCTTTAATACTATTTACCTATAGTGTAGTTTTGGCGAAATCTGTGATTATATTAAAGAAGTCTGTTTGACAGTAGAACCATAATAATGTTTATAAATAAAATTTCAATTATTTATAGTCGAATTTCGACTTCTGCGGGACCACTAGTATTTTTTAATTACCATTGACTAGATCATAGAGTTTATCGTGAACATTCCTCACAGGTAACGCAAAGACTGTTCGAAACGACAATTCATCAAGGTTCGGCAAGTTTGTTGAAGTGCGACTCGACCATCGCGGCAGTATCCGAGGTGCCGTACTGAGAGACTTTCTGTTGGAGAGGGCCAGAATAACGGGTCCCGCGCCCAGGGAGACTAACTACCATGTGTTTTATCAACTGGTCGAGGGGGCCAAAGTAAGTTTTCGAGACGACACAGGAAACCTTTCAAAGTTGATGTTTTAGATTTCAAAACGTAATAATTTCTGGGTAATTATGTCTGAAAAATGTTGGATCATTGTTAACGTATCTAAAAATCATAGCATAGAAACGGTACATATGAAATTAATGATTTTCATAAGATCATTCATTTTACTGGTGGTAGGACCTCTTGTCAGTAGGTACCACCCTGCCTATTTCTGCCGCGAAGCAGTAATGCGTTTCGGTTTGAAGGGTGGGACAGCCGTTGTAACTACACTTGAGACCTTAGAACTTGTATCTCAAGGTGGGTGGCGCATTTACGTTGTAGATGTCTATGGGCTCCAGTAACCACTTAACACTAGGTGAGCTGTGAGCCGGTCCAACCATCTCAGCAATAAAAAAAAATGTTTTTTCTTGCTACAGCACAATAATGAGCTGCGGAACACGTTACGCTTACGACAAGAAGTTCACTTCAAATACCTTCGGCCTGAAGATGAAGAGGCCCACAGAGGCCGCGGAGGGGAACAAGGGAAGCTCGAAGCGCTGCAACTGGCGTTGACTGTACTCCAAGTTCCACCTCACATGTGCGAGGGGCTGTTTAAAGTTTTGGCTGCCGTTCTCTGGCTGGGGAACATTCAGTTTCAGGTATGTATGAAATAATTTAGGAATAAATAGCTGGTGGTAGGACCCCTGTGACTCCGCACGGGTAGGTACCACCACCCTACCTATTTCTGCCGTGAAACAGTAATGCGTTTCGGTTTGAAGATTGAGGCAGCCGTTGTAACTATACTGAGATCTTAGAACTTATATCTCAAGGTGGGTGGCGCATTTACGTTGTGGATGTCTATGGGCTCCGGTAACCACTTAACACCAGGTGGGCTGTGAGCTCGTCCAACCATCTAAGCAATAAAAAAAAAATGGTAGTAAGAATGGTATTATGCTGTATTGAACCAGAAAAGTCTAATTTGTATTACAGGTGATTTCTAAAACTAAATTACAATAGGCATCCGCATTGTTACGCACTGGAGCTCGGGATAAATAAAAACTTTCACCGAAGTATAAATTAAAATTCATTTTGAATATTACCACACTCGAGGTAGATTTCAATTATCGCAATTCACTTCTTTCGCTTCGAGTAGAACTGATTAATAACTAACGAACTTCGTGTCAACGTTGCAGAGTCACACATGTCTACAATTTTCGTACTAGTTGTTTTCACATCCGTGTCTGCTATTTGGTAACAGATGACGTTACTCGTATCAACATAAAAATATTGATTATAGCTACCTGTTCCGTAATACCGATAAAGGAATTAAATCGAGGAAGTAATTGCAAATTCTGGTGTAATCATTGAAAATTCTCAGTTTATTTATTGTATAACAATAAAAATTAGCATTTTATTGTGATACAATAAATACGAACACGTCCAAATAATAATTCAATTGAAATTATAAACGTGATTATCGGATAGGCTAGATGTTTCTTATTTTTTTCTAAATTCACAAAATATTTGTTTTTAAATTAGAATAACACATAGACTATAATATATATTAGTAGTACTATTAACGTACGACGATTAATTAAGAATTTACGAAGATTAATGCGTGCACATACCTAAAGTCTTGTAAATAGTTCACTACAGGGAAATTTTAAGTGTTCTCACAAAATTACATATAATCTTGGCAGGATGTTGACGGTGAGCGGTCGTCTCTTGCGCCCGAGGACTCTGAGGCGGTGGAGGCGGTCGCCAGCCTGCTGGGCCTAGCGCCGCCGACCGCAGAGCGAGTGCTGCTCGAACGACAGATCAACGTGCGGGGGAACGTGACCGACATCCCGCTTAGATTACACGAGGTAACTAAATCTAATTCGTTGCTTTGTTTCAAATTTATGAGCTTACGTTGTCAACTACGTGAATGTTAAGCTGTAGTAATCGTTGTATACGTTTAAAAAAAATTGGTAAATACTACCCTCGAAAAATAGATATATTTATATAATGTATTGTTTTATTCGTATAAAAATAAAGTTTAGCCTAGTAAAACTAAAGCACAAACTGAGTTGTTCTATGAAGAGAAACAACATTTAAAGCTATTGCTTCACCAGTTTTTATGTTTTTTATATTTCAATATTCAAAAATGTTTTAATATTTCTAATGTTTCAATATTCAGATTATCATTTATGTCACCTTTATAACATATTAACCTCTTTTAAGATTTATGTAACAAATCATATAGTGGTTACATTTATATAAATATTTGGTGGGTGCTTTGAAATTGCCGCGTTCAAAGAGTAATGAGATCTCCGATATTTAGTTTCCTACTTGTAAATAATTACCAAACCATTACCATATCACTGGTGGTGAGACTTCTTGTGAGTCCGCACGGGTAGGTACCACCGCCCTGCCTATTTCTACCGTGAAGCAGTAATGCGTTTCGGTTGAAGGGTGGGGGCAGCCGTTCTAACTATACCGATACTGTCTTTGGGCTCCGGTAACCACTTGACACCAGGATCTATGCAATAAAAAAATTTAAAAAAAAACTTCTTATACCTAGATGATATTGTAATGCCTTGTAAGCAAGTTGTAATCCGCGGATTATTTCAGGCACGCGAGAATCGGCACGCGATGGCGCGCGCGTTGTACTCGCGCACGTTCGCGTGGCTCGTCCGGCACGTGAACAGCTGCTCGGCGCCGGGCCGCGAGGCTCCCCGGGCGCTGGGCGTGCTCGACATCTTCGGCTTCGAGAACTTCGCTTCGAACTCGCTGGAGCAGCTCTGCATCAACTACGCCAACGAGAAACTACACATGTTCTTCAATAATTACGTCTTCGCGTTAGAACAGGAAATTGTACGTCTTGTCTTTTTGTTTTTAAGTTTTTTTTTGTTTTTTTTATTGCTCTTGTAGGTAGACGAGCATATGGCCCACCTGATGGTGAGTGGTTACGGTCGCCCATGGACTTCAGCAATGCCAGGGGCAGAGCCAAGCCGCTGCCTACCACTTAATACTCTCCACAAGCCTCGTTTGAAGAAGGACATGTCATAACGCTCGGGAAACACCGTTAGTTAAGTCAGACTACGTTATACTATAGTGCCATATAGTATAGTAGCGTATACTTATCCAACAGTACAGTACAGTGTGAACATGCCCATAACAATGTATGGTGCGCGATATTGTTGTGCTATGAGCTATGTACTATATGCTATTATATTATAACGTAGTCTGAAAGCAGATTTGATCACTGTCTAGACAGGCAATTGAGTTAATCGAAATAATGAAAATTCAATTCAATTGAGATTTGGATTATACTAATTACGCTGACACTATTTATTTATTTATAGCAGAGTACCAATCACTTTACAATATGACCACTCATTCCTCGTTCCTTTTAATTTAACAAATCTATATTTATATTAAAATGTGGTCATATAGATTATTCAAAATTTTATGGAATTGTTAACGTCTATAAGTGACAGTAGCCCCTTACCATCAGTTGGGCCGTATGCTCGTCTGCTGACTTAGGCAATAAGAAAACCGTGCCGTAACTTAATGCCTTGAATCATCAAAAACAAATTATTAGCAAAAATCCTATTAAAAGAAAAACTAAAAAACTATCCTTAATTGTTTGTGCTTTTTTTCCATTACAGTACCGACAAGAAGGCATCGTTTACAATCAGATACAGTTCACCGACAATGCTGCTTGCCTCGAACTGTTAGAGAAACCACCGAGGAGTCTGCTCAAACTGCTCAGCGAACAATGTCATATGCCGAAGGTAAAGAAGATACAGTTTTTATTGTTCCGTTTTCTATGATAATTATTTCTACCTTGCTTTTGTGTATAATAATAAAAATATCTGACAAAATAATTGTACATAAAAACACGGGTGGCAGTCGGGGACCGCCGCGGTAAAGCATAGCACTTATTATAAACTTATGCAATTATAATTAGACAATGATAATAATTTAATATTAAAACTATAATAAAATAAGACCACGCTATATTTATAAACATTAACAAAAGCAAAACATTAACTGTCCCCTTCACACTCATAAGTTAGACCGCGCGAGAGAGAGATGGGCAGAGTTATCATGATGCTCATGCAGTGCGACGTCACGCCGCGCGCTTATTCACAAACACTACACAAGCGCAACGTGTGAATGTGTTGAACGCGAGCTACATTGTTGGCGGAGTGGGGGTGTTAGGTTTTGTCGTAACGGTATTTCTTGATTCCGTCGCCGCGCCGCAATAAAAGCTATGCAATAGCTTAAAAAAATTCAATATATTTGTAAAAATTTCAATTTCATTGTTAGGGCTCGGACAGCGCTTACCTAACTAATATACAAGGAGAATTCGGCGAACACCAGAGCTTCGTGAAGGGCTCCCGGAGGAAATGGGAGGAAGAGTTCGGGGTGCAACACTACGCCGGTACGGTGTCGTACAGCGTCCACGGTTTTGTCGATAAAAATAGAGATACGCAACAAGACGCCTTCATCGACCATCTAAGTCGTTCGGCGAATCCTTTCGTCAGGGAATTGGCTGATTACGTGCAAGACTTGGCACCTCCAGGTCATGTGAGTATTGGAAAATTTTATTTAAAATAACGGAAAATAAAAATGTTTTCTAAGACAATACGTACCATCACGAATAACTTCCACAAATCGAAGTCTTATAATGTAATAGTTAACATGTAATTAATTTATGCAGGACATGTCACTATCAAGTCCGAATTCAACTGGCACCACGCAGAGGGGCACGTCGAAGGGACGTCCTACTGTTGTCGATACTTTTAGAGCTCAACTGCAATCTCTAGTCGATATGCTACAAGCTACTGACGTTTGGTAAGATACGACGTTTCTGTTTCTAACCGGAGTTCTCTTAATCTTCTTGATGTTCTGTTTGTCCTATTATTCTTTGAAATGTTCCCTCTCAAAATTAAATAATACTCATAGAAAACTAAAAATAAAAAAATATCGATATCGTGTAATAAAATTTACATTGTTAGCTTTATCGCTGCCAACTTTAATTTCAAATATTTGTACACTATTACAAAAATGTATGTATTATATAATAAAAAACGGTGCGCGTGCAACTTGGTGCACGTGAATGAAGTGAAACTTCTTTTTCGCTGTGTAGTATTGTGGTTTTCTTCATTTTTTATCCTTAAATCAGTTTGCTCTTGTAATAGGCAATGCTGTGTATAAGAGATGCAACATCAAATAGATAGAAAAATAAATATTCATATATATATTTTTTAAATACTTCATTAAAATATTGGACGCCACTCGTTGCTAACGCTCGCGCTGGCCTCTTAACAGGTATACTACGCGCATGCGTTCGAGTGCCGCACGCATTCACTCTTGCTCTGTCTCTTTCTAGCAGGGCAGCCTGTTGGAAGTCGCATTAGAAGTTTCACTTCAACTAAAATAATTATGGCTTTTAGGTATGTCCGTTGCATAAAACCTAATGAAAAAAAGGAGGCCGGTAAATACAACGAGCAGCTCGTGCTGGAACAACTCCGGTACTTGGGCATGAACGAGATTGTGAGGATCCGGAGGGACGGGTACCCGGTTCACCTGCCGACCCCGATGTTCCAGGCCAGGTACAGGTGTTTACTGCCGCACCCGAGACCCAGCTGCCCGGATATCGCGTAAGTATTCATTTTGACTCATTCTCGATCGGACCCACTATTTCACTCAATAACTCACTAGCAACATTCATTGGTGTTAGTAAGTTTTGTGAGTCCGCGCGGGTAGGTAACACCACACTGCCTATTTCTGCCGTGAAGCAGTAATGAGTTTCGTTGTAACTATACTTGAGATCTTAGAACTGGTATCTCAAGGTGAGTGGCGGCATTTACGTTGTAGGTGACTATGGGCCCCTTTAACAACTTAACACCAGGTGGGCCGGAAGTTCGTCCACCCATCAAAGCAAAAAAACAACAATCTGCACAACACTTTGTTACAGTACTGCTTCAGTACTTTTTAAGAGATATTCAATGTTTTCTTTTTCGTGTTTGATATTAGTAGAAGGATAGTTTTATAACTATCCCAGTAGTAGTATGTATAGAATGTAACGAAAATATCTTTTTACGCACCACTTAATAACAAAAAATTGAGCTATCCATTTTGCTACATACCCTTTTTATAATTTAATAATATGGATAACAGACTCGATAAACGAATTCAAAATCTTTCAGAACAATAACAGCAATAGTAAATGCCACGAATACAGACTGGCAGATAGGGCATTCGAAGATTTTTATGAGGACTTCGGTGCACTCTCCGCTTGAGGCCAAGAGGACCGCGTTATTGCAGGCGTCTGCTTTGCTCATACAGAAGGTGAGTACATTTGATCCATGTAAACCTAACCTAAACATCAGCCCGCTGAGTTTCTCGCCGGATCTTCTCAGCCTGTCGCGATTCCGATCCGGTAGTAGATTCATTCGCGAAGCAGCTGCTCTTGAGTTGTTAGGTCTCCTTCGGAGGAGCTCGGGCAGCTGTTAGCAAATCTCTTGAGCTGAGCCCTTGCTCGCTCACCTCCCCTGGTAAAACTGAAAAGGCCTTCGAGCCACCCATAATCTCTCAAAATAAAAAATGAAAACCACACGAGAATGTGAAATAACCATATTTTAAACACCATTCCTTTTTAACATGTAGAACTGGATTTTCTAAAATAACATCAAAGTACGTATGGTAAAATGCTTTGCTCTGGAACACTTATAACATTATACACATATAATATTTTAAATTAACTTCTAGTAAGAAACTTTTTAACATGTAGTACTGGATTTTCTAAAATAACATCAAAGTACGTATGGTAAAATGCTTTGCTCTGGAACACTTATAACATTATACACATATAATATTTTAAATTAACTTCTAGTAAGAAACTTTTTAACATGTAGTACTGGATTTTCTAAAATAACATCAAAGTACGTATGGTAAAATGCTTTGCTCTGGAACACTTATAACATTATACACATATAATATTTTAAATTAACTTCTAGTAAGAAACTTTTTAACATGTAGTACTGGATTTTCTAAAATAACATCAAAGTACGTATGGTAAAATGCTTTGCTCTGGAACACTTATAACATTATACACATATAATATTTTAAATTAACTTCTAGTAAGAAACATATATTTGTCGGAGAAGCCACAATTATTAACACCATCGTCAGACATCGTAGGGGCGAATAGGGTGATCGAGCTAAGAGAAATATTGAGTGCACCAATCACGTTTGTTGTCTTAGAACAATTTAGAAATCTTCTCTTGACGTTAAGAAACGAAAACAAATGACAGTTCTTCAGAATGACGGAGCTACCGCTGTTCAAGAAGGCTGGTTGGTAAGTGAAATGGCGTCTACGCGCCTCCATCGGCTAGGCTCTGTCCTAGCCGAGGGGCAACGGCTGCCCCACCCTTCAAACCGAAACGCATTACTGCTTCACGGCAGAAATAGGCAGGGTGGTGGTACCTACCCGCGCGGACTCACAAATGGTCCTACCACCAGTAAATGATACCGCAATCGTGCTGCGTTTCGTTTAGCTACCAAACTAATGACCGTCTCCTATGTCTATCGATATATCTTATCGATATATATATAATCGACATCGGCTACATCGTCCCCCCCGCCCGCAGTGGTACAAGGGGAGCGTGCGGCGCCGCCACTACGTGCAGTGGCGGGCGGCGGCCGTGGTGCTGCAGGCGGCGTGGCGCGGCTGGAAGGAGCGCTACACGTTCCTGCGGCTGCGGCGCGCCGCGCTCACGCTGCAGCGACACCTGCGCGGAGCCTTCGCCAGGGAAGTGGCTGCGGCGCTCCGGGAGATGAAGAGGGTCAACCAGGAGATCAAACTGAGGGAAGAGCGCAACAGGTACTGATTTGACATCGAATATTTTGCACCGCCCGCCACCGGAGTAGAGTTCATCCATACTACCTGGAGCCACTGCGGTCATCCACAGTGCGTTTCCAGAGATCTTTTTTGCCACGTACCATCCGGCTATGGAATGAGCTCCCTTTCCCGAGCGCTATGACATGTCCTTCTTCAAACGAGGCTTGTGGAGAGTATTAAGCGGTAGGCAGCGTCTTGGCTCGGCTCCTGTCATTACTGGAGTCCATGGGCGACGGTAACCACTCACCATCAGGTGGGCCGAGTGCTCGTCTGCCTACAAGGGCGATAAAAAAATAAAATAAAACTGTCTCGACGTGTAATGTTGAGTGTCCAGGGTTTCAACTGGTTCTTATGTATTACACGATGAGACTGTAAGAAACTAATGCGAATATAAGGAGAATTTTGTAATAGCTCACCCCTTACTAATGCATTTCATATCGAAATTTGTTTATTAGTTAAACTAGTGGTACTTTTTTTTATTGCTTAGATGAGTGGAAGAGCTGACGGCCCACC
The DNA here is from genome assembly GCF_003987935.1 of Bombyx mandarina. Next base: position 1,621,273 of record NW_021011519.1, on the reverse strand, counting down.
TGGTGTTATATGGTTACTGGAGCCCATAGACATCCGTGAAGCAGTAATGCGTTTCGGTTTGAAGGGTGGGGCAGCCGTTGTAACTATACAGAGACCTTGGAACTTATATCTCAAGGTGGTTGGCGCATTTACGTTGTAGATGTCTATGGGCTCCAGTAACCACTTAACATCAGGTGGGCTGTGAGCTAGTCCACCCATTTAAGCAACAAAAAAAATCTGATACGGTTTGCCATTATACTTGTAACTGTATCAATCAATATTAACCTAACCCATACAGTCTCCAAGAGAAACAAGAGCAGGAGCGTGCCGAGCTGGAGACGATGGCGGACCAGCTGCGGGGGCTGTCCTGCGCCGCGACCAACCGGGCGGAGTCCGTGAACCTGGACAACTTGTTCGACTTCCTGGCCGACGTGCCCACGCAGCGGGGCGCGCCCGACGGCGAGCCGGACCTCAGGCAGCCCACCATTGCGGAGATCGGGGACTCCATGGAGAGGCTGGCTGATGATCTGCACCAAGAGGTGAGTGGGAGACATTCGTTTTTCAAATATCCAGATAATACTGGATACTAATAGATAATATTGGTGTCCAGACTTGAGTTAACTTTACCCCTCTTTGATTTTTAATAGCAAACTAGCTGACCTGGCAGACTTCATAGTGCCTCAATCAATAAATAAAGGACCTAAGCTTTTGTATAAAATAAAGTTAAAACAAACAAAAGGAATCCGTCCGACGAGGGACACATCAAAGGAAAAAAAAAATGTTTGTTTTTATATAATTCCGAGCATTTTCATATTTATCTACCTTTTAAACCTACTTTGGACTTCCACAAATAATTCAAGACCAAAATTAGCCAAATCGGTCCAGCCGTTTTCGAGTTTTAGCGAGACTAACGAACAGCAATTCATTTATATATATATATATATATATATATATATATATATATCCCGTAACTCTTTTGGCAACCTTTCATTTTCCAACCTTCTGACAACCACCACTTCTAATAAACTTAGAGCAAAATGAATCATGTATATTAACGTATTAACGAATATGAAACTGACTATGCAACTCTAAATTCACCTTGTTGCAATATTCTAGAAAATAGTAATATACCAATATCAATATTCTTCGCTGTACTTTTGACCACCAAGCCACATTGGTGTACTTACCCCATCCGCGTATATTTAAATATATTACTAATCAATTCACTACAGATAAGTCTACCGTTTCTTTGGAAATAAATTGGAACTCTGTATATTGTTCTGTATACCGAATTCATTCCTACAGACATCGGACAACCTCCCATTAGCGTGTACTTCTGACATGTTCACTTACTGACAAAATATATTACCATTCACAGGTCTTATAATTGTGAAAGCCATGTTCAGTCAATTATCAAAATTATAAAAATAATTTACTTAATGCCATAATTGTTCAGTAGGAGAAACAGGTACATTACTTTGAAAAATCTGCATTAAAGCTTAGCATAAAAATTCCTCGGGGAATTCTCCTGGGAAAAGACCTCGGGGGCGCAGCCCAATACGTTGGTCCGACCAGATCCGCACCGCTCTTGATTCCACGTTTCACAACGCCCTCCACACCGCCAGAGACAAGAATGGATGGAGAAAGATCGTGCGTGCGAAGGTGATACAAAAGGGTGGTCACGACCTTCAGCAATGAGGAATACGACGCAAGGAGGATAGCATAAAAATATTATAAGTAACTTTGCAGACACAATAAATGTGTTCTAACTTGTAGGCAGACAAGCATATGACCCACCTGATGGTGAGTGGTCACCGTCGCCCATGGACTTCAGCAATGCCAGGGGCAGAGTCAAGCCGCTGCTTACCGTTGAGTACTCTCCACAAGCCTCGCTTGAAGAAGGACAAGTCGTAGCGCTCGGGAAACACCATGGAGGGGAGCTCATTTTAAAGTCGGATGGCACGTGACAAAAAAGACCTCTGGAAACGCACTGTGGATGAACGCAGTGGCTCCAGGTAGTATAGATGAACTCTACTCCGGTGGCGGCCGGTGTAATAGTAAAAACGAAATTATGAGATCATCTCAAATAATTCCTCGGTACAAAATGCAGAGAGAAGCGAAGTCCCTCCGCAGAACCAGAGGTTCCAAACGATCCGTGAGAACGGGATTATCGACAATCCGAACGGCCCTCTTCTGTATGGAGTCAAATGGAAGTAGCTGGTATTTGGGAGCCCCAGCCCAGAGGTGGGATCAGTACTCCACGCGAGGCCGGTCTTGTGCTTTATAAAGCAAAAGTCTTTGTCCAGGCGTGAAGTACCGCTTCGCTCTTGGCCTCCAAATTACTCCGAAACTGGACATTGCTCGAAATGTCGACCCCAAGAATTCCGATACTCGTGGAAGGTTTTAGGGATACTTCTTGGAATTGTGGCACCACGACAAAGGTGTTCTTCTTCGCAGTGAACGCGTAAACCTGTGTCTCCAACGGGTTGAATTGAACTAAGTTCGATTCGCCCCAGAGAGTTCTCTACTTCAGACGCAAGTTTAGATCGTCTCTCTTGCACCACGCTCCGAGAAAGACATTGATGACTGATATATCGCGCATCCCCCGTGCTGTCATCTGCATAGCAATGCATGCCATCAATAGGCAGCATGTCATTGATGTACAGGATGAAAAGCGTGGGGAAGGGCACCGAACCTTGTGGAACGCCGGCGTTAATGGTCATGGTATCAGAGCAGCCACCGTCCGCTCCGCCCATACAAAAAACTAACGATACACTTGTAGTTTCGACAGAAGTGCCCTATACCAGACCCTGTCGAAGGCCTTGCGATATCGAGGCTCACAGCAAGACCCTCGCCCTTACACTCCAAGGCTTCAGCCCACCTGTGAGTAAGTTATACAAGAAGATCGCCGGCTAAGCGACCGTTACGGAAACCGTATTGTCGGTCACTGATCAGCTGGCGATCCTCAAGATACTTCAGGAGTTGTGTATTTATTATTCGCTCCATCACCTTGGAAAGCAAGGAAGTGATCGCGATAGACCTATAGCTCAATGGGTCCGACTGGTCACCCTTCTTGGGGATAGGGTGGACGTGGGCGGTCTTCCATTAAGACGGAACCCTGTTAGTACCTACCATACGAGAGGCGATATAAACGCGTTAGCGCAGGTGTTAACTTAGTGACGCACGTTTTCAAAACCACTGCAGGGATGCAATCTGGCCCACTCGATTTATGGACGTCCAGGGCTTGGAGCTCCCGTCTGACTGCACACTGTGTAAAGCAGATCTCAGGCAGAGAGCTACCACACCAGGGATGTTGGGTGGTTTTTTTTAATGTTTGAAAGACTACTGGTGGCCCGTAGGCATTTCCAGTTCCACCAGGACAGGTGGGCGAGCAAAGGCTCAGCCAGGAGGGGTGGGATTTCCTAACAACTGCCCGAGCGCCTCCAAAGGAGACCTAATAACTCAAGAGCAATTGCTTCGCGAGTGAATCTACTACCGGATCGGAATCGCGACCCGCTGAGAAGATCCGGCGAGAAACTCAGCGGGCTGATGCATGAGTTAGGTTGCACGTCGACCTCTTTGTCGAGTTCGACGAATACGGTTACCGGGGTCCCTAAGCCTGCTCCTAGTATTAAAGCTGAAGGCGTCTAATGCAAAGGTTATTGGATCTGATGGATCCGTAAGGACGTGTCTAGGGCGTCGACAGTGACTGGCTCCTGCATGATCAGGATTAGGGGAGTAGTCAGCGGCGGCTACGATAAGGCGATTATCATGACGCATAGTCTTATCGAAGTACCGTTCCGACACTGACTTCATGTATTTCCGAATTGATTCGAGGCCCCGGTCGTCGTGTAGGTCAACGTTCCTCACGAACCACGGAGCCCCGACAGCTAACCTGCAAAAGCGGGATTGTAGGGATTGGAGGGTGTCTATGTGTGTGCGGGCCGCGTGAGTGAAAACCACACTCGCGTAAGTGATGACCGGCCTTATGCAAGTTTTATAAAGTGTCACCTTGTTCCGAAGGGACATTTTACTCCGCTTACAGATCATGGGGTAAAGTTAACCGAGAATAAACGCAGCACGGTCGCGGACTGATTTTATATGCGGGCGGAATGTCATCGATGCATCCAGGGTAACGCCTTGACCTTCCTGGCCCAGGGTATGGGTTGTCTAACGAGAGTAATCGGCGGTATGACATGCTTCCTCCTGATCCGGGTGGAGCTTCCTCTCCGAAATAACACCGCAGTACTTTTCGCTGGGTTGATGTCTATGCGCCATTTTCGGAACCACTGTCCTAGGGCTACGGTTACGCTCTGACGCTTCTTCGCGATTAGGAACTTGTTTCTACTCGAATAGTAAGCAGTCGTGTCGTCGGCGAATAAAGCTAACTGGGTCGACGGCGACCGGAATATCGTTGACAAATAAGCTAAATAGGAGGGGTGAATTGGGTGGTGTGGCACCCTCGTCATCCATAGTGAAGTTCGAGGGGAAGAGTTTGACCAGAAGGTCAGCCCAGCGTTCTCTTTCGCAATATGGGCCAGACTATCATTGAACATACGTAATGGTGGGAGACAAGACCTGCAGAAGTTGCTTTCTGCAGCCTTAGCCAGCGACTAGAAAGCACGGCTCCCAGAGGGATAGCCTTTCAGTCGCTTACCGATTCTGGCAACGTGCTCAGACTTCGCCTTGGCAATAGTCCTCTTATAGGTTATATAACACAAATAACGCCACCTAGAGGTGGCGTTATTTGTGTTTGTGTGCTTAGTTTTATCCGTGAGTGAACTATGCAGTGGTACTATGTTACTTATTTCTTTTGACAAAACTGAACTATTATGAAAACTGGCTAAATTGGGAGTTGCATTAAGATTATTGCATTGCATTAAGATGATATTCATGAACTGCACTATAATGAATCTAAAAAAATCCTCATGGGTAGACGTAGGCGTATCACATTTTGAATTAAATAGTGTGTTTAATATTTGTGAATGTCTGAAGTATGTACTTATATCAGTATTCAATGTGCAATTCGCGCTGTTTTCAAGATTCTTTTCGTCAGAAATTTCTGTTGCCACCTGTACCTGCAGATTTAGTTATGTTTAAGACCTTGAGCTTAAATAATTTCTTCGTTAAGAGTCTGACAGGAGGCAGCTAGCACACTGCCATGTTAAAAAATCATATCCAAATACCTATGTTATTATTAATAATCTTATAAATAATTATTTATTATTATTTTTTACATTACTATTTATTATATATTAATTATTTATTATAATTTAGTATAATCATCAAGTCCTGGTACAGAAGTGTTGAAAAATCTGAAATTCGAACATTTCGAGCATTAATGAGAAAATGAAAGAAACTTTTTATGACTACATATCCGATTCTTGATTTTCGCTATACTACTTATTTAAATATGATTTTTGTTATCTTAAGAATCAAAATCTGAAATAAGGTGTCAACGGTGACCCTAGCAATCTACAAAGTTTCAGTGTCACAGGAATTTGAGGGTGATTTAATTCTTCTACACAAGAAATCTTAGCGCATAAATAGTGACAAGAATATTATAATGCCGGCTAATACTATGCGATATCTTGCAAGAAATTATATTATTCGTTTCTCGTTTGCTTTTTATCCATTTTGATTATAAACAAAAGAGAATTAAGGTCACTAATCAATATGTAGAAGTAAACCTAGATGAACCTAGCTTGATAATTACAGTCACATTCATCAGGTGTATGATGATCCTGAATGGTATAATTGCAAATTTACACCAAATTTTTTTTTTATCTAATGCTCTAATACAATTTCTGTTCATGCTTGTTACAAAATGTAACGGGCTCTGTGTATGTATGATACTATGAACGCTACCTATCATTACAGTTGAAACATTTATTCATTCTTACAAAATGAGTGACCTTCAAGGGACAAATTAGTTCGTGTTTTATACATCAAACAAAATCTTTTTTAGTTAAAAATTTATCAATGTCAATGTATTGACCGCGATACCGCAATAATTAGGTACTACTATTAATAAGTGGGTTACACGACACGCACCTTACAATAAGTAAATATTTTGAAATTTGAATCCGAGTCGGCAACGTCACATTGTAATGCGAAATTTCGAGCTGGCTGGCGACGCCAAATCATCGGTATTGTAAAAGCCAATATACAGCGCTACGTATACACACCCTCTGGCGGCACCGCTCGACACTGCGATATGCTTTTCCAAACGTTTCTGAGGCAATTTGGTGACCATCTCAAAAATTGATATAGTAACCGTAACTCCATCTACAGTTGATTGGTGTTAAAAATATTGAGAAACAAAGTGGCGACCGCATATTGGTCGCCAAATGTGGGTGGTCGCCACTTTAAATGTACTTTTGTGTTCATTGGATGCCAAAAGTGTTGCAGGATATATATATATATATATATATATATATATATATATATATATAGATATAACTTCTTATTTGAAACCTCAAGATTTGCTGATTAAAGAGATTCAGAAAACAAATTGTTTCGAAGAAAATATTTCATAAGAAACTTTGTTTCAGCTGGAACATGTCTTAGCAGCTGAAATGAACGAATTAAGCAAATCCCATACGGAAGCTCAACGCAAGCCAGACGGTGCTCCATCGGACGCCATCCCCCCACCGCCCCCCACTTCTCTACCACTTCATTCGGTCATATCCCCACCACCTCCAGCCTCTCCGGTAATGTCGCCATTAAATGGACTATCGTCGCCAATGAGTAACGGCACTCCTATGTCCAACGGTGATGCGATGACGTCATCATTAATTCTCCCGCCTCCCCCTCCTTTGGAAGATTCGGCCGAGGATTCCCCAGTCTTTCCTCCACCTCCGACGCAATGTTCGCTACCGGAACCTATTGGGCCACCGCCTCCTCCACCAGCAAAAGGTTTGTAATGTTCAAAAAAACTACTATTTCTATAACGCAGAAGCTTACATTCAATTTCAAATTTGTTCAATACAACAACAAGGCGTGACGTCAAATCTCATGTACTCTACACAAACGTACCCTTGCTTCGTTTTACGTTCCCCTCAACCATCGTAAACTTTTATGGTTTTTTTGGTTATTTTGAACACACCTATGTTGTTATTGATGATTGCGATTAAATTATATTCTTTAAAAAAAAGGATTTGAACAAATCCGATATTAACCGCCTGCTTCATTGAGAATTTATGTAGGTTAATACGCAAAGAGTTCTTCTTAAAAAAGACTTAATAGGAAACCTTGCAAGAACTGAAAATTGTCCTATAATTTCTACATCTCAACACATAAAATACAAATACAAAATTTCCCTACACAGAATCTCTTCACACATTAGATTAGCCTACAAGTAAATTAAGGACTTTTTGGCGGGAACGCGAGGAGTGAAGTTGTGTGATTTGTTTTATTTTGTCTATTTAGTGTTTCTTTTTTTTTTTTTTTTTTTTTTTTTTATTGCCCTTGTAGGCAGACGAGCATACGGCCCACCTGATGGTGAGTGGTTACCGTCGCCCATGGACTTCAGCAATGCCAGGGGCAGAGCCAAGCCGCTGCCTACCAGCTACTTTGCTACTTTCTTCAGGTTTAAATGTGTAATAACGGTGGTTTATTAACTGTTTAATATCTGTGAAGGTGCACAAATGTAGGAAAATGAAACAAAGCCGCTGGACGTAACTTCTCGCGATCATCCAAAAAGTCCACTAAAAAAATCTTAGTAAATGACCACCATTTTACTAAGATTATATTTTATCCCATATCATCTCATCTCATTTCATTTAATTTCATCCCAGTTAATTAATGTCTCAAATTAATCATCTTCATTTCATATCATATCATATCATTTCATTTCACTTCACTCCATATTATCATTTTACATAAAAATAAGAATATAAATTAAAATAAGACATGACTTAAAGGTCTTAGCTACCAGGTCATAAAATCTTGAAAACAAGTAAATGAAGCACAGTAAAGAATAGTAAGCACCTCACCTTACAGATACAACACCTCCGGAGCTGACGAACGGTATAATACCGAACGGGAAGCTGACTGTTATCAACGGCAAGGAGCCGATATACGAGTCGGTGATACCGCGCCCGCCCTCTGACGGCGCGCCCAAGGACGCGGCGGTCGAACCCCCGCCCCCGCCCCCGCCACCCCTACCCGAGACCAATGGGTAAGAACAACCAAAGCGCAGAAAAACCTTAAGGGCAGATTTCTATTACGAAGTGTTACGCCTGCGTATTTCTGACGTGAAGCAGTAATGCGTTTCGGTTTGAAGGGTGGGGCAGCCGTTGTAACTATACTGAGATTTTAGAACTTATATCTCAAGGTGGGTGGCGCATTTAGGTTAGTAGATGTCTATGGGCTCCAGTAACCACTTAACACCAGGTGGGCTGTGAGCTCGTCTACCCATCTAATAAAAAAAAAACAAAAGCGATCGTTGTTGAAAGTTTCACTTATTGACATTATGCTTTGTGGCGCGCAACGTATTACAAATAAATGAAATGGCGTACGTTGACCGCGTTTCTGCTTTTGTTATACATTGCCGGTTCACGAGATTGGAGCTAACTAACACTGCAAGTACTGATGCGACTAATGAAGCTATTTATTAAAGACTTTTTAGTGGTTTACCTAAGTTTTAGCTCACTTTGTATTCAAGACAATAGAAAATTAAATGACGTTGTTATTTTTAGGACAGTAAACTGTTTTGGGAATTGAATAACGCCGTTTTAATGGCCCGGTCAAAATATATCAAATTTTATATAATACTAGCCGTACTCGCCCGCTTCGCTGCGCATTTAAAATGAACATTATTATTTATTGTCATTATTATTAGGGAGTCCAACGCTCATATAAATATTAGCCTATCCATTAAGTACATATTTTTTCTTCATGGATACCAAGTTTCAAGTCAATCGGATGCGTGGTTCAATTGTTATAATGGAACATCCGTAAAAACCACTAGATTTAAATATTAGTATAGATGAAACGGGGGAATAAACAGTTTTGGTGCTCAGTAATATATTTATTTTTCTCAATGACCCTATTCTGTTTATTTTTCTGCATTAATACTGTAACTAAAATAATACTAGGCCATAACCTTAAATGATTGTAATTAAACAGACTCACCGAAGAATACGACGCCGTGCCAACAGAAGCGCCTCCGCCGGCGCTACCTAATGTGACGTCACAAGACACCCCCATCTCCCCTCCTCTTCCAATACCAATGGACACGTGTGTTAGTCCACCGCCCGCAATGAACGGCGATTCCACTGTAAGTGTTTTTAATCAAGTAAATAAAAAAAGCCATTGCCTTCTAGATTTTTTTTATTCTACCCATGCTGGTAACCTCAAGGGGAAATTCAAACTACTAATAGTAGATCGAGAGGATCCGAAATGACGTGGTTTCTAATGACGCAGCTTTTTAATACTTAAAAGTGACGTCACAGTCCACCGTAAGAATGAGTAGAGACCGTAATTAATCAAGTAATAATTTTGGAATATTTTCTATCACACACGTATAAGTTATCGTTGGCATTAGTCACTTGAGAAAAAGTGGTTAATTTTATAGTGACCTTTAAAAATAATCGTTAATCCGGCTTTATGGTTTCGAATTAACTATACTCAATGTTCTTTGACGGCAAGTTTGAAAATAAAATTAATAATAATACATTTTTGTTTGGTCAGGTGACTAAAGACAGCTTCGGTTTCGGTCAATTGAAATGTCAGAGATGAGTGAACATAATTTTTTGAAAGAATATATTGATCTTATTAAAACATTACCTTAATAGTGTTACCACCTTATTTAATTGATTTAAAATAGATGTCTGTAGAATCGAGATAAACGTAAACTAAAAATATTTGTCTTAATATTTTTTTTGTACAATAATATAATTGAAAATAATAAATATAATCGTATTCATATTTTATCTTAATGAATGAGTCCTTATAAGCCATTATGTTTGTACAGAGTACTGAACGTAACGCCCGCCGGAAAGAACGTGTCGAACGTCGACTGAATCAATTAGAGGCGGCGTCTCCCCCCGCCACCGCCGCGCCCCCTACCACACCCCCTGCAGAGTCGAGCAACGATTTTACGGAATTTGCCAAGCTTTGCTTCAATGATCACCCTAGATCGCCTGAAGGTATGTACCTCAATAAAATAATTCCTATTTTCAATAGTCTATGTAAGGAAAACCTTTAGAGTTTAAAACTTTCGTTTTTAAAAAGGATTTTTCTTCAATGTCATGAAGTGAAGTCTGTCATTCAGTAAAAAGAGAGCTTAGTTTTGTATATTTTATTAATCGTTGGATGCAGGTGGCAATGGACCGGTCGCACTGGAAATCTATTGGAGAGGCCTATGTTCAGCAGTGGACGGCGATAGGCTGAAATGATGATGATGATGATTAATACTGTTAATTTTAAAAGAGATTAAAGGATTAAAGGAGGAAGATATTGTTTTCTTATTGTATAACAGAAAACGCAATTAAGTCTTTTATTGCTTATTCATTCTGAAATACTCCATATCATTATGATCTATCTGAACTGATTAACATGTTACATTCACTAAGGCACTCCGTCGTCACATATAAAGTAGAAGCTAGAAGTATAAACTTTAAATCGACTCTTAAAAATAATCAAATATAATAGAGAAAGCGCTATGCGATTTCCTTCATTCAATTCTTAGGTAAAAACTTTAATTAAGACCATTTATTAGCCTGTGGTTTTGTAAGTTTGACATAAACTTGCCGTTAACAGGTACAATCATGGCAACGCTGACACGCAAGAGCAAGTCGATGGAGCTACTCACCAAAGAGGAAATGGTGACTTATCACAAAGGGAATAATATACCAACTTCGCATATACAACTTCATGATCCGGATAGTGTCACGACCGCTGTCAATATATTTAGGGTGAGATTTTCTCAAGTATATTATCTGGTTAAAATTCAATATTTGAGAATATAAGTCGGTCAAATTCATGCCAAAAAAAACCTTTATAAATATATATATTTTTATTGGGTAAATGAGTGAACCCACCTTGTGTAAAGTGTGCTAAAGTGCCATTTTTCTTTTTCTCTTCTTTTTTAAATTAAACACCACATAAAATCACTTATGAGTCTACGATCTGTTTTTTTTCTTTTAGGAACTGTGTCGATACATGCGAGGGGAATTGACGGCGGAGAAGGAAACACAAGTTATTCAGTCACTGATCGGGAAAGGATTGGAAAGAGAAGAATTGAGAGATGAAATAATCGTTCAGTGCGTCAGACAGGTGAGGCGTAGATATTGTATCGAATAATCGATTCTATGATATGTGTATGTACATAAATAATGACGCGAAATATAAATGTTATGGTAACATTTCTATTAAAATACGTTTAACTCTACACCTTCGTACCGCACTGTCAATATGACCGGTAATTAAAAACAGCTATCGTATTTTTATTATTATCATTATATTTCTTGTATAAGTGAAAAATAATTCGACGTACAGTGAAAAAAACTGTATGCTACGAAAGAGAGAGAGAGAGAGAGAGGGTGTTTGTTAACGGTATTAAAACGTTTAAAATATGTGTAATATTTCTAAAAGCTTGAAAGAGATCAATTTGATAGGTTTGGCGCTAACATATGTCAATGACACGGTCAGTTAATAAAACAAATATCAAAACCGTAAAGTGGTACTCATTACTCTTATATAGCTCGGTACATTTTTTGCTCGTACATGTTTATGTTCCAATATCATATTTTTTGTATAATTGGTTTCAGATAACAGATTGTCCGGTGGAAGAATGGGCGGAAAGAGTATGGCTGATACTCTGTCTGATAGCTGTGGCTTGGCAGCCCAGCCGGGGCTTGGCTCGGTACTACAGCGGCTGGCTGCGAGCGCGCGCCCGCCTCGCCGCCGACGCGGACTCGTCGCCGGCGGGTGCGCCCGCCAGCACGCCCGCCGCCCGCGCCGCACACTGCGCGCAGTGGTGCCTCGACAACTGTAGGGGGGCCGCGCCGAGACAACTGCCGCCCAGTACTGTGGAGATCGCGGTACGGAAACTTATAGTTATGGATATTTATCTCAAAAATAATCCACTATTTTGTTCCTAATATTCCATTAAAAAGAATGACATCATTTAAGTCAAACTTACACTTCCTTGCGTCGATAATCCTCAATGCTGAGGGTCGTGGCCTCCCTTAATAACATCCTCCTGTACTACTAGTAGCCGGTCCAAAGCAGCAGCCTTTCTAAATAAATTGTCACCTCTCTTTCTGGCAGTCATCATCATCATCATCATCAGCCTTTATGTGCCCACTGCTAGACATAGGCCTTCCCAAATGCCTTCCACAGAATGCAGTCCTCCGCCTTGGCAATGTATCCAAAGAATTCAAAACTCCTAAAATGCTCATCAGTAAATAAAATGAGTATAAATACGTTCAATCCGTAAGTTAATACGCCCTGTTGCAATCTATATTGCTCTACCAAGTTCTCTGACCCAAACAAATGATGTGAATATCTCTATGGATGTGTGTGTACAGGCGATGCGTCGTCTCGGCACGATAGTGTGCCGGTTCTTCTTCCTGGACGGTCGCACGAAGGCGATCGACGTGCACCCCGCGGACACGGCGGCGGCGGCGGCGGCGCGGCTCGCGGACAAGCTGGGCCTGTCGCCGCACGCGCGCGCCGGCTGGGCCGTGTACCAGCAGCGCGCCGGCAAGGAGGAGCACGTCCGCGCCACGCACTACCTGTATGACGTTATCGCCGCTTGGGAAATGTGAGCCTTATTGCAATTGTAAATATAGATCATTTTAGTAATGAGCTCATATGTATTAATCAGGCTTATCGCCGAAAGCTTTAGAAGCTACACCAGTCGTATAAAATGACATGCTAAGTTTTGATATTGGGCGTATCATGACACAAACCGACAGGTCAAGTAGCATGATGCCTTTCTTATATGTAAACAAAAAAAAGTTGCGTGTGACTCGTGGCATCTCTGCAACACTTTTATAGTCGAGACGATATCCGTAGAACATTCTGAGCAAGTCGAGTATCTTCGATGTGTGTTTCCGCTATCTCTGTTTGACAATAGATGGCGTTGTACTTCTCGAGCTTTCTCGAAGTTCGTTTGATATTCGTTCGGCTATTCCACGATAGATGGCGTTACTCTTATCGGCGTAACAATATCTTACGGAATTTAAGATGTCATTTTTTTCTCCTCGAAGGCAACAGGGTCCCGGCGGTGGTTCGGCCGACAATCGGTTCGTCTTCAAGCGCCGGTTGTTCCGCGGCGGACGCGAGCTGCCCCACGATCCAGTCGAAGTGGCCTTGCTCTATGCACAGGCGGTCCACAGTGTAGTCAAGGTAACTATATTATTAACCAACCTAATTGCGTTGACGTGTAGCTTTCGTTAACACAAAGAATACAAGATTGTCTTGTGAAATATGCGACCTATTTTTCGTGGTGTTGGGACTTGGGACTATCTTGCTATCTCCCTCACACGCACACACTCTAATGACGAAAAAAGAAAGTTGAAATAAAACGTTTCATTCATTTCACCCAATTGCTTTCGTTAACCCGAGAAGTAGAATATTGTCTTGTGAGAGAAGTTACCTATTTTTCGTGGTTAACTGAAGTCGGACTATCTATATCTCTCACACGCACACACTCTAATGTCTAAAGATGAAAGTTAAACTTTTTTTTTAAGTCCTGCGCTGATTCTATTTGTGACTTTTGATTCATTTCACCTTCAATCTATACTAATATACAAATCTACAGTGGTTTTGACGGATGTTCCGTTATAACTACTGAACCATGAATACGATTGACTTGAAACTTGGTATCCATGTAGAAAATACATGTACATAATGGATAGGTTAATATTTATATGAGTGTTGGACTCTCTAATAATAATGTTAATTTTAAATACCCAGCGATGCGGTCGAGTAAGGCTTGTCGTATCTAAATATCATGAAATATCACAACTAATATTTACTCTACTATAACGTGTAATATGGGTACAGCTGGACGAGTTCCCGGTGTCGGAGAAGGTGGCTTTGCAGCTGGCAGGCCTACAGGCGCAAGTGTCTCTGGGCGAGCCGCCGCCAAGCCCCCCGCCCCCGCACACCCGCGCCTACTACGCTCACCCCGAACAGTTCCTGCCGCAGCGGATCGCCAGGCCTCGTCCTGCCCATCAGTGGGTCGGTAGCAATCAATCACATGGACTCACAGAACCATTTATAAACGTACAGTCGACAAATTCGCGGCCCACTTGATGTTGAAGGGTTATAACGTGAACGCTTGACATGTCCCGTTTGTATAATGACTAACACCAGTCTTACAATTCGAATCGAACGTCGTGAATACTGTGAAAATGACATTCTAGGACTACATCACACACACATCACACACAGAGACGCACAAAATCCATAAATAAAAAGTCTCTTGACACACGTCAAACCGATTTGATATCAACAATGATGTCTACGAAAATAACATTTAACGTTATATCATGGATAGTTATAAAACACGTATGTTCATTAATAATTTTAATTTTAGCTCGCACAGCTTGTGCACCAGTGTCAAGTAATAAGATTTTTTCGCCGTCTTCATTCTTTATAGTTTATGAATAATAAAAAATGAAGGAAACTTTCCATTTTGGTCACTATTAATATCAGTGTAAGTATAAATTTAATTAGCAGCGTCGTACGGTATAGATAAATTAGGTTGAGGAAGTAATTTGATTAATGAAGTAATTAACTCTGCAAATGGTAATATGAGTGAAGTGAAATGAAATTGATTAATATTATGAAACATGGCATGAAATGAAATATAATCCCAGTAAAATGGTGGTCATTTACTGACACTTTTTCAGCTGACTTTTTGAAGGATCCCGAGAAGTTATGTCCAGCAGCTTTATTTCATTTTCCCACATTTGAGCACTTTCAGATACTAAACAGTTAATAAACCAACATTATTACACATTTAAACCTGAAGTAACACTAAATAGACAAAACAAATCACATAACTTCACTCCTCGCGTTCCCGCCAAAAAGCCTACAATGATATTAAGGGGCTGTCTATTTCAGGCGACAATACTCGCTCAGGCGCACCGGCAGTACGGCGCCGGGCGGGCGGAGCTGACCGCCAAGGCTCTGTACCTGTCGTGCGTGATGCAGTACCCGCTCTACGGAGTCACGCTCTTCCCCGTCACGTACAAGGGCTACTGGGCACACGGTCTGCACTCACAGCTATTTATTAATATATTATTTAACCCTTTGACTGCCATGTAGGTCACCGGTGCCCTACGCGGCGCACTGAAGTAATTATGTCGATTTCTGTTATTAAGGCGCCTGGATTGCCTAACTTTGCCCTCTTTTGGTTAATCACTACATAGTATAAAACAATGTCGCTTTCTCCGCCCCTATATCTGTCCCTATGAATGCTTATCTTTAAAACTACGAAACGAATTTTGATGCGGTTTTTTTTAATAGATAGAGTAATTGAAGAGGAAGGTTTATATGTATAGTAACATCCATTAAATAGTGGAGAAATCAATAATAAATTAGTTTCCGAAGCGAAGTGAGGGCGGGTCGCTAGTGTAACATAGATAACATTATTCCTTGTAGGGACACAGTTTAGCAGTGTATGCAGTTTTGTACATCACTTGCATTTGGTCAGTCGTACACAGCCCACCCGACACGGCAGACACTTGTGAATATACGGAGTTAAATTGGAACCAACTTGTTTCATGAATAAAGAGCAGTTTACACCCTTTACTCTTGCATAAAAAACTGAACACTCCTTTAGGTCTCCTAAAAATAGATTTATTCTCAGTATCTTCAGATTCGGCTTTCCCAGAGTCTACTAGATATTCCTTAGTAACTAATGTAAACAACAACAAAAATCCGGCTTAATTCATTAAACGACATGAAATATCAAAGGCTATATTTTGTTTTTAGGTCCAAACGTAATGCTGGGCGTGGGTTCGGAGGGCGTCGTCCTGGTGCGGCCCGCAGACAAGGTCGTACTGGCCGAGTACCCGTACGGCACCATAGCCGCTCTACTCATGGACCCCGTCGACAACGGACTGACCATCAGCCTCACGCACCACGGACAGCACGACGGTTTGAGGTCAGTTTTGTTTTCTAGTTAATCTTTTTTTTGCTCTGTATCCCTCAATTGACAACGTCATGTCGTACTTATACAAAGACAAATGAACCCCTTGAGTAGGGGGGACAAACTGAAGGGATCTTTTACAATTTCATGTCGAGATATGACTATGAGTTATATAGTATGACATATGCATAATTACCTTTTTTTATTGCTTAGATGGGTGGATGAGCTCACGGCCCACCTGGTGTTAAGCGGTTACCGGATTCCATAGACATCTGCAACGTAAATGCGCCACCAACCTTGAGATAAAAGTTCTAAGGTCTCAGTTTAGTTACAATGGTCATTGGTCTTCACATTACTAGTGGTAGGACCTCTTGTGAGTCCGCGCGGGTAGGTATCACCGCCTCGCCTAGTCCTGCCGTAAAGCAGTAATGCGTGTCAGTTTGAAGGGCGAGGCAGCCGTTGTAACTATACTTGAGACCTTAGAATTTATATCTCATTTACGTTGTAGATGTCTATGGGCTCCAGTAACCACTTAAAACCAGGTGGGCTGTGAGTTCGTCCCCCCCATCTAAGCAATAATAAAAATAAAAAAAACATTGAATACCCATTAAAATGTGCTTGTTGAATCCAGGTGTATAGTGCTGGAGACTAGTCAGAAGCACGAGGCGGCGTGGCTGATGGCGGCGTACAGCCCGGTGCTGGGCAACGGCCTGGCGGACGAGCCGCCGCGCCGCGCCGCGCCCGCCTCGGAGCGGTCCCGCCTCGCCGTGGCGCTGCGCTCCGCCCGCCGCGCGCTCGTCGACTGCGGCCTGCTGCGCCGCCCCGCCGAGCAGCACGCCGGGAACTTCCTCAGGAACACGCTTAGGAGGTAACCACTCACCTCAGAAATGAAGGGCATTTTTTTTTTGTTGCTTAGATGGATGGACGAGCTCACAGCCCACATGGTGTTAAGTTGTTACTGGAGCCCATAGACATCTACAACGTAAATGCGCCATCCACCTTGATATAAAAGTTCTAAGGTCTCAAGTATAGTTACAACGGCTGCCCCACCCTTCAAGCCGAAACGCATTACTGCTTCACGGCAGAAATAGGCGGGGTGGTGGTACCTACCCGCGTGGACTCACAAGAGGTCTTACCACCAGTAAATTTTCGCCGGATTTTCTCAGTGGGTAGCGTTTCCGATCCGGTGATAGATTCTGCGAAGTACTGCTCTTGCTAGGCTTAGTGTTAGCAACTTCGTCAGGTTTGAGCCCCGTGATCTCACCTACTAATTTGTCGAATCTAGAATAACCCCTCGAGGTTACTAGAATGGGTAGTGAAAAACAAGAGGGCATAAAAGGGCATAAAGATATAAAGCTAGTTTTTTTTTTGTGGCCATAAAGACCTGATATATTTCGCCTTTCAGTTGCTTGTCACTATCTATATGATTTGACGTAACTCCCGCAGATTGAGCAAGCACAGACTTGAGAAGCTGCGTCAAGACATCGACGCGGACAGCCAGAGCGAGTGCTACAAGGGCTTCCCGGTGCCGTACTGGTGCTGGTCGCGCACGCTGCCGCACAGCCTCACCAAGCTGAACGAGGCCGAGGAAGTCGCCGCTATGCAGATATTCAAGGTATCTTTCATTATATTCAAAATCGCTAATACGCTACAGAGAATACCAACCAAAAATCTATCTATACTATGAATATATAAATTGATATTGAATGAATTGCTGTTCGTTAGTCTCTGCGGAGCGGCTGGACTGATATGGCTAATTTTGGTCTTGAATTACTTGTGAAAGCCCAGAGAAGGTTTAAAAGGTAGATTAATAAGAAAATGCTCGGAATTAAATAAAAATAACCATTTTGTTTTTCCTTTGATGTGTCCCCCGTCGGACGGATTACTTTTGTTTGTTTCAAGTTTATTTTATATAAAAACTTAGGTCTTTTATTTATCGATTGAGGCACTACGAAGTCTGCCGGGTCAGCTAGTACTTAAAAAAAAACGATTTACAGGATATAATGAGTCACGCCGGTTTGAACACGAACGAGGGTAGTACGAACAACCTCGCTAACAATAACAGCGTCAGTAGCCAGGAGAGCGACAGCGACGACAGAGTCGCCCTAGCTCAAACCCTCCTGCAACGCTGCCTGCAGAAGGACACGCTGCTCAACGAAATGTACATGCAGCTCATCAAACAGGTGGGTCATGAGTCACGTCAGCGGCTCTCAAGCTTTGAGCCGCACTACTTTTGTGTGCCGCCAAAATTATCTTCATCTCTGTGTGTCGTCAATTTTTTAATTTAAAAGGTGTGTCGCTACAAAAAAAGTTTGAGAATAACTGCTTTAAATAATCATCACTGTTATAAAAATAAGATAACGGGTAGCAACAGGCTGTAAATGTGTGATCTGACAGCGGAAACTACACAAATCGTTTCCTAACGACTTTTTGAAAATGGCATAAATATAGTATGAAGCCGTCATGGCCTAAAAGATCAGACGCCCAGTGTACTTGTATCGAGCGGTACGACTGTGCCGTTGTTCGAATTCCGCAGGCAGGTACAATTTTTTTTAATGAATTGTACTTGACAAATGTTGCCGAATGACTTCCAAGACGAAGGAATAGTATATTGTTATAATTATTATACAATAGACGCATATACTTGAAGTCTCAAGGTGGGTGGTGGTATTCGTGCTGTCACGTCTAAGGGCTCCGATAACCACTTAACACCAGCTGGCCCGTGAACTCGTTCATTCGTCAACGCAATAAAAATGTAATCGTTGTATCTATATCCGACCGTTCCAGACGACGGAAGCGCCGGAGTCGGCGAAGCACGTGTCGGCGCGGCACTGGGCGCTGCTGTGTGCGGCGGTGGGCGCGGCGCTGCCGACCGCCAAGCCGCTGCGGAGGCTGCTGCTGGCGCACCTGCGGTACAGGGCCATCGCGCTGCACCACGGCCAGGAGGGGAAGTTCGCGCGCAGAGCTGAACAGGTACTCTTCCTCTTTTTCTTCATCATATCCCACTAGGTGGGCAGCGGCTTGGCTGACGTCCATGGGCGACGGTAACCACTCACCATCAGGTGGGCCGTATGCTCGTCTGCCTAGAAGGGCAATTTAAAAAAAAGGTGGGATCGGCAAAGCTATTTTTTCCTCTTCCATTCTCTTCTATTAGCTGTCAGCTCAACACTCACTTTTCTCTCTCTCATATCGTCATTCACACAGGTATGAACTGGTACTCTTCATATTAATCAAGATTGTTAATACCCACTTCAAATTCTTTTAACTGTCTTGGAACAGTAATGGAACCATGAAATAATTCAAACGTTTATGTGGAATTGAGTTTACATGACTCTGTAATGATGTCTTGTCTATGTGTGCTGTCAAGCAGACCATTAAAGTCGTGGAGTCTCCTAATACTAGACTTGTGTGACTACAATTTTTTTGCCTACCTAAGCTGGTAGCCTTGGAGGGCAATGCCAGCGTAACCGAGCGAGTAGGAAAGCACACAAGGCTCTTAACCTGAGGATGTGCTAACACTAGCCCTAGCAAGAGCAGTGCTTCGCCTGTGGGTTAACTTACTCGCCGAACCCTTCGTCGCGAGCGACGGGTTCAACGAGGATCCAAAATGACGTCTTTGGGCCAAGTCGACTGTTTACCATTCGGTCCTCAAGATTGGGTATGATGACTACCCAAGAGTGATACTTCAAACTAAAAAAATACATTACAATTGCAACACCAGGTGGCGCTGAGTACGGCTCAAGTAGCTCGTCGCTTATCCGCCCCGTCCAAAGAAGAAATACTGTGCGCTGCTGCCCGGAGACCTCTACACGTCCGAGTGCTGTTGTTGGACGGGAAGCAGCACGGGCTCGTGTTCGGACCGGCCGCCACTGCCGATCACCTGGTCACCATGCTCAGGGAGAAGATTGGGCTCAGCGAGTCTGCTACCGGTGAGTCTTAATAGATGTGTACTCTGATAAAGAGCTGTGTAGATTTTTTATCCTTTAGTTATCTATGTGATACTATTTAAAGTATTGTAAATTATTTTTAACTAGATGATGACCGAGCTTTGCTCGTTTTTTTTTTTTATAACGCCTTCTTGTTGTGTCTTTAAAGCGGTTAGTTGCCTTCAATTAAGAAAAATAGTATTATTATTCGCCAATATATGTCGGGAAGAGTTGATTATTGAAAACACGAATAAAACACCCCCGAATTATCGCCCCTGAAATCCCCTGTATACTAAATTTTATGAAAATCATTGGAGCCGTTTCCGAGATTCAGATTATATATGTTAATATATAAGAATTGCTCGTTTAAAGGTATTAGATTTTCAGTTATTGAAAAAGCTTAAACCAACTTAAATGCAAGGATAAAATTATCTTAACTATTTTCACTGTACCGTAGGACATGTTTACTGACTGTATTGTAACAGGGGCGAATGCTAAGTAAAAAAATATGTATGGACACAATTTTCTTTTAATGTTTTTTTAAATCTCAATTATTTAATAAATACGAAAATGTCGATGTAAATATTCTAGTAATTGATTGAGTGGTATTATTTCAGGTTATGCGTTGTACGAGGTGTGCGCGAACACGACGGGTGCGGGCGAGCGCGCACTGGCGGGCGCCGAGCGGGCGGGCGACGTGCTGGCGCGCTGGGAGAAGGCTGGGGCCACCGCTGCCGCCTGCAGGTAAGTGCTACCCGCGGGGGATGGGGGGGTAGAATATGTAGGAACATCTTTTGTCCAGGAATTTAACAAAATGATAAAATTATATTTTTATACTTTTATTATGTTCTGCTTTTTATTTATTTATTTGGGAAACAAACAGTACAATACAAACATATCATATTTTAAAAAATATAGCTAAAACAATAACCAAATATGTTTCCACAATCAAAATCACATATAAGTAGAAAGTGAACAGAGAAGAGAAATTTAGAAATATAAATTACAAAAAAAACAAAAACAACACAATACGCACATACTATTTTGTTCATCAACGTACACTATAAAACTATAATATAATACTCATCGGACTAAATCACCTTATAAATATTTTAAAATATGTTTTCTATATGCTACAATTTTATATTATTTGATTCACATTAAGTTTGCCGCGTATTGTTTATGTTGTTGGTGTTGCGCACGCGTCTCTCCTCGCGTCTTCACGTTTTGTTTCCGGGTACCCCAGTTACTGTACAACTGATTTAAAACAGTTTTCATCACAGAACATTTTTTTTTCTACCTATTCATTAATAGTCTAAAGGGCTATTCCAGCCGCGCACTGGCTGTGGGTGAGCTCACGGGGTTCAACCTGAAAGAGTTGCTAACACTGACCCTAGCAAAGGCGGTGTTTCGTAGAATCTACCACTGAGAAGATTGCGCGAAAAGCTCAGTGGGTAGTGTCTATAGACAAAACGTTAAACTTTATGTGGGTCGTAGGGCTAGTGTTAGCAAGGTCTTGAGGTTAGAGCCCCGTGAGCTCACCTACTCATTCGGTTACGCTTTCATAACCCTCTAAAGTTACCAGCGTAGGTAGGAAAAAAAACGAAAAAACGTGTCATATTAAAGTGGTGTTTCCTGAATAGGCTGGTGTTCAAAAAGCGTCTGTTCCTCGGCGACAAGCCGCTGCAGACGTCGTGCCCTACGGAAATGGAGCTGTTGTACTATCAAGTGTTGCACGCGGTGCGACACGACCGCCTGCCCATCGAGACCGATGAAGCGGTATGTTGTGTTTTATTTTAAATTAGAAGTTTACAAGTCGTCGTGGTCTAAAAGATAAGACGTCCGGTGCATTCGTGTTGAGCGATGCACCGGTGTTCGAATCCCGCAGGCGGGTACCAATTTTTCTAATGAAATACGTACTCAATAAATATTCACGATTGACTTCCACGGTGAAGGAATAGCATCGTGTAATAAAAATCAAACCCACCAAAATTATAATTTGCGTTATTACTGGTGGTAGGACCTCTTGAGAGTCCGCACGGGTAGGTACCACCACCGCGCCTATTTCTGTCGTGAAGCAGTAATGCGTGTCGGTTTGAAGGGTGGGGCAGCCGTTGTAACTATACTCGAGGCTTTAGAACTTATATCTCAAGGTGGGTGGCGCATTTACGTTGTAGATGTCTATGGACTCCAGTAACCACTTACAGGTGGGCTGTGAGCTCGTTCATCCATCTAAGCAATAAATAAATAAAAAATATTTAAATCACTGAATGTAAAATACATTTTGTTATGTTTGATTTTTAATTTTAATTTAACTTCAGAAATTAATTTAATTGATAATCAAAGATTTATTTTGTATTCGGGATGTGAAAATTATTTCATATCATTCAAGTATGTGACACAAACAAACTTAAAGGGATCTTATATAAAACTGTATAGATAGATTGATGATTACTATCATCTGATCCTTCAAGCCGGTGATTGTCTGTTGAGCCACATTGTTTAATGTAAAAATCTTCAAATCTGGTTACATTAATTCAACTAGTAATATGGACTAACAACTATTTTTATTAATAACCGTAAAAGGAGGATAGATAGAAATTAAGAAAAATCAATCAGATTTGAAGTTAGTGATTAAGCAAAATTGTTCGCACGCTGTTTTTTCTTTTAATAAATTTTTGGGTTAAAAAGTGTAGTTTTAACACACATAGTTAACTCAAATTTGTATGCAGTTGGAACAGCGCGCCTAGCGGCAAACGTTCCAACTTCATACAAATTTGTGTTAACTTTTACGCAATTGAGAACGTCAAAAAACTCGCCTAAGCACACAGTTTGTGTACTACCATCAGCAAGCCGTTACGTATTTGCATAAGATCATTTTTACCATATCATTGTTAAGTTAATCTAAGTTTATCAATACTAAACTTTTATTTATTTCCAAACATTTACACAAAATATTATTTTAATAACCTAAAAGTGCATATTATTATTAATAATGTCTCAAAACATTGGAGTTGTCGTATGACAACAGAGGGATGCCTGGACACACCGTACAGATGTGTTTGTGTAAACAGTGTATATGGGTTGGATCAAACAAACGAATGAAACGAATCTTTCGTCTCTTTCCAACATTAGCATTACAGAAAGGATAAACTGTTTGTGATGTAAGAATGGTTGCGTTGTGTATGCAGGTGATGGTGGCGGCGCTGCACGCGCAAGTGGTGGGCGGCGAGTGCTCTGGCGGCGAGGAGTGCGCGGCGGTGGCGGGTGCGGTGCTGCCGGCGCGGCTGGCGGGCGCGGCGCTGCCGGCCCCCGCGCTGCGGCGCCACCACCTGGCGCTGCGCGGGACCACGCCGCACGCCGCCATGCAGCGCGCACTCACGCTCGCCTCCTCCTGGCCGCTCACCAGGGCCACCGTCTTTGACGTAATGGTACGTACTGTAATTAACATGTCGTAATTTGATTTGATAAAATTTCTCTTTATTCTGTACTAGCTGTACCCGGCCGCTGGGCATTTAAAATTAACATTATTATTTCTCACCCCCACAAAGATTCTCATCATTAACACCCCCGCAACTGGTGTAGGGAGTCCAACACTCATATAAATATTAGCCTATCCATCCATTAAGTACATCTATTTTCTACATGGATACTAAGTTTCAAGTCAATCAGATGTATGGTTCAGTAGTTATAACGGAACATCCGTAAAAACCACTGTAGATTTATTTAAACTAATATTATAAAGAGGAAAGGTTTGTTTGTTTGTATTGAATAGGCTTCGGAACTACTGAATCGATTTGAAAATTTCTTTCACTGTTTGGAAGCTATACTATTTCCGAGTGACATAGGCTATAATCTTTTTTGGAAAAATGTACGGATCCTTACTAAAGCTTCAATAAAGTAACCTAAGGTGTAAAAAAATTACCTAAGATTTTAATATTCTTTACATCGCGTGCCCTGCGAAAACTATTGATGATAGAATAAAATAATGTACTACGACTTTGTAGAACACATTATTATTTACAAAAAGTGTCACGGCAGCATATTTTATCTAACTATTACAGTTATGCCGCAAGAATTGTTCTTTTATTTAAAAAAATAAAACAACGTCAAAATATCGTTGAATTTTTTGGTAGACCCGGAGCGGGCCGCTAGTATATTAGTATAGGTTGAGCTTTTATGACAAATGTTAAGTTTAAAAAATGCCCTTCCAATCAGTCGGACAAGCAGCGATTTAGCTAATATGCCGCTAGCGTCGGTAAGCTTCATGAAAATGAAAGGTGATTGATTACCACGGCTCCAAATTCTGGTGAAGCAATCACGCTAATATTTTAAATCCCATATATTTTTCTTTATAATTCTATCGACAAAGTTCAATAAAAGACCCCGGATGTAAAAACGATTTTAGGGCATTGTTCTTTTTGTGACGTGTTGTTAATTGATACATCAAAACATATTGATCCTGACAATAAAAATAATTTGATTATTGATATGTATGTATGTTTATAAAATTTAGGAATTCCTTTGAGACCCACAAAACGCTTATTGTGTATTTGTTTTATTTACATACTTTAACAACCATCACAAAATGTTTATATGATATTAATGAGTTTGTTATTAACAAACTCATTAATATCATATAAACTCATTAATCTGTCTTCTTGTTAATCTGTAAATCTTGTAAATCTGTCGTCTAATCTTGTTATAACAAACTCATTAATCTACTTGTGTTTTTGATCAGCAATCGTTCACGTCGAACTGGCCCCGCGCGCTGTGGCTGGCGGTGGACGCGCGCGGCCTGACGCTGCTGAGGCGCAGCTCGCGCGTGGCGCTAGTGTCGCACGATCACGAGCAGCTGCTGGCGGTGTCGCCGGCGCCTCGCGCCCTCCTCCTAGTCACGCGAGCCGACCGCAAACACGCCAAACTTGTGCTCTCAACTGACCAGGTGTGTATTTAGTACAGCCCACTGAGTTTCTCGCCGGATCTACTCAGTGGGTCGCGATTCCGATCCTTGCGCTTAGTGAGAGTTTTTTAACGTTCTCGATAGCGTAAACGTTAATTTAAATTTGTATGGAATTGAAACGTTTGCGTAAGTTTGCCGCTAGGGGCGCTGTTCCAACTGCATACAAATTCTAGTTACCTTTTACGCTATCGAGAACCGACGGGGGACACATCAAAAGGAAAAACAAAATTGTTATTTTTATTTAATTCCGAGCATTTTCATATTTATCTATCTACCTTTTAAACCTTCTCTGGACTTCCACAAATAATTCAAGACCAAAATTATCCAAATCGGTCCAGCCTTTCTCGAGTTTTAGCGAGACTAACGAACAGCAATTCATTTTTATATATATAGACAAAAATTTAGGTGTTTCATTTATCTATTGAGGCACTACGAAGTCTGCCGGGTCAGCTAGTAATTAATAAATTGTTGTTTCGACAGGCATATCAAATAGCGACCCTGATCAAGGATTACATTGAGGCCGTGCGCGGCCCGGTGTCGCCCGCCGTGGCGGACGCGTGCGGCGCGGGTGCGGCGCCCGCTTCGTGACCCGCGCCCGCCTAGTGCCAGTGCTTCCACGTGCGCTGAGCGCCGCGCCGCCGCGACACCGCGACACCACCGCACGACGCCGCACCTGAACGACGACTGGCGCGCCACCACACACACCCGAGCGTTTTTGGAAACTAAGCTTGTCTATGTTAGCCGGTATCGGTCTCCGCTAAAACGATGACGTCGACAAATCTTACGTAACGCACTAGCTTTACGAAACGTGACGTCATTTCGTTTAAGTGTATCGAAAATCGATTTTTTTGTTCGATTTGAATTCGTTATCGATATAGGATACTTAAATAGTCATATTTCGTTTGTAGTGATGTTAATGTGCAGTGAAAATATCAGTGGCTTTGTTTGAACTCGAAAGATAGTTGGCCATAAACGAAGTTATAGAATGATGGGCGTAAATAGGTGTTTTATGAAATTTAAATTTAAAAACGAATTGAAATTATAAATTTTCGGAAACACCTAATAAATACGTTTTGTATGAAACTATAGATATGGCAATCTCGACTAAGCTGTCACTGCGATTTACGCTTTACTGTGAAGCTTTGTTATAATATTTATACTAGGCAAATTTCTGGTTTATATTAATAATGGTATTCGAGGACTATTGTTCTTCGATTATACAGTTATTAAATAAACTATTCGCTCAATTATAAACTTGGATAATACTAACGACTGACGCTACGACCGGCTGTAAGTGATTATTTTTAAATTTTAATACGGTCATACGATCGTGATTTAAACTAAACTAAACGTTTCATTGGGCTTTGTGTTTGCTAAAAAAAATTATATACATCGACTCGGATAATAAAACAGGTGGATTAATAGAAGTGGTGTTCGGTTTGGTGTGCAGCAATGGACGATTTAATTTGCCATGCCACGGGGAAGCAATCTACACGAATAATAGTATATATAATAAATAGTTCAACGGTTTTAACATTTAAAATTAATCGTTATATTCCCTTCTTGTAGATTTCTTGTAGTAGATTGTGATTTTAAACAGGAAAAAATGGGTAAAATATTGACTTGAATATTGTAGTAATCTATGTGGCATGTGAACTGGTCGTACTAGGAGGATCCCCACTTAAGTGGGAACCATCGTCTTATTACTGCCGCGAAACAGTTGTGTTCCAATTATAAATGGCGTGATCGTTGTCATACGATTCAGCATTCATGGTTCGTTTGCCGAAATACAGAAAAACCTATCAAATAAAGCCATCGGTGGATGCTCGTCTCGAAGTTTTACAACATTTTTTTCAATTTAAGACACAAAATATATTCCGGTATTATAGATGTTATTCGATATCATTAATGTTGTTACTGTTAAGAAATTTTGATGTTTTTAGATAGAGATGTTCCGTGATATCGATTACTTCATCATTAGGGTTATCCGTTCCCCTTGATCTATGGTATTTCTTTTTAAAACATCGATATTGTAATGAATGTATCGAATGATACTAAACTATACGAAATATTATCGATAACTTGGTATTTAGCTGAGCCTGACCCACTATTGTTTAACTACATCTTAAATAGTGCGTATTTGATTTAAGTATTCTAATTAAATTATACACTTAAAAAAATTGTTGTGTGACATATATTCCTATAATTTTTACCTTATGACTATTTGAAGCCCCAGAAATAAAAATGTTAAGAAAAAATAAGTATTTAAATAGTTTACTGAAGTATTAAACTAAATGATCTCTTATTTTTTCATTATTAACAATACTCCCAACGATATACATAGTACTAATTGAATGTGACATTGTGGATTTACTTTTGAAAATGTTTCAATTACAAACATGTATAAATGTCGTTGTTCAATAAGATGAATTGCTTTAAATTCTATAATAGTTCCCATCTTGTTTCGTGCCTTGTATAAAGCTGAATTATGTTGAATTATGTGTGTTTTCTACAAGTCGAAATTGTTGATGGAAATAATAAGATTTCCCTAACTTGTTGGCACACAACAATGCTGTTTCATCTTGCAGAACACATATATTTTTCAACAGACATGTAAGCTTTTTCAGTGATCATTTGTGTGCAAATTTTATTGTAAATGCAAAATAAATATTCATTGTTTTAAAACGATCAACTCTTATAAAATATAATCGTGTTTTATGCACAATGTTATATCTCAAATATTTATTGTAGAAAACAATTAGATATTTATGATTCGATCATAGGATATGATCGACCCACTCGGGTTGAATATATTTAATATTATAAAAAAATATATTATATTATGATAAAATAAAGTGTGAGGTTAGAAAAGAAAAATAAATACTGTACTTGAAAGGTAAGTTAAGTGAACATTAGGTAAATTACATTAGGCTTCAACAAAAGTTTGTTTTTGAATTGAATTGAATTGAACTTTAAATTAAATTCAAAATGTGTTTTTATGTAATAGATTTGTGTATGTTCTAAGTCCTGATATTTATTTTAACAAACATTCTTTCGGATCTACTCCGAATGACTTGTTTCATATTGACAAAAAATCGCATTACTGTGTACCTAATTGGTATTGATCAATTTTAAATCAATCAATATAAACGACGATTGGCAATAAGGTAATCTCTGACATTATGTAATATGAATACTTTATTTATTATAGTGATAATAATAATTGCTTTTAAACCTAAAACCATTTTAGTCCAATATAATTAATTGTATGTACTCTGATTTTCTTAATGGATGCATTCTTTACATGCAAATTCATTTGGTGCTTAATTTGACACAAATATATAGGCTTGTGTCTGATCTCAAAACTGAGTATTATTTTCGTTAGATGCCATACGAATAATACGTAGTATTCAATTCACTATTTCATTAGTTATACTAATATTTGCACAGCCGATTCGCAATTAAATGGAATAACTGGTGTCTCTTGTGAACAAACCCTATAACAAATACCATACAAATAGATTTATCAGTCCCGCCAAAAAAAAAATATCAGTTATTTCGTTCATAGGCGACTAGTAGAATACAATTAAATATAAATTTGTACATAGGCAATTGGTACACCAAAGACATTAACATTTTCGATAAAAAATTATTATCGATTTAACTAAATACAATTATCGATTATATCCGATATTGATTATTCGATTATTATACATAAGTGATTACCTATTTATATAGTTATGAAAAATTTACTGGTTGACTTTGAAAAAATATTATAATAATCTGAAATAATGCGAAAGTGGCAAAAAATTAGCTTTTCCTGCTTACTTACTAGAGTTATGACAGTTTGTGATTCAATGTAATCATAGTTCTAATTTTTTCAACATTGGAAATCCTCTGTTCGATATCCTGTATTCAATTTCTATAATTTTGTTATTCTATTTTCCTTATATGGTTACTCATACAGTCAAACGCTCAATTGTAAATTTTAATAATGTATCAATTTTTTTTATTATTTCAAACCACCATGAACACTGCCCAAATAGACTGAGTGTCCAAATATTGAACTTCGTTTTTATGTATGTTTTTGTTATTGTGTATGTTTTGAAGGTTTTTTATAATAGATAATTCGATTATTTTTTTGAATGCCAAATAAAAGAAAAAAGTATGAAAATATCTTTTTATTTCATTGTACTCATTTAATTCTTAAGACTATGAATATTCCTAACGTTAAAAATTGAGGTGTGGTAGTACAATCCTTAGCATAATGTGTTCTGTAACTGTGTTACATAAATTTCAAGTTATTGTGGTACTAATCCCAAATAGTCTCCAATTAAAGTCCCGATTGCAAACTGTAAAACAAAATTTTCAACATTTTTATAATGATCTAATAATAAATATTACATATTATTTTAGACATTACATACCTGTTTTACATTGATTATAAATTT
Source organism: Bombyx mandarina (assembly GCF_003987935.1). The sequence goes on along the minus strand of NW_021011519.1, from coordinate 1,591,837 downwards.
ATGTACGAATTTTGAAATTTAATAAAAATGTGTCTATTAGTTGCATATTCACTTAAGTATGTCATTCAAAATATTATTTTATGACCATTGGCAACACTGATAGTAATAATGTAAAATTCCCTGTGATTTACAATATACATTTAGGGAAAAACTATAAGAAAATTGTCCAGAATTGTTTAGAATTCGCCATTATGTTTAGCTTTTGTATTAAATAGATTTTATTACTAACTTTTTTTGCACCTTTTCAAAAAGAAATGTCAGTAATAAAAACAAAGATGCTTTTTTTCGATTTTTCTTTAAAGCAGAATCCGTGACACCTTACAATATAACACATGATTTAATAGCAATTGTGACTATTTTATAATATTGCACCACCAACTTATGAAAGTAAATGGAGGACTGATTAGTTTTCTACTATTTTTTTTCTTTTTTTTTTATTACCCTTGTAGGCAGAGGAGCATACGGCCTACCTGATGGTGAGTGGTTACCGTCGCCCATGGACTACAGCAATGCCAGGGGCAGATCCAAGCCGCTGCCTACCGTTACTATATACTTATATACAAATATTCCATGATGGAAAAATATTTTAATCATCATTATTAAAACAATGTCTTACAATGCCACTCGCGTCAACCCTCGTACCAACAATCTTTAATCGGATCACATCCTCTTCTTGTATTACGCTATCCTCTTGTTTACTCTTATAACATGGAGGATTTACATTAGGGCAGAACTCCATATAGTCTGGTATTGACTGTAAAATAAAAATATTTTTATAATTTCATTTTATGGTACAAAAATTCGTAAACCTTTGTTGGTTATAAAATATTATTTGGTAGTATAAGACAAAGGGAAGATCTTTCACCAAACGGGTGTAATTGGTAGGTGGGCTGAGGGGCTGAATATTTTTAGGAAGGAATACTCTTGATAATTTTAAAATAATTTAAGCTTAATTATATAATTCACTCTGAATACTCACATGATGGGATATAAAACATTTGAGAGGTCCTATTTGCGCAAACATGCCAACCTAAAAACATTAAACATAGTAAATTTGCAATTTTAATTACAGTAGTAGACTTAGACTTGATGTGGCTGTGCCCTTGGCATTACTGACATGTGCAATAATTACTACTTACCATCAGATTGGTCGTAAGAGGGCCTGCCAACAACGGTATTAAAAATATGGGCGAAAAACTATGTAAACAGCTCTTTAAATTAAATTTGATTTATTCTAACTTAATAAAAGAGACATTTTAGAATACACCTATCCCCTATTTATACTGAACATATGTCAGTCATAAAACAGTGTAAAATAAAATATTTGATTGTGCTATTTGAAACCATGTAAAATAAACTTCCACTGTGTAGTTAATTCCGTTCTTTATTTAAGTAAAACATGTTAAATAGTCTATCTAAACCTACCTAAAATTATTGTGGCCACATTCATGAGAAATATGCTACATCAAGCAAATACATCAACATCCACAGGGGCAGAGTAACTTTTTGCTCTATTTTATAGTCTTAAACAACCTAATTTTTTCATTTTTGTTTTCAAAGATATCTTATTTCATTTCATTTTTTATGTAGAAGTTTTTAGACACAAATTAGACACGAGTCCAAAAAAAGTAATAAAATTAATAAGGATAAGTGCTAATAACTAACAGCCATGGCAAAAAAAATATAAATGGCTTTTTCAATTGCTTTCACATGAGCTACTTTCTGTTTGGTTACATATTAAGGGTATATAATTCACTAAATGTATGTTGTATGTCACAATATGGGGACTAGTACATTATTGCATCAGTGTTGCCAAATTAATGAGATCCAATAATGTTAATATGCAACCAATGTATACATTTTCATAAATTTACATACTGTGAAAAAGCCAAAATCAAGTATTATAGGTACCATATAAATAGGGGGGTAGGTGTTACTAAAGTAAACTGTTGATTTATAAATGGTGGTACTAAAACAGCATACTATAGATTCATTACAGGGTGAAGGAAACTTTTTCTGAAAATATAACTGCAATATAATAAAACTAACTTATAATATTTGTTATTTTGTAAGTTTCTATTTGTGATTAATTTCACTTTGTTAGGAATTACCAGTTCTACTATCTTTATTTCAGAAAAGATTCCAACTCACCCGAAATAACATTAAGCATAATTTTAATAGTTTAAGTCACCTTGTTTACTTGTGTGACAATACCATCTAAAACTTCTCCTTTGAATGGTCTGAACACAACAGCTTTGTATTTAACAGGGTACATGACAAACCCTTGTCCATGTTGTATGAGACCAGCTCCGATATTGTCTATTTGAGTTACCGCTATCACAAATCCATATCTAAAAATGTTTTGCTTTTCACTGTATTTTGTTCACAAATTGCACAATAAATTCAGAGAACAGTTAGTTAAATATGTAATGGCAGTAAGGCAAAATTTGAGCTTTTTTCAGTGAATACCAACCAACCTCTAGTTTATTTTTGCCACAAAGCAATCCTTCATTCCAGTTTGAAGTGTGGTAAAGGAGTTTGGAATGCCATTGAGATATGGACTCTATTTATCAGTGAGTGATATTATACATTGATGTTGCTATAATAATTATATACATTGATATTGTAATTGTTATGGGCTCAGATAACCACTTTTTAACAATTGTTCCGTAAATCATGAAAAATTTATCTAGAGCCTGGTTTTCTAACAAGGTTTCTTTCCTTTCTTTTTTTATTTGATTGCTAACGGGATCAATTTAGCAAATTTTAAAATTGGTAAGTGTTTTGTATTCATAGGAAAAAAACTAGAGAAAGCGTTTTGTATTAGTGATTTTGCTATGGGCTATGGAAATAGTTTGGGCATCCCAGATCCAGAATAATAAATATAAAAAGCAAAAGTTACTGTCAGTTCCTGTTTAAGCCTATTTTAGACCTTATTTTCTATTCATATAACACTTGTGAGTAGAGTGCGACTTCTGAGCAGCAGCTGCAGGGAAGACAGTTCATTCCAGTATTTATTTCCGATATTAAAGATGAAAAGTATTTTATACACTCCATAGTTACAGGAATAAATATAATGTGGAAATTAGCGAAGCGTTACTCACATCGCAATCAAAAGTAGCTAGGTCTTGTTCGAACATAACTCAGTGGGCCTACGGCCAATTAATACCGACTTACTTGCCAGTACAGGTGCCTTCCACATCAGTGTATAGCTTCTGTTTGACTGTCTCCAATAGTTGTGGACCGAAATATTTCGGATGTAACAAAATTTCGTGCTCCAATGAAATCTGAAAAGTTTTATTTACAAAACGAATGCATTGGCGTTCATTTTAAACAGAGTGAAACAGGAAAATAAAATATCATACGTGGTAGAACATTTTTCAGCGGTGGACAAATTACGATTAGTATTCCATTCAATTAGATTTGTTTTATTGTTATTTTTTAGTAATATACATAAACAGCATCAACTCTCAACACTGCATGCTAATTTCAAATTTTAAACCAAATTGAAAATTGAGTCATGTCAACAGTCAATGTCATTATTTTTCCTTTAATTTGAGCATTGGACAGGCAGAAGGAATGTAACTTAAACGGCTAAATGCAAATTTTGTTATTGTTGTACTAGTAACGTGGATTGCATTATTAACAAACGAGCAACGACCTCTCGATATTTTCGTTTAGTCATAAATTAGAAGTAGTTGCTAAAAATACCAAATCATAAATAAACACATAATCAACACTTTTCACCTAGCACAAAAAATTTAAAAAAAATCAAATATCAATTACTTATAATCATAAACAAACTTCCTTATTTATAGTTCATATAAATAAATTTAAGTTACAAATATTTTTTACATAATTTATGTAAATAAATGTTTATTTTTTCAATTTAACTATTATTAAAAAAATCAGTATCTCATGTGACTAATTTACTATAGAAAATTAAAATTCGTTTCACATCACTAGTGGAGATTGAAAAATGCCAAATGAATGGCAGGCTATGTGTATTAGCGTAATCAGATTGTTGTAAAAATGGCAAAAACTTACGATTGTTTATTCAAATTACTTCTAATCGGAGATTCGGGAGTGGGAAAAACATCAATACTATTTAGATTTTCTGAAGATGCATTTAACATCTCCTTTATATCCACAATTGGTAAGTGGTTTCTTCAGATCAAAAGTGTCAGTGAAGAATTTTTTTGTACACTTATTGTAGGTAATGGAAGTGTTTTTTGTTTCCTATTCATTGTTTCATTTTTTAAATACATGATGATCAGGGCGCGGCCTTTATAACGAAACCCTTATCAATTTAAAGGATACTAGAATTAATGACATCATACTCACTAATTTTAATTAGTCCCTCCAGTTTCAATGGGTTTTTGTTTCCAGGTATCGACTTTAAAATTCGAACAATAGACCTTGATGGCAAAAAAGTTAAATTACAAATATGGTGAGTTTTATTCTTTAACAAAAGATTATCATATTTGGATTAAAGAAATTTAAAAGTTGTTTCATTGTTATTTTTACTGTAGATTTATGTATTAAAATTATATTTTACATGTTCATTATCAGTATGTAAGTAATAATCAATGAATTAATGTACATTATAGTTTGTCTCACATTGCATATTTAATCTTCTTACATTATTTTTTTTGGTAATTAATTTGAATCACTGGATTATTGTATTACAATAATACAAAATTTTAATTGTAAATTACCATTTTTTAAATTAGTACTTATTTAAATTTAGTGTATCACAAAGTAATACAATGAAGCAGGTGAAAAATAATACTAGTGGTAAATCATATTGTTGAACCCACCAAGGCTAATACCACCATAAAAGTAAAAGCCTACTTTTGACACAAAGAAGTCATGCTTTCTTTTATGAATGGTGGGACATCATTCAAACATTATTCATGTTTTGATTTCTATTTGCTCTGGTAACATACAGGACTGGCTTGTAAGTTTTTTTGTCAGCTTGCAAAGAAAGAAGAACATAATATTTCAATCTTAACATAAATTCCTAAAAGTTTTTTGGGAATTTGCCAAAGTTGATATAGTATATAATAGGCTTTTCATAAAGAAATAGTCTTTATTAATATTTCATGACAACTTTATGAATAATTGTTTTAAGAGTATGTTTTGTTCAATATGCATGCATGTATTAAGTGTGTATGAGTTGTCTGAATCTTGTATGAGTTGATCCAACTAATGAAATAAATGATGCAACATATAATAGTACAGTAACATTAGTTAACAATAATATTTTAACAGCTTCATTTTTTCACACAATTAAATGAGAATTTTGGTTGAATTTTCTAATACACTGTCAATAGATTGTTGCTGCTTGATTGATGTGTAGTTAAATCTCAATGTTCATTTACTCACCATATTTATGTAATTTTGGTTCAAATGTTATCTGCCTAACAGAATCAAAACATTAAGTCAATTTCTATATCATTTTAGGGATACTGCTGGTCAAGAGAGGTTCCGTACAATAACAACAGCATACTACCGTGGTTCTATGGGAATTATGCTTGTCTATGATGTTACGAATGAGAAGAGCTTTGAAAACATTAAGAATTGGATTAGGAACATTGAAGAGAATGCCAGTGCTGATGTTGAGAAAATGATACTTGGAAATAAGTGTGACTTAGATTCTCAAAGACAGGTGCTTACATAGAGTTTATTTAAAATTCTTGGGTTAATGATTATAATTGAGTAAATGATACTAATAAGTACATAACATCGCTTATTTGTGCTAATATATGGTTCTCAATGTATTCTACAGGTATCAAAGGAGCGAGGTGAACAATTAGCCATAGAATATCAGATAAAATTTGTGGAGACATCAGCAAAAGACTCGTTAAATGTTGAATATGCATTTTACACTTTAGCCAGGGACATAAAAGCGAAAATGGAAAAGAAACAGGTATTTATGCAAAATTTCAATTTAATTGTAATAATAAATTAGTCTGTTTTATCACAATATTGCGTGAAGGTCATTTTCATAAATGTCTATTCCCGCATCCCACTCTGAGCTAATTTTATGACAGTTAATGACACATTGTGTGTTTAATATGACTACATTTCCTTTATAACCTCCGTTGGTGGTATGATTAAGAGATTGAAAAGCAATTGTCTCGTGTACAGTTAAAAACGGACAGACATGTTAATAATTAAGACTTTCACAACAACTAAAAGCCGTGAAATACACTGAGCATATGATCTCAACTGTAGTTTGAGACTTATAAAGTATCATTAAGTTGATAAATCATAAATTGATAATCCATTGCAATTTTAAAAGTTGCCATTAAAAAAATAAACTTTCGTTATCTAAGATTCTGTTGCTTGCAGTAGTATTCGATTATGGTGACATTAATATGACCAAATAAATTAAAATCAGGTAAATACATTAAAAAAAACTTCTAAATTTTATGTGCATATAGTAGTGAAATAATATACCTAATTATCTATGTATAATGACTAAATATCTTTTGAACGTTTGATTTCACCATGGAATTGGTAAGCTTGAGATCAAATTAAAATGCAAAAAGTGAAGAATTACCACATTTTCCATGGGCGTTATAAAATACGACCTAGGGAAGTTATCGCAGTATACTCTGAAAATTACCCGTGCAGTGATCTATAACGGTGTTTTGTGAAACTGCACAGGGAAGTGACACCATTATGCCTACTTCTACCGCGAAACAGATATGAGAAGTTCTAGTTTTAATGCGATACAACGATAGAGGACGATCCCGTGTCTCAAAATGGGCGGTACCATTCACGTAGTGCCCTTTATAGCCAGTGGATAGGACAATAAACCAATTCCCGTATAGGACAGTAAAAATGAAATCTAATCTTAGCACTTTGTTTGTTTCATGGCCGCTTTTCGAAATCCAGAAGGTAAAATATACTTTTAAACATTTACTCGTGTTGTGTTTTTGTATGATTATTGTTTTGCCTGTTTTTTATGAGATTCGATATTGTTAGTAGTTTTGTAGAAAAAAACATAAAAAAGCATGCATTTCGTTTTAATGCTGAATTGTAATCATGCTTTCAATAGTAATTTACTACTACTCATAAAAAAAAACATTGTTTTTTTTACAATACTACATTTGTAGTGCTGCCAAAATGATGATAGCAATTTGATAGAAGCCTGATAGATGCTTTTGATAGCAAAAAATAGAAGACATTCAATGCTTAGTGACAGAAGTCTAAATACAAACGCGGATACTTTTGTGTTAATTAGTAGCCCGAAGCCTTGCAAAAAGGAAAATAAACTGCTTCCAAGTCTAAAAATGCATCGATCTGTGGGCGTCTATGAACATTTTTGTTTTTTACAAATTAGCTAAAAGTATACAAAATATAATTGCCGTGAAAACTTTACATTCGATGTCTAAACGCAACTACATTACGTATGACGTCACTTGGGGCCAAAATGTATGTCTAACCACTTATAATAATACACGAATACGTGTTATATATTTTTTTCCCTCTAATACTTTACATACAACTTTAAAATCTCTAGAAGTAATAACTCCTCCATCTTGATCCCTATAACAATATTAGATGTAGGTAATTTGATGATTTGGAATAATAATGTATAGGTATGTACCTAGTTTAAAAATAACGGTAATATAACAATAACCCGAAGTAAAAAAATTTATACTGTTAATACACTACACTACTACAGACATTAGAGCAAAGTTATAAAACCAACAGTCCTTGATGCGTGTGCAGATTTTCAAGTTAATCGGACTTCTTGAAGTCTGCGAGAATGACGTTCAAAGATTGCATACATACATACAGACCAAGTTAATAAAAGCTAGTTAAAAACTAATATTTCACAATATGTATTGGATTGGAATACTAGTCTAAATTTAATTATGAATTAAATTGTTCGACAGTTCAGTTATTGGTGTGTGTATTGTAATTATAAAACCATCATTCTTTGTGCCTTAACACGGTCAGCTTGTCTTACTCACCATTTCCGTTATCAATGAAGCATCCCCATACATTTAACTTTGTGACTCAGTACTCAGATAGAATAACGATTAGTGCTTGCTGTTTTTATAGTATGCAATAACATACCTAAAAGCCTTTGTGTCATTGTGAATTCCATAACTAATGTTTAAATACTCAGTAGGCAAAGGGAGAGCTAGAGTTTTATTTATTTATTGCTTAGATGGGTGGACGATCTCGCAGCCCACCTGGTGTTAAGCGGCTACTGGAGCCCATGGACGTCTACAACGTAAATGCGCCACCCACCTTGAGATATAAGTTCTAAGATCTCAGTATAGTTACAGCGGCTGCCCCACCCTTCAAACCGAAAAGCATTACTGCTTCACGGCAGAAATAGGCAGGGCGGTGGTACCTACCCGCGCGGACTCACAAGAGGTCCTACCACCAGTAAAAGAAGGAGTTGATAAATTTTAACACAGCTTCGTGTGTAAAACTAGCAACGTGTGATAATTAAGTTTAAAAGTTTACGTTTTTAAAGTATCTCAGGTCTTCCGCATGTCTCTGGCTAGGCTACTTGAAGTGAGTGATATAACTGATATACCTACTAGATCAATGCAATACGGTAAAATTCGATCCCATATTTCAAGGTACGCCATTCGTGATGTCTATGAGTTTCAGTTACAGGAACACAAATTAATTATTAATTTAGTTTTGCTCCTTTCACATCTTCAGATTTTCCATAAAATAATAAGCTTTTTTTTTAAAACAGTTCGTTTAGATTTTTGAGTATATGTCGATAAGGGTTGCAGAATAAAAAATATATTTTTAATAGTGCTTATAAAACTTTAGGCTACTCATAGGCTCCAGATAGAAAATAAAATGTTTTTTTTTTAATTTACCGACCTATCGAACTTACCTTTGTCTCTGATAAATAAATCGACTTCAAACAAACTACAAGTATGATATAATGCTGTAGAGAATCATACCTATCGATGCTACGTATTGTAGTTATCTGATTGAATTGATAAAATCAATTGTATTGGACAGCGTAACAAGAATGTGACTCGCTTTGCCTTTTGTATTTATACGACGCAACCTATAAAAATTTTGCTAGTGGAATGTGTTGCATTGAAACCATAGACTTATTTTGAAGTAAAAAAAAAAAACGTAAAATACATAAAATACGTATTTTTTCTTCTTTCAAATGATTATCCTAAACGGTAAATAGTGTAGGATTTACCAGTACTAGAAGTAGAAGTAAATTTATTTGTCGGATTAGCATATTAGATAATTTCGAAGCCTCCAATGAACACTACTCTAACTCAAAATTTTGAAATTTTCGTTTTTCACGCAAATCGCTTCACTATTTTAAAAGTACTACAAATTCATTATTAATGGGGTTCGAAGCAAGAGTAAATCAGCTAGTTACACAAGAAAAAACCATAAAATCTTTATTATTGCAGATATATTTATCAACTTTTTTCGTTTAAACTCTCCTCTGTAAACCTACGAATTTGGAGTTAGAGTAGTGTTCATTGGAGGCATCGATTTATTATTAGTACTTATGAATGTTCTCAAAGACCAATCTAGATCGCGGTCGAATTCAGTAATTGTTTCAAAAATAATCCAGTTTTTTTGTTACAATACTATAGTAACAAAAAAAACTGGATTATTTTTATTAATCATGATTACCGAAACCAAAAATTAACTGAACATAAACTGTACCCGTCATAAAAAATTATCACGTAACGCGATAACGTTATTTCATATAGAAACCAACCCTATACTTGTGCATTGAGTATTGCATGTAGGCGTTTTTAAAAGATTTTGTAAATGTAAATGAATGGAGAGGCGATTCTTGCTGGTGGTCCACAGAGAACGTTTTGAAACCGAACGCGTCGGAACTATTTTTGAAGAAGTCGTGCATTCCAGTTCGTACGATAGCCGCTATTAAAATCAAATGAGACTTCGACCTGATACGTCATGATAGGCGAGCAGCAGTCACGATGTCGTGTTTAAGTGCATAGTGCGAATTTTTTAACGTTCCCGATAACGTAAAAGTTAACTCAAATTTGTAGGCAGTTAGAACATCGCCCTTGGCGACAAACGTTCTACACGAGCACACAGCAGAGCCGTGAGTTCCAGTGCCTAAACGCGCCTATAGAGAATAAAGCAGAAATTAAACAACACAACTAATATAAATGTTACGGTAAATGTACACTTACTGGCAATGGCGATTTTGTATTTTGTATGCCATGCTCACATTTACCAAAACGATATGGTCATTGTGATCATGGCAATTGTGCACATTTACCGGACAATGTGTACATTTGCCGCAATATGTACTTTTACCGTAACATATAAATCACGATTGTTCGTTAATGTTATTAGTGGAAATATTCTAAATTGTTGTTCTGATAATAGGAAGCGAGTAATCCGTCGGGCGGTAGGAGTGGCGTCCACAAGCCGACGCTGAACGACGCTCGCAAGCCGGTGACGTGGCTGTCGCGTTGCAGCGTGCTTTGACCCCGTCTGCACACTACGAACCCCGCCCCAGCCCTATTCTAACATTGTGGTACTTTGAACTGCCCACCTTGACTATATTTTTCTACCTACTTTACTTGACGGTGCGTTGACCTCCTGCGGGGATGAGACTTGCTTTTGTATTTTTATATCCAAGACTACGAATACATACTTAATTTCATCTTTGAAAATAAATAAACAGTATTGTTCATTAAATTATCTGTAATCGGTTTGTAATTTGATTTTGTATTTAAAAACTTAAAATTTCACGGTGTTATGTTCATATCAATTTTAATGGTAAAAGGATATTATTTCAATAGATTATTTTAGCTGTACTTTATCTTTTGCTACTTTTTAAATTAAGATTATATATTATATATATATATATATATATATATATATTTTAATGTAATATAAAATGTACACTATTTAATTTGAATAAAGAGCTTTTTTTACATAAATCTATTTTGTTTCAATAAAATTCCAATTTAAGTAACGAATTAGTAATTTTTATTTACCAACATTAAATGTATACAAAGATAATTTATTTCACTATATAAATGGAAGGAACATCACTAGCTTTGAAGAGAAACCGAATAATTATAATTGTAATAACTCATTTGGTTCTTTTCTGAACTAGACTTTATATGAATGTTTTTATTTCATGATGTTTGTACTTGTTTAGGTTTTGACCTGAATGGAATTAATATTAAATTCTTTGTTCCTATTAAAGCACTTTTGGTGGTAAATTTTAACAGTTGCAGTAACTTCTTGGCTGTCAATACAAATAACTCCAAAGTAAGCTGTGAACCTTTTCTCCAATAAACAATATATGCTGGAATTGGTGGGAGATTCTCAGACCAAATGCCGTTTCTGAGGCTTTTTGCTTGTGCTTCTGCTGATAATAGAGCAGGGGCAATTTGTGACTCAATGGTATTCTTTTTTAATTCTTTAGGAAAAGATGCTTTTGCAAATCCAAGCTCTACCAATTTTTTACCAATATCCAATGTTTGAACATCTTTACTCTGAAATGGAAAACATTTTTGTAGAGTAATTTTTAATAATTTAAGGTATTTTGTTGAATTTGTTTAAATTGAAATATACCTTAGGCTGACGTAAATGCAATAATACAGTAGAAACTAGATCATCATTATCTCTTCCGATTGGCTTTAATGTCACTTGCTGGCCCCTAGCAACACATTCCAGCCAATTCACTGCATTCCCACTAACTACTTCAATTCCCCACAGCTAAAACAAAACAAAAAGAATATATTTTTATTACTTTGTAGGAAAATTTTTGTACAAGTTATATTTTTATCACATTTACCTTAACTGGTAGTGGAGGTTTACTGGAATGCCATAGCGGTAAATATATTGGGGCTTTGTGATTGACCAGAACACGAACTGGTGAATGTTGCACTCCAGCATATAATCCTTTCAAAGGTTCATGATTTCTGATGAAATGATCTGGAACTTTACTGGCTTTCGAAAACTTGCTAACCTATCGAAGTAATTTTATTATTTATAGTTATGTAATTATTAATATAGGGTTTTTTAAACAAATACTTACAGGGCGAATCTTATGAACAGATATGGCGAGACCAGCGGTGGCTAGGGCATATACTGCTATCTGTAAACAACAATCAAATGATAGTGCTTCGTTTACAAAGTTATTATTATCAACATCAACTTGTAATTATCTACATACGTTAACCCCGCGATAATCTTGTTGTAATAAATATTGTATGTTGTAAAATATTCCTCCTTCTTTTTGAGACATTTTGATGTCTACAGATACGAAATTCTCATAATTTCATAAACTTTCGTAAATTAGCTCATCAATATTTTCAATCCAATTCTGAATTTAGATGAATGATAGAAAAAACAGCTTCAGACTTGTCAGAATTTTTGTTTGATTCTACTGAGCTCTTTATTATCTTTGGTTAACTACCAAATGTAACCTGACACAGTGTTTAATCTTTGGTTAATAGTTACATAAAGCATAGATTTTTAAATTTATTTGAGGGCTAGTCTTGATATCTCAATAAGAGTATCTTCATACAGTTTAGGTTTAGCTATAAATATAAATGCTTTAAACTTTTGGGAGATGCTTCATAAGTACGCGCAAAAAGTAATAAAGTAATAAATAACCTAACCAAAGATTGTGCTAACCTAAGGTTAACAAATAATACCAAAGAGGTAATTTATGACCTCTAATACACGAGCGGCATTCTGGCACTAAAATATTTGTGCTTTTTTGTAGACTGTGTTGGAGCTATGTGATCAATAATCTCGAATCATCAAGAAAATCTCTAGCTTCCATAACAAAATTGATAAAAAGAATAATTCAGTTGTAGCGTCGCGTATGTTGAAGCTGCAATTTAATTCTGCCACTTTTTATTATTATATTGTTAATCTTACCTAATAAGTTTAGAGGTGACGCACTGCGACTGTCTTTGCAATGTCGAAATAGTTCGTGTGGATGGATACAAAATATTTTACTGGTAGCACTGTTGAAATTCCACGTCAACTGATTTGACAGTTGATTGCCCATTTTCCGTTGTGTATTGTGTAGGTTAATAAAAATATATAATAATGATCACTGTTTTGAATACTATTGATACCGGCCATGAAGATATGATACACGACGCCGAACTGGATTATTACGGACTAAAACTAGCTACATGTTCTTCGGATAATTCAGTGAAAATATACGACATTAAGAATGGTACACAAACATTGGCTGCTGATTTGAAGGGTCATTTTGGCCCCGTGTGGCAGGTAGCTTGGGCTCATCCTAAGTATGGGAACCTATTAGCGTCATGCTCTTATGACAGGAAAGTTATCATATGGAAAGAGTCTGGAGAGTGGACTAAACTATACGAACACACTGGACACGAAAGCTCTGTGAACTCTGTTGCGTGGGCGCCGGCTGAGTACGGCTTAATCCTCGCTTGTTGTAGTTCAGATGGCTCAATCTCTATCATACAATATTCACAAGATACTGGTAATTGGGACGTAAAAAAGATAACGGGTGCACATGCCATTGGTGTTAATTCTATTAGTTGGTGCCCAGCTTTATCTGCAGATTTGAACTTAGATCCGCTTACCAATAAAGATGCTCCAAAGAGATTAGTTACTGGAGGATGTGATAATTTAATCAAGGTATGTTACAAGTTGTGTTTAATTGTTTACTGACTCTGTATTACAGTAGTTAGCACTCCTAACTGTTGCGCCACAGAGAATCCTGATTTGGGGCCAGTGTTTTTATTTTATTTTTTTATTGCCTTTTTTAGGCAGACGAGCGTACGGCCCACCTGATGGTAAGTGGTTACCGTCGCCCATGGACTTCAGCAATGCCAGGAGCAGAGCCAAGCCGCTGCCTACTGCAAAATGAATGTGTGTGATTTATTCCGGGTTATCTATTTATAACAGAAAAAAAGATGGCAGCAATTTTTCTTTTCACAATATCATATATTGCATGCATTAGTTAATTTTAAATGAAAATAGATATATTTCAACAATAATTAGTTGAATTTTTTTAATATATCTACCTAAAATTACCTTGTCCTTTATTATCGATATGTTCTTAATAAACCCTGTATTTAATGATTACTATTTAATGACATCATAATGCTTCTTAATTATTATTTTTTTAGTTAGTTATTCCGGTTGTTGTTTTCAGATTTGGAGAGAGCAAGGTGATCAATGGGTTGAAGAGAACAGATTAGAGTTGCACATTGATTGGGTCAGAGATGTAGCGTGGGCACCCTCTCTGGGATTACAACGTTCCATGATTGCCAGCTGCTCCCAAGACAAGAGGGTTGTCATATGGTCTAGTGATGATAATGTATCTTGGACCCCAACAATATTAAACACATTTGATGATGTAGTATGGAGTGTTAGCTGGTCACTCACTGGCAACATCTTGGCTGTATCAGGAGGAGATAACAAAGTCAGCCTTTGGCGTGAGAGCACTGACGGCCAGTGGTTATGTATTAGTGAAGTTGCCAAAGGTTTGGGCCAAACACCCAATGATGAAAGAAGCACACTTTGAATTTGCTTTTAATTTCATTTGTTAATTTTGTAATCTGCTAATAGTAATATAAAATATGTACATTAACACTGATTTTTTATAAACTTCATCAAAACCCAGATTTAATCTATATATTCAATTTGATAATCCAATAATTGGATTGAGACATATCTAACAGGTTTTAAATAAATTGCTATGATTATTATTACTGTATGTATTGAACATGGCCTGAGGAGATGAAGTCACTATTGTCAATGTACACAATCATTTTCAATTTGATAGTATATTTTTTAGAATTTCAAGAGATATTTTTATTTTAAAGAGAAAAGTTCACATGTATACTTGACATGGAAATAAAAATTAGAGTAATGTACTTTTCACCTTGGAAAGTATGATGCCAGAATAGCTAGAATAGGTAAAAATATTTGGGTTCTCTACTTAATTGTTTGTGACAATAGAAATAAAACAAAGGGACATATATAAAAAAAATTATACTTAAAATACAAACTATCACATGTTTTTAAGATTAAAGTCAATTTGTTCTAACAATAATGGCATCTGATAATATTCGGCTATTGTCTTAAAAGTCATTAGTTGGTCTTTGATCTCTGTTACGGGAACCATCAGCGAAAAATCTCCAGCACAATCACAGACCACAGACAAATTCTCACGTTTTACCTGGAAGAAATATACATAGATTCAAATTCCGCAAGTAACCAAACATTTTTTCCTAGTCTTTATATATGTATATGCAGTCTGCTCACAATCCCTTAAGTTATACATTCCTTTATTTCTTCCTTTAAAGAGCCACATCAACTTCTTACTCGGAGTGCTAAAGAATGTAATTTCTTACTTAAGGAGGTTTAATAGAAAGCTGTAATTGACTTTTACACACCATCATTAAAAATTAATTATTCTTTGAAAATAGTATTATTGTAGTAAAATATTAAAAATAATAAGCTTTTGAGATGGGCTTCCTCATTTAGTCATTTTGTGATGTGGCTATGAAGTATTTCGATTTAGCCTAGTCACAGAATAATTGAAATAATTAATACTCCATTGCAGTGTTTCCTATTGTGCTAACATACTTATTAGGCGCTGTTACGTCTGGGTGGCCTTAAAACTTACATCGATAATGGTGGGTGCCGGGTGTGCATACTCGAACAATGAATGTGTAATATTTAATTATTCATACCTGGTGACATCGGCTACATATAAGATCTTGCAGCGTATACGCCATCGTACGTTTGTTCATCGTCTCGATTAGTCGCCATTCTATTTCCTGATTATCATATGCTGTTCCACATGTTGGACATAAACACGCCGGACTGAAAATAAACAAATATTGTACACATGTTTTATAAGTACATACATAAGTACTGAAATATCAGCTCTCTCGTATTTCTACAAAACACATCTTTGGCCAGATGATTAGTCTAAAGGACCTAGCTCGCTTTGTCCTTTCTCTCTACGGTCGAGTGGTTCGCCAGACGCTATCTATTTTCTCAATCTCGCTCTTCCTAAAATCTGTATCTCTCTAGCCGTAACGAATCTGTCGCGAGTTAAATTTTACTCTCAACGGGCCTAAAGAAGTTTCACTTCAATAAATTAGTGTTCTCGATTCGATTCGAATCGATTTAAATTCATCATTCGCAGAATTTTTTTTTTATTGCCCTTGTAGGCAGACGAGCATACGAGCATAACCTCTTTCGAGTTATTACTAATACAGGTTATTTGAATGATCACTGAATCGTGGTTGGTAGGGTCGGGTCGGTTACCGTTCCGTCGACTATCGCCTCGACGACCCGTCGGTCGGGCGTCCTCGGGGTGGCGCCGCGTGTCTAATTGTAGTGTTGACCGCGGGAACCCTCCTACTCTGACCGGGTTCTGATCCCGGACGGAGATCGGACTTCGGGTGTAAGAGTGCAGGGGAGTCGTTTAGTGCGGTAGGGCCCTAAAATTCTTAGGGCCCGCGGTCTGCTCCCAACACTTTGCAGATCGTCAAGTCCCACATACCCTCGTAAGAGGTTCGGCCCCGGCCCGAAAAAAAAAAGGTTACCGTTCCGTGTCGTCTCGCGCGTCCCTGCACAGGTCGAGGTCGCGGCAGTGGTTGCACACGCGGCACGTGAGCTCGGTCAGCACGCACGCGGCGCACGGCTCGCGCCACTCCGCCGCGCTGCTGAACTCGCCCACGCCGATCAGACGGAGCAGGTTGCGCCGCACTAGCGTCATCTGTCAGATGTTTGTCACATCTATACAGGGTGTTAGGAGACCGCTTCCGAAAATGAAGACAAACTATGATAGTACTAATGACGCCTTTGATGATGGAGTTATTTAGACAAATGTTGTATATTATTGATGTAAATGATTGTAAATGTTGTATGATATTCACCTCTTCGTCTAAGGTCGGATCGAGAGAGAACACTTTACAGACGGCGTTGACGAAGAGCAGGGCGGGCGTGACGTCACTGAGCGCGTCCGCCTTGAGGCCGGGCTGCGGCCCGATGTCCGACAGCCGGAGCGTCGGCATCCGCGTGTTTATCTTCTCCGTTACTCTGTCGAAGTTCATCGATAAGTTTTATTAACTAAATCTATATAAAACTTTAGTACCTAATTTGTATGTCTCTGTAGTCAACGATTTATTTGAGTCGTTGTGTTGGTATTGATGACTGAATGACGCAGTCTGAGAATCCATATTGGGTTCTGATCAGTATCACTGGCGCACCCATAGACACAACCCGCTGAGTTTCTCGCCGGATTTGTGGATTCGCGTTTCCGATCCGGTGGTAGATTCTGCGAAGCACTGCTCTTGCTGGGGCCAGTGTTAGTAACGAAGTCAGGTTTCAAGCTCGTAAGTTCACCTACTAGTTCGGTGTATCTATCTCGAGGTTACTAGAATAGGTAGAAAAAAAACAGTGGCGCTAACAACATAGCCAAACATGTGAATATGAAAATTGTTCTTTTTTATTGTTAATTATAAATGAACGAACTCAAGAATATATTCTGTAGTTGTAGTTCACTAAACACATACTTTTCTTTATTTTTTTATTGCTTAGATGGGCGGACGAGCTCACAGCCCACCTTAAGTGGTTACAGGAGCCCATAGACATCTACAATGTAAATGCGCCACCCACCTTGAGATATAAGTTCTAAGGTCTCTGTAAAGTTACACTTATACTTTATATTATTATGTTATACTTTTCAATCTGATTGTCTATTTAAATGTTCTTGAGCACAGAACAACCTTTACTTAGAAATATTGGGTTGTTTTTATTATTCTAACATCCCAGATTTATACTTGACATTATACTGAGCATTTGTTAACACGCTTTCATAACCTATACTTGTATCTATACTGGGTGTTAGGAGACCGCTTCCGAAAACTAAGACAGACTAATAACACCTTTGATGATGGAGTTATTTAGACAAATGTCGTAAATAATTATTTGTGTGATCGCGCGAGTGTGCGCAGCGCTGCGCCCGGGCGTTCGTTGACCCGAGCACCAGCTGTTTTTGATTTTGTGTTTCATTGCTGTTTTTTTTAAAACAAAGTAATGTATCTTTTATGAAACTATCGTTTCATTTAGGGGTACTAACATGGTGAAACGTAAAGAATGCTGATAAAACGTTTTAAAATTACGATTTTTTTTTTTTAAATCAAGATGGTATTTTTTCCATACCATAATCAAAGGTGTAATTAGTATTATCGTTTGTCTTCGTTTTCGAAAGCGGTCGGTATCGGAATTTTTCAACTTCATTTTAATTAACTTCAAGACGTCTGTTTGACTTGAAATTTTGTCTAAATATCGAGGACCGAGGGTACTAGAATATAATGATATTGTAGTATAGCAGCGGGCGGGGCGGACGTACTGACCGGAACAGTTTCTGCGAGATCTCGCCGCGCAGCAGGGCGGGCAGGTCGGCGGGGCGCGTGCGGGCGGCGGCCAGGTACCCGGCCACGGCGGACACGAACTGCTCCCGGACGAAGCCCGGCAGGAACTTGGCCAGGTTCCAGTGCATCACTATCGAACTCTCCTGTTTAGGATTTCAATCGATTATTTTTTTAAAACGACAGCCTTTTTTTTTAACAAAACCCAGTCACCGTCCTTGCTTACGACTCACGACTCGGCGAGTAGATTAACCCATAGACACAGCCCACTGAGTTTCTAGCCGGATCTTTTCGGTGGGTCGCGTTCGCGCGATAAAGCTGCAATAGCCTCTCAAGGTTATCAGCAAAGAGAGAGAGAGAGAGAGAGAGAATACACTTTATTGCACACCAACACAATTTACTTTAAAAAAAACAGTCAAAAAGCACATATGTACAATAGGCGGTCTTATCGCTAAAAGCGATCTCTTCCAGACAACCGTTTAATTTACAGAAATTCTGTAAAATATAAAAATATAGCAGGTATGTTGCGGTGTAGCATAGACAATACATTATTATAGAAAATATATACATATAATAAACAGATATATACCGTTTACATATAATATATACCAATATACATACTTACATACAATACATACTAATATACTTACACACACATAATAAATCAACAGTATGGAAATTATAAATGATAATGATGCAACAAACAGCACTAAGCAGATAAGTAGTGTTCCTTCACCATTCTTTTAAAACAGTTTAAAGTTGGAGCACTTCTTCAAAGGAAGGATTTTTTTTTTTTTTACCTACCTAAGCTGATAGCCTTAGGGGCTATTTCAGCGTAACCCTAACGTTTGTAGGTGAGCTCACGGGGCTCAAACCTGGTGACGTTGCTAACACGAACCCTAGCAAGAGCCGTGCTTTGCAGAATCTCCCACCGGATCGGAAACGCGACCCACTGAGAAGATCCGGCGAGAAACTCAGTGGGCTGTGTCTGAGAGTTAATTTACTCGTCGAGCCCTTCGTCGCAAGCGACGGGTTCGACGAGAACGGTGACCGGTGCTTGAAGTACCTAAAAGCACCGTTAGTGGATCGGGAGGATCCGAGATGACGTGTTTTGGGCGACGTCGACTGCTTTCCATTCTGTCCGCAGGATCGGGAATGTAGTTACCGGCGGCCACGATGAGAGGGTTCTCGTGTCGTGCCGCTTTATCGAAGTGGCGCATCGACGCCGACTGAAGATACTTACTGATGGACTCTAAGTCCAGGTCGTCATGGAAGGTATGAATGAGCCCTCGAAAGAGACAGTGTAAATTAAACTCATGTATGTACTTCATCACACGGGTTAAGTTATCTTCGAGCAAACTTACTTTACTGGTCATGGGGCGGCTTGTGAGCCCGCACTGAATCGCTAATAATTCCATCAATATGTAAGTGACGTATATTCACAAGTATCCAATAAGAGTCAGATGACAGCTAGACGGGCCTATTGACATTATTATTGCCATCGACAATATAAAGCGTCAAGTGTAGATAGATAAAAATAGTTACCTCATCAGTGTCGCCATCCTCGTTGTTGCTCGGAGGAACTTGAGAAGATCCCACTTCAGTTAAGCCTTCCGGAAGTTTACCCTGTTCGAGTAAACGAAAATTAGACTTCATTTTGGAAACTTAGGAATGTTCTGGAAGCATTCTTCAAAATGTAGGATTTTGGAGGTTTTCCAGAAACATCGGTGCATCGCTCAACACGAATGCACCGGATGTCTTATCCTTTAGGCCACGACGACTTCTTACTTATTAAGCTATCATTGTACTCATATGAAATAAAAAATTTGAAAAAACGTTAAATGTCTCTTAAAAAGTCCCGAGTCAGTACTGTAATTAGGTGTGCATATTTTTTTTTTACTACAGAAGAAGCATAGAATAACCGACCTTATTATGTCGAGTCTTTAAGTTCAATTTATCATACCTGTATCCCCGCATAGTTGGCCTCGTCGAGCCACAGCAGATGCACCCAGCACTGCCGGTACCTAATATCGATGCCGTGGAACAGTTCCTTATTCCTTATGCTCTGCACCACGAATTCTACGTATCCTGGGAACAAGGTGGAGTAGGATGATTTACTTGACGCTCGTCAAGTGGTTCACGTGGAGTACTGCACGGAAAGGGACCTCTCAGGACCGCTACGTTGCTCTGCCATGGGAAACAGGAGCGATTCTCATTTATGGGAAACTTTTAATTTGAGCCTCCTTGCCTATTCCGTCGACGACCGAAGTCTTCTTAGTGCTGAGCAGGATCTTGTTGAAGTCGGCGTGCACGAGCACCGAGCCCAGCCGCCTGAACTCCGCCAGCAGCATCAGGAACAGCTTCTTCATCAGGTTGTACAGCGTGCGCCGAAGCGCCGGGTCGTACAGCAGAGACGTCGGCGTTTTTAACCACCTCAATTTATTATTAACATGATTAAAATGATAACATCGCAACATACCTATTGTACGATATGATAAAAGGGTTGTCTGGAAGAGATCGGTTGTAGCGATAAGACTTCATAATAATAAGCAAAGGATGTCTTAAAAACACTTGGATGGATCGTGTCTGAGGGTGATAGGCCTGAATGGAATATAAGATATGCTGCCTCGACCTCACATAGCTGGATGTAGTTTTACATATTATATATCGACGGGGTCAAAGGCTATTTGGTTTAAGCGACATTTTTACTTTTTTACTTATACACTTTACAGACTTTTTACTTATAAAAAAAATTCTTCAGGTATTTAAATTTAATTAAAGTTCAATTAAGAACATCGAATTATTGATGCTAACACTAAATAAAACGCACCTTTAATTACAAGATAAAAGTCGCGTATGAAGCGAAATGTCGCTTCAACCAAATAGCCTTTCAATTTCCCCCCTCGATATATATCTATATCCGGCTATTGTCGAATAACTCGAAGGAGATAGTTGATGTGTGCTCGTGGATAGATCTACGAGGTTACATACCTGTAGAAGTGCGTTATTTGGAAGTCTGCGAAGACGTTTTTGTATTGCGTGACGTCACGGAGCCAGGACGCGACCATCGTCCTCAGGATCTTGAAGGCGGCGCTGCACTGAGCCGCCTCGTCGTAGTTCAGGGACGCGTTCGGACCTACAGGGTGTTTTTATTTTTATTGCTTAGATGAGTGGACGAACTCAAGGTCCACCTGGTGTTAAGTGGTTACCGCAGGCCCATAGACAACGTAAATGCCGCCACCCACCTTGAGACGTGGGTGAGAGAGTGAGAGGTTTTGTGTACCTCTAATGTGGATTACTTCGAAATGTCGCAATATTATAGATGGAACAAGAGAAGTTTGGACCAATCATACGAGTTCCCAACATTAGGAAGGCCGCTCTAACGAAGCAATATTAGCCCTCGGATTTTTAATTGTGTAAGTGAGTGAAGGACCTCGTGACCAACCAGTACGCTTAGTGCGAGTTTTTTAACTTATAGTTCGCGTAAAAGTTAACTTAAATTCGTATGGAGTTGCAACAACTTCACTACGTGTGCCGCTAGGGGCGCTGTTCCAACTGCATATAAATTTGAGTTAACTTTAACGCGGTCGATAAGTTAAAAAACTCGCACTAAGAACACAGATGTTAAACGTTTTCTATATAATACTATGTGGCACGGTAGATAGTTATTTATTATTACGGTTTACAATTTTACACGGTGTTAGAGTGGTTATTGGACTAGTGCCCGAAGTTCTCAGTGGAGATGCGATCGTCTCGACCTTACTACTACACGACTAGCCATTTAACTTTTTATCTAGTTCGATCCACATCATAATTCGTCTTTCAAGACTCTTACCTCTCCGAAATTAAAAATTATGAAATTAATTCATTTCTACAATGTTCCTCTGACGTTATTCGAAGCAATTTCCTAGTTTGTCAGTAAGTGCTTGTCGTCTAAGCGGTAATAAGTGGTTTGTCCATTAAATTATTCTCTTTGACTTTTTTTTAAAGGGATTTAATGATCTGGTAACTAAGGCCTTTAAGTCATGTCTTATTTTAATTTATATTCTTATTTTTATGAAAAATTATATTATGGAGTGAAACGAAATGAAATAAAGATGATTAATTTGAGACATTAATCAACTGGGATGAAATGAAATGAGATGAAATATAATCTCAACAAAATGGTGGTCATTTACTGAGATTTTTTCAGTAGACATTTTGGGGGATCCCGAGAAGTTACGTCCAGCGGCTTTGTTTCATTTTCCCACATCCGAATAGACAAAATCAAAAACAAATCACACAATTTCACTCCTCGCGTTCCCGCCAAAAAGTCCCTTTCTCTATGACTGGCGTGATGAAGTGTTGCCAGTGTGTCAACATAGTTGTCGCCAAGGAGATTGGACGGTACCGGTGTTGTCGAGCAGGTGCTGTAGACTGGTGGGCGCGTGCCCGAAGGCGGTGGCTGCGCTGGTGCCCTCCGCCTGCAGCACGAGGTGCGCCTGCAGCAGCGCGCACACGCTGAGCGCGTCCAGCCCCAGCTCCACGCACACGCCGCCGTGCGCGCCGCCCGCGCCGCCGCTCCACGCCCCGCCCTCCTCCGCCTCGCTCGCCAGTCTGCGCGCAAACGTAGAGGGTCTTACACTAACAGTAAACACATTTAGAGTGGCTTTGTATAATGACTTTGAAAGGCGTGTATAGGCAGGATTTTAGTAATACTAGTATAAATTCACTTATCTTTTTTTTTTATTGCTTAGATGGGTGGACCAGCTCACAGCCCACTTGGTGGTTACTGGAGCCTATAGACATCTACAACGTAAATACGCCACCCACCTTGAGATATAAGTTTTAAGGTCTCGGAATAGTTACACCGGTTGCCCCGCCCTTCAAACCGAACCGCATTACTGCTTCACGGCAGAAATAGGCAGGGTGGTGGTACCTACCCGCGCGGACTCACAGAGGTAGTAAGTAAGTAAGTAAACTTGATATGAATGTCAAGTTCTACAGCCGTGAAGGTTAATAAAGCGACGATCACCTGTTATCGTCGATCTCTCTCCCTCCGAGGTCCGGACGTTCGAGGTTGGAGCACCAGAGCACGAAGTTGTGCTTGACGAGGTGGCGGGCGTAGAACAGGTCCGCGCCGAACAGCGTCGGGTCCGCCGGCATGTTGCCCAGCGGCACGTGGAAATATCTGACCAAATACATTAATATCGTAATGTTCGCTTGTTAATCTAAAATCGACCCTAATCGCTGACACTTTAAGTCTTAAATTCATTACGTTATTATATATAAACTAGCCGTACTCGCCCGCTTCGCTGGGCATTTAAAATCACCATTATTATTTATTGTCATTATTATTAGGTAGTCCCACACTCATATAAATATTAGCCTATCCATTAAGCCCATGTATTTTCTAAATGGATATAAAGTTTCAAGTCAATCGGATGCATGGTTCAGTAGTTAAAACGGAACATCCGTAAAAACCACTGTAGGTTTATATATTAGTATAGAAGTATAGATTACACATTATTTTCCCTTTTATTTCGCTAAGGACAATTTTAAAAAAACAAATCACTATAGTCATTTCTTTAATTGATGATACTAAAACTCATCATGCTCGATATTATTATGAAAATACAGAATAAAAGATTAAGAAAGTGCGAATATATAATGCATTTTTATCTTATTATTTAAATATCTAAATGTTTATGAGAAAATGTAAGACACGTTGCAATGGGTATACGAACTTACAGCCTCAGGAGGGTTGAGCGCTAAGGAGGGGAGGAGGTATTGGAGCATGATAAGAGGACTCGCTGAACGTACATAATATTGGCCAAGAACAAGAAGAAAACACTAAAACTCGGGGACGAGCAGCGGAGAAAATTATTAATACCATACGTAATTTTAATAAGATAAATGATTTTGTGGAGCTTTTACAATGTCACAAAATTGTTCACAGATTTTGAGCTTTTGAGTTCTTCTGGAGCGAGATTTCCATTTAATTTACACAGGGAGAGGGTAGTCTGCCTGCAGCTGTTTCATTGCGCACCCACCTGCACTGCTCGATGGTGAGCGCCAGCACCGACTCCAAGTTGAGGTAGTGCCTGACGATGGCCCTCGCGCCTATCCTCTGCCACTCCAACGTGTTGAACAGGGTCTCCACGTCGCGGACGTGCAGCGGCACTATCGGGTAGTCAACCAGACCTGTCGGAACCATGAGACTGTTAAACATTCATCATCTATGTGGTTCATTTGATTATGCTTGTTTCGAATATCGTTTTTTTTATTAAAAGTTTAATAATCCGATGAGACCAGCTGCTTTAAGATATGAGGTGGAAGTTAATAGCGTTGTACAATGTGAGCAGACTGTCGGACCGGAGCTGACTGATGTTGGCAAGCAGACTAGTAAGGATACCTACCGGTCTAATCTGTGTTACATCTAATCACCAGTAAAGTAAGAAGGAGATTAAAAGCGGAAAGTACTTTGAAATAAGATCATTAGGCTTCGGGTCCACCGGAGCGGAGCAACGGAGTAAGGCGGAGCGGAATTGTGTACTGTGTCTGTCCACCGGAGCGGAACGAGGCTACGGAGCGAAGCGAGAAAGTAATGCGGAGCGGAGTTTTGTACCTACGCGACGAGTAAGTTCACACTGCGGGCGCGCCCGCATTCTGTTCCCCGCTCCGCTGCCTCGCTCCGCTATCCCGCTCCGCTTACCGGTTTTGTATGAATTTTTAAACTATGTAATTCGCAGCTCCTTGTGTACTAAAGAGGAGCGGAGATTTTGTGCAATCTTATTGGTTAATATTTCTCAGTTTTTCCGCTCCACTGTGTCGTTTCGCCCCGGTGGACAGGCAGCCTTAGGGTGTGTACACGTCAATTCATATCCTTCCAAACCACTAACGGTGCTTTTAGGTACCCCAAGCACTGGTCATCGTTCTCGTCGAACCTGTCGTTTGCGACGAAGGGCTCGATGAGTAAATTAATCCACAGACACAGCTCACTGAGTTTCTCGCCAGATCTTCTTAGTGGGTCGCGTTTCCGATATGATGGTAGATACTGCTAAGCACTGCTCTTGCTGGGGTTCGTGTTTGTAACAACGTCAGGTTTGAGCCCCTTGAGCTCAACTACTCGCCCGGTCATGCTGAAATGATTTCTTAAGACCATCAGCTTTCCGGAGAAAATAAAAATGTGTATAATGGAACACCTTATTTTTATTTGGTTTATTGAGAAAGAATCAAGACCCATGTAAGTGGTTACCAAATCCTCCTGGATATCACGACGTGAATGTCGTCACTTTCCTTGAGCCCCTTACAGACATGGCGAGGCCTGCGGCATACCTGAGGCATACAACGGTGCTGGCGTCCCGAACGATATATGCTCTGTTGAATGCTCACGTCCACACAGCCCGAGGTATGCGAGACGAACTGTTCGCGACGCACGCCTCACGACGTCTGTATGCGACTTTGAGACATTACTGAGAGTATAATTAATATATTGTAATATTGTTTAGATAGAATTAGAAATTTAGGTCATATTAATTGAAATTGAAAAGGTATTTTTATTGTGGAGTAAATAAATGTAATTATTATTATTATTATTATGTCGAGGTCTCAATTTAATTGTGCAAACTTTTATTTATTTATTCCTACCCATGCTGATAGCCTTGAGAGGCTATATCAGCTTTGCCCTAACGTGTAGGTGAGCTCACGGGGCTCAAACTAGAGTGTTGCTAACACTGACCCTAGCAAGAGCCGTGCTTCGCAGAATCTACCACCGGATCGGAAACGCGACCCACTGAGAAGATCCGACGAGAACCTGAGTAGGCTGTGTCTGTGGGAGGGCGGTGACCGGGGTGCAACCAATGGTTACGTTAAAGTATAGTGGGTAGTTCGTACCGGGCATGAGCGCGGTGAGGGCGGGCAGCGAGAGTGTGGCCTGCACGGCCAGCAGCGCCGGCCCCGCGCGCTCCGTGCGGCCCCGGCCCAGCGCCGCCTGCAGCCCGCGGCACAGCGCGCGCGTCGAGCTCTCCACCACCACCTCCCACGACAGCTCGGGGCCCGGCAGCGTGCTCTCATCTGTCCCTTGATTTATTCTGGGGAATTTATTAGAAACTCTTTAACACGTTGACTGCAATGTAGGTCACCGGTGCCCTACATGGCGTACTGAAGTAATTATGCCGATTTCTCTCTTCGGTCTTCTTACTAAGGCGCCAGAAAATTTAGTAGATTTTAGGGAAGACGAATCCGAAGATACTGAGAATAAATCTATTTCTGAGAGACCTTTAAAACTAAAACATACATTAACAAACAAAAGAACGCAAAGTAAGGCAATCTAGAAGCTTAGTAACAGAAATCGAGATAATAACTTCATTGCGCCGATTAGGGCACCGCTGACCTACATGGCAGTCAATGGCAGATATGAGATTGAAGGTGCACTAGAACAATAATTATCTTATACAATTTGCTGGTAGTAGGACCTCGCGTGAGTCCGCACGGGTAGGTACCACCACCCTGCCTATTTCTGCCGTGAAGCAGTAATGCGTTTCGGTTTAAAGGTTGGGACAGTCGTTCTAACTATACTGAGGCTTAGAGCTCATATGTTAAGGTGAGTGGCGGCATTTACGTTGAAGTTATCTATAGGTTTCAGCAACCACTTAACACTAGTGGGCTGATCTCGTCCATCCATTAAAGTAATATTTTTTTTATCTAAACTGCCATATATGATTATTATGCGGTAGCTATGTGCAGAAAAATGAATCTGACCCGTTTAGACTCTGGAAATATAATACATAATTTATATGTTTATCATACGATTCAATGGCAGCTGTAAAGAATAGTTCATGCATAGTGGGAGCATTTCGTTATCTCTGTTCTTCAATAGCAGTGACGTCATAAGAAACTACATGCATCCTTTTCATTAAATGTTGTCTATAAGGCTCACTTAGCTGTCCTTTCAGCTGCGTAAAGGGTGCTCATGTTGGGTACTTGATTAGTCTTGACCGTGTCCTGTACGAAAATATATCCTTTTTTCAGAGGACCCAGTATCAATGCCCACATACTGCGACTGGAATTCGCAGACGAATGCTGGTACAGGAATATGTGTTTTATCGGAAACTGTCCATCCTAGAACAAAGTATATAATATTATATTAAAGACTAACGGCCCGTTCCGGCTCCGCTCGGGTCTTTAACAAAACTTTCAACGATATTTGACGCTGTTTTATTTTTTTAAATAAAATAACACTTATTGTGGCATAACTATAGTAGTTAGACATATGCTGTCGCGACACTTTTTGTAAATAATAATGTGTTCTACAAAGTCGTAGTACATTATTTTATTCTATCAATAGTTTTCGCAGGGCACGCGATCTAAAGAATACTTTAGGTAATTTTTTTACACCTTGGGTTACCATTATTAGTTTTAGTAAGGAACCCCTTATTTTTTATATAAAAATATTATCGCCTATGTCACTCGGGAATAGTGTAGCTTCCAAACTGTGAAAGAATTTTTCAAATCGGTTCAGTAGTTTCGGAGTCTATTCAATACAAACAAACAAACAAATCTTTCCTCTTTATAATATTAACTAGCGACCCGCCCTCGCTTCGCTTCGGAAACATTAAAACACACATGAAACCAAAAAATAAAATAAAAAAAGTAGCCCATATTCATCAGGGACAATGTCGGCTTCTAATAGAAAAAGAATTTTTCAAATCGGTCCAGAAGTTTCGGAGCCTATTCGAAACAAACAAACAAACAAATCTTTCCTCTTTATAATATTAGTATAGATAATAATAATATAGATATTGACTTTTTTATTGCACTAGAGAGGTTACCTCATCTGTTAGTTTATCGATTAGGTTGCATACATTCAATACAATAAATCGAAATTCCAACCTCATATTTCAGCTTATCGCGCTTATCTGCGTTTTCGTCAAACTTGGACCAGCTTCCATAAAAGTTTTACCACTGTTTGGAAATATTTTGAAGTCATCCTATTTGTTCGATTTGGGGGCTTACATTTTGAAATCTCCCGCCAACTTGCTCGGTACCCGCGCTACACTAGCGCCACGCGTTGCCGCAGTGTTTGCAACGTTTGGAAAAGTCAGTCGTGAAATTATTAGCAGTTGAAGGTAAGTCCGTATTTCTTAAAATCTTTAGAATTTAATAAAACTGAGCTATTGTACAGTATTAACCACAGAGTATAATTTTATTACATATTGGTAGAAACTATTTACCTGTTTCGGTAAGTAAGGTTGATGTGCGACACTCTTGAACTGTAGTTGATTCAACGTAAACGAATCCATATTGTTTGAACCGAACTGTATCATTCTGGAAATTAAATTTATAATATGTCAGAATGGTTGTGTCTGGTGGAAGGGGAATACCCGAGGTAGGGTGTATTATGACATAGATGTCACTACCGCCACACAGGCGCTCTATGCTGCCGACAGGCTACCTTCTAGTATGGAGGCATTAGACATTAGGCATTAGATGTCACACATAACAGAGCCTTCGAAAATGATAACGGCACATTTAGGAGTCTATTGAACTCGGTCAGGACTTAACAACATATGCCAGAGACTTAAATACATTCAAATATATAGATAATAAACAGCCAGACAAAGAGCAAACAAACACGTTCATCACACGAATGTTTGCTCAATGTGGGAATCGAACCCACGACCCTGGGCGCGACAGTCAAGCGCGCTTACTACTGCACCGCCGAGTCAGTGTAAATGCAGAAATTTCACAAAACTACTTGTGCGCGATCTGTCGTACTTTGATGGTACTATCCCAAAAACCAGAAAGTCTAAAGCATCAATAACTATGTTACGGGTTTAGTTTAATCTGTGTCGAGTCCATAGATAATAACACTTCATATTTAAGGTCGAGTTGTCGCAAAATAAGCAGGTTGCAAACTATCGTGTCTTTTATCATTATCATCCTACCACGCTCTATATATAAGCACAGACTCAATAACTATAAAAAGTTTCCACTCAAAACTTAGGGTATCCTTTAATTTTTATAGATCGAGGGGTGAAAGGTTATTTAGCTTAAGTGACATACTTGAGACTTTACAGGAGAGCCATTTAAAGTTTAAAATTTAGAAAAAATAAAAATAAAATATGACAAAAAACTTCTTCAGCTATTTGAATGTGATAAACATAATTGAAGTTCAATTAAAAACATCAAATTGTTGATGCTAAGACCAAATAAAACCGACCTTGAATTACAAAGATAAATGTCGCGTATTAAGAGAAATGTCGCTTAAACCTAATAGCCTTTCACCCCGCGATATAAATATATTACGATATAATCACTACATAGAAAACAAAGTTGCTTTTTATGTCCCTATATCCCTATGAATGCTTAAATCTTTAAAACTACGCAACGGATTTTGATGCGGTTTTTTTTTTAATAGATAGAGTGATTGAAGAGAAAAGTTTATATAAATATAACATCCATTAAATAGTGGAGAAATCAATAATAAATTACAGTTTCTGAAGCGAAACGAGGGCGGGTCGCTAGTATTTTATTAAACTATAGTGATATGCGAAATGTGGTTACCGTCTCGCCTCCTGCGGCTCCACAGCGCAGATGCATCCGAGTTGTACCAGGATCCTGAACTCTAAGCTCATCTGTGTCTCGTAAATACCTTCTATTTCCGGGGCCGATAATTCACCCATGAGCTCTCTGAAATTATTTTATACAATTTAGTACATATTCATTCATTTTGTACGCTTTATTATAAGTCCGCTGAACGAGCTCACGGTCCACCTGGTTTTAAGTGGATATTGGAGATCATAGTCTCAATGTAAATGTCACCATTCACCATAAGACTTCAGGTCTATACAGGTATCTTAATTGTATAGTACCTAATTACACAAACAAAAATTTTTGCGGGTCAAATTTTTATTACACGATGTTATTATACCTTCATCTTGAAATTCATTTGTGAACATGAGTTAAGTGTTATTTTTAGATTACACTAAAAAAAATTATACCTGCCTACGGGATTCGAACACCGGCACAGTCGCATCGCTAATCATGATAGTTACACAGTGGCCACGACGACTCTTTACTTTGCCTATTCCGGAAGCAGTCACGTGTTACTATATGATAGGGGCGATACAGCCGTTATTCTCTAGAGTTAAGACTTAGTCCTGACATAAAGGGGGACCAGGGAGACCAGGGGAACAGCGTCACCCAAGCGAACTGTGATCTCGTTCATCATTTTGTGGCAGGGTGGTGGTACCTACCCGTGCGAACTCACAAGAGGTCCTACCACCAGTAAATTGGGGGAGATGATGGATCTCGGCCTTCTCTTCTCCCCTTCTTCCTCTAAGGAGGCCCCGGAATACATAACTCGGTCCGTTACCCCTCTCGACCGGGTACCCGTAAATGAATTCCCCAGCGTTAAAAAAAAAGGGTTCGTGTTAGCAACGTCGTCAGGTTTGAGCCCCGCGAGCTCACCTACTAGTTAAGGTTACGCTGAAATAGCCTCTCAAGGCTCTCAGCTTAGGTAGGAAAAAAAGTCTAGCATTTAAAGTAGAAAGTCGCTAACTCCTGATGTTCCCTGTAGAGCTGTTCGGGCACGGAGTACTGGTAGAGGTGCAGCACGGGGTGCGCGCGGGGCAGCAGGCGGCTGCAGCGGCGCCAGTAGCGGCCGCTGTCGGCGCCGCGGCACACGCGCTGGTTCACGTAGAACACGCGCGGCACCGACACCTTCACCTGGTGCAGCTCGGCGCCCACCAGCGCCCACACCTTGAACAGACCCGGCTCGGCTGTTTCCGCTACCTGTTCAAAAAAAATACGCAGATACACTTTACGAAGTCGTCGTGGCCTAAAGTACCTACATTGGTTCCATTTCATGAAACTGTATGTTTTCTTGCACGTATCTAATTAATTATTTTTAATATAAGTATTTAATATGTAAGTTAAACTATCCAAAATTAGATGGTACGAAATATGAGAAATTAAAGAATACTTTTGGACCATTTTGAAGTCGTCGTGGCCTAAAGAATAAGACGTCCGATGCATTCGTATCTAGCGATGCAACGGTATTTGAATCCCGCTGGCGGGTACCAATTTTTCTAATGAAATATGTACTTAACGAATGTTCATTATTGACTTCCACGGTGAAGGAATAACATCGTGTAATGAAAATGAAACCAGCAAAATTATAATTTGCGTAATTACTGTGGGCTCCGGTAACCAGTTAACATCAAGTGGGCCGTGAGCTCGTTCACCCATCTAGCCAATAAAAAAAAAACAGGTAATTTGTCACAGATAAGTAAAACTAAATTAACGTAACTCAGTGATCACGTAATTTTTTTTTATTGCTTTGATGGATGGACGAGCTCACTCACGGCCTAGTGTTAAGTAATTACCAGAGTATATAGACATCGATTACATTAAAGACGCCCAAGCACTCTGAGAGATGAGTCATAAGTCTCAGTTTTACAGTACAACGGCTGCCCCACTCTTCAAACTGAAACACAT
The DNA here is from genome assembly GCF_003987935.1 of Bombyx mandarina. The sequence goes on along the minus strand of NW_021011519.1, from coordinate 1,559,939 downwards.
TACCTACTGCTTCACAGCAGAAGTGGAGAAGGTGGTGGTACCTGCATGTGCAGGTCTACATGACGCTTTACCATCAGTAAGCATTTGCATGCACAATAATGTTAATTAATAGATATAAATCATAAATTATAGGTAAATAGCCTAAGGTGTTTAAAACAAAAACGGCCGCGAGGAGGTGGTCAGCGGTCTCACAACGGCGGTCATTGACCCTAGATTTTGAATGCCTTACATTGCGGCTTCACCAGATGCAGAAATTTTAAAGTATATTATATTTGTGTGTAAGTGAATCTTTCCAACCTGTATAATTTGCCATGGTGTATTCAACAAGGTGCGCTGTGCTCTCCTGATGAAACTACCTAACGTGGCGGCCGGCCCGGAACTCCTCGGCGGCGGCATTATGTCACTGTCAATTTTACCTGTTCATCCACAACATTCAACTATAATAACTAATAATATCACAAAAAGCATCCAACAGTTAATAACTAAAATAAATTAATAATAAAGTTAATAAAAATTTGGAGGCAGCGGCTTGGCTCTGCCCCTGGCATTGCTGAAGTCCATGGGCGACGGTAATCACTCACCATCAGGTGGGCCGTATGCTTGTCTGCCTACAAGGGCAATAAAAAAAAACTATAAATAACAATTATCAGGTTTTTTTTTTAAATATATTATTGTTTCTCTACCTCGTTTGTTTCGATTTCTTAAGCCACGTTGCTCCATTTGCCACAGCCATTTTCTTTTTTGAAACAAAATCCAATTTCTTCGTTCTTCCTGTAATAATTAATTCAAACATTGCTGCCCTCCTAAGTCCCATCGCTTCTGAAGTACTCACATAGAATTATGGAGGGTAGAAGTAAGGAGCACCACCTCCGTGTATTAAAAAGTCTTTGCTGAAAGAGAACCAAACAAGGTGGCACCACAGTCGCAAGTGGAAAGATTTAAAAAAACAGGCCATAAACTACCACATTTCGCTCCGTTTAAAACTGCTATATTCATATCATTCCCATTTCCTACACTGACGCTATTTCGGCGAGTCTTCAAAATAACTTTCAGTTTACAGATGGACACCTTTCAATTTGTCCCCTAAACAAGATGGTGCTCCTTGCCTCTACCCTGCTGCATTGTCATAAAAACGTTTTGACACAGTTCGTTGAAAATTTCTTACCTATTACTATTGCTAAGTAATAGGTGAGATCGATGAGATTGGAAAAGCTATTATGGTTAATAATAAAAATAATACCTTCTCGTCTATACCTTAGAGTTTCCGAAAGGCGGCGGAGGTCCCAGCGCCTCTCTCCACGTGGCGGCGGCGTCTTGAGGCGGAGATTCAGTCCGCTTCCTCTTCATGGTGTGCACTACCGGACGAATTATTGTAGCCCTCCCTGTCTTGTCATTGCCAATGTCTTCCATGTCCACTTCCGTGTTCTTTTGAAATTTAAATTTTTATTCACTTTTTAATTTAGTTTGTAATATTCAATTGCAAAATTGAAGAAGGTATGCGGCTATTTGATGACATAACATCATTGCCCACGAGTTAGTACCGAACCGATCGATATTCTGTGAACTACTTTTTAGTTTCGTTATCTGTGATTTCTGCGTATTTGCCTCAACCTGTTTAGTTATCTTGTACCTTACCTGGTAATTCGTCATTGAAATAGTTTTTTTAATTGTTTTGATTTTATTCTAAAATAACCGTTTAAAAAAAACGATATTTGCACAATGCATGCCTTGTGCTTTGATAGATAGCTCCAGCCACGTAACTAATAGATTTTTAATTCTTTATTATTTGCTTGAATAATTAATAAATCACAACTTAGATTAATTTTCTACATTCTTAGATTACAGAACATAAAAGATAATTTTCTATGTTTACCATTACTGCCATTCACTACGTGCTAAGCTCGTTAACGAATGTTAGTATTGGCCTCCATGTGTACAACTCCTCACCGAGGTATCAGCACCAGCGGATTCCTCCGCGTCTTCCTCCACAGCGCGTAGTTCCCTGGGCTGCGCGCTGAACATATCCGTGATCTTCCTCGTTTTGTATTTATCCGTTTTGGCGAGCATCTTCTTGTGCAACCAATCCGGGTACTGTACCCGGGGCACTGGATTGTCCAACTGGAGAATAACAACAAGAGAGTTTGGCAACAACTGTTTTTACTGGTGGTAGGTACCACCACCCCGCCTATTTCTGCCGTGAAGCAGTAATGCGTTTCGGTTTGAAGAGCGGGCCAGCCGTTGTAACTATACTGAGACATTAGAACTTATATCTCAAGGTGGGTGGCACATTTACGTTGTAGATGTCTATGGGCTCCAATAACCACTTAACACCAGGGGGGCTGTGAGGTCGTCCGCCCATGTAAGCAAGTCTCATCTACCCTGTCTGCTGTTGAATTATAAGAACTTTTCGATAAAACTTCATACATTTGACAATAATTATTGTACTGTTTATCAGGATGTTGAGTGTGGAACTCACGCCTTGCATGGCGGCCGGTATGGTGATGATCTTCTGTATGGCCCCGCTGAGCCTCTCGATGTAGTAGGCCCAGTCCAGCACGTCGCGGATGTCGATGTGCTCGGAGACGCTGGAGTCCTTGAGCCAGCGCCGCAGGTGGTGCCGCTTCACGGCGGCCGGCGACTGGAAGATGGCGAGCGGAATCGCTCGTTCCGTCACCGGAGCACCCTCGGGCTTCTTAGATATTATAAATCTGTGACACAACAATTCTTTTTCATTATTTTTTCCTACCCATTCTAGTAACCTCGAGGGTTTATTCTAAATTCATCGAACTAGTAGGCGAGTTCACGGGGCTCAAGCCTGACGTCATGACGTCAGGTCTGTAGTAATGACTAACCCTAGCAAGAGCAGTGCTTCGCAGAATCTACAACCGACCCACTGAGAAGATCCGGCGAGAAACTCAGTGGGCTGTTTCTGTGGGTTAATTTACTCGTCGAACCCTTGAACCGTCGAACCGTCGAACGATCACCAGTGCTTAAGGTACCTAAAAGCACCGTTAGTGGATCGGGAAGATCCGAAATGACGTGTTTTGGGCGACGTCGATTGCTTTCAATTCGGACCGCAGGATTGGGAATGATTACACTATGCGAATGGTTCATGAATATGAATATTATAATTATCAGTTGGATATTTTTATAAATGAATATGGATGAAGTTCGCTCACCTGCAAGCCAAGCCGGCGTCCTTGACCATCTGATCACCGAGGAACTCGGCCAGTCTCTTGGCGGTCGATATCGACGTAGACTTCTGTCCGCCGTAATCCTCCAGCTTCTTGGACATGGAACGGTTCTCCGATATCAACTCGAAGAGTTCGGCGTCGGGCATGTTGGAGCCCCGGCTGTACAGCACGTCCAGCCAGTAGTCCGCGACCCGGGCCACGGCGCCGTAGCACGACTTCAGATCGTTCCCTTTAAGGAAGGCCTCGAATACAGACGACTGAAATATTTTGATGAGTTGCAGTTCGCCGCGACGTTTTACTTCGAAACCTGAAATTTTAATTAACTGTCATTCGTGGTGCACTATGGTTTAGTAACGTCTTTTGTAGGCAGCGGCTTGGCTCTGCCCCTGGCATTGTTGAAGTCAATGGGCGACGGTAATCACTCACCATCAGGTGGGCCGTATGCTCGTCGGCCTACAAGGGCAATAAAAAAAAAAGTCTTTGGATTTCGCGAGTCGATACTAATGTGGTACCAACTGTAGTTTTGTTGCAGTTAAATGATACCACCAATTACAATTTTATTTTTAATTAAAGAGCGAACAAATGCATATGTTAATAGCGGAGCACCCAGCGTATGTTTGTCTCGAACTCAACCGAATGAAAACATTTTGCGAGTACCGTCGAATATTATATATAGTGCGATGTTCCAGCGCAAGGCCGTACTCAGCGCAGGGCTGCACTCAGGCTCGCTATACTAATATATAAATCTACAGTGGTTTTTACGAATGTTTCGTTATAACTACCGAACCAAAGCCCTCACCTTTTAATTCAGCTAATGACCCGTCAAAATTGAAGACGGCATAACGCTTCTTCAACCTTTTGCCTTCTTCTTTCGAAGCCGGCAACACCATGGCCAAGTAAGGGCCGTCCACTTCAAAGAATATCGAGTTTTCCGAGCGCTGCTCGTATCTCTTCTGTTCCGGATCCACGAGTTCGAAGTACTGGTCGTTTGTAAAATGATCCTAATGAAAAAAAGTTTTTTTAACAGAAAATTGATTGAATAGCTCATACTCGTATTCTGACTCAAAATAAAATGCGAATAATATGAACATTCTTGCAGCACCGAGATGACAGAATCACAGGTTTATTTTGCTTAATAATCATTATTAAGCTCATACTACTAAATCATACTACATCTTATATATAAAATTCTCGTGACACAATGTTAGTTACCATACTCCTCTGAAACGGTATGACCGATTTTTATGAAATTTTATATGCATGTTCAGTAGGTCTGAGAATCGGCTACTATCTATTTTTCATACCCCTAAGTGATAAGGCTTGCCCACCCTAACATTTATTTTTTATTTGGACATTTTTTTTTTGTTATTATATAATGAGGCGTTGAATGAGGTTTTGTTATTTTTATATTCCGTCATCGTTCACAGTGCTACACGCCTTTTTCACTCATTTACCACATCCAGGCACACATACAATAAGTTAGTTTTTTTTTCTACACTAGAAATTCCCTAGAAATCTTATATATGACAAAACAACGTTTGCTGGGTCAGCTAGTACCAATATAACATATATTTAATCACCACTACCACCAATACTCATTGGACTCCTCTCCCTCTGGCTGGTAGGAAAGTGTGTGTGCTCCACTGACCTTAACCATGGCATTGAGTACAGCGTTAGGGAAGGAAACATTAATCTTCTTTTTCTTCGGATGATTCGTGTGGATGGTCACGTTTTCTGGAAACGATGACGGTAATATGCACCAGATACCTGAAAGATACAACAAAATTTCAATAATATATTTGTTTCTTTCCTTAAATATTAACGGGCTGCGTCTTTCTACATTTTTTTCATATTAGTAAGAAAGTTGATCATGGTCTACACTGAAATTTCGCCTGACCACCAGAGTTAGCGGAAAAATTAAGCCGGTAGAACCGCAACGGCATAACCGTTGTCGAGGACATTGTAGACATGTTGATCGTGAGCGTTCGTGAATACACTTCAGGTTATAATATGTAGAAGTATTTTAGGTCAGAGGAGCTTAGTGATAATTCGACTATCAACTTCAAGTTACGAAGCGAACCAAAGCTACGAATTCGTACTTCCCTATCGACCAGTATTAGCAGTTTTTGTACCAATTCTCGTTCATAGCTGTTTCGTTCTGTTATACCCTTTCGTAATACTGTTAATGTGCTGAACAAGCAGCACGTGTAATACTTGTTCATCTCTCCACTAATTAGCTTAGACAAGCAGTATAGAATATTATAGAAACAGAGGAGGCCTCGTGGGCATCGGACAATCGTGGGACAATCATCGGGCCAGCCAGTCATCGTGCAAGACTCAATCATCGTGCCAGTCTCAGCCTCACAGTCTCTTTCTTGGTCCTAGTCAGTCAGTCAGTCAGACAGTCACAGTGCAGTAAAAGCCAGTTCAGTCCGTAAAGTTCAGTCGTTTCACGCAGTGTCAGAATATATTAAAAGAACTGAAACAGAGGTGTTATACAAACATTTGTTGTGAGCGTTTTCTGAATAAAACAGCGGTGAAGAAAAGGACTTCCCCAGCCGCTACCTAACAGTTCGTAACCCATAGTTGCCGAAGGTAAGGTTTATGGGTCATTTTGCGAGCCGCACAGACGACTCTCCAATGATATGAGGTTGAATGGTAAGCCTAATGAGCTATAAAACGGCTAAGTAGTTATCATTTGCTCACTAAAAAAATAGAGCGCCTTAATCTCGAAATTCCTATCTATTCATTGTATTAGAGACAGTGTAGACGTTAGTGACGTACCGTCAGTATCCAACTCGAGCGGTCTGCCAACTTGTTCGATGATCTCCCGAGCTCGCATGATGATGTTGGCGCCCGTGTAGCACACGATGCCCGCCATCTCCATACTGTGCCATCGAGCACTGCAAAACGTTTAGTATTTTATCTCAAATGCATTACATATAAACTATAATGTGATTCTTACTTCTAGTTAATTAATTCTAATCTTAAGATGAAATATACACATTTTAAAGACTCGTAATCTGACGAAGCATGTTGCGGATAATAACATGTACTTTTAGGTTAGGAATATTATGTTCTTTGTTTTTAATAATAAATAAATTTTAGTTATTTAAAACAAAAAAAAAATTATTATAATTTTAAAGACTTACATCGAACATCTGATCTAATAATTGATCTCTGATTCATAAAGAACATATTCAGAATCCAGCATGATCGTTTTGACCTAAATTGTATTCGGATTTTTTTGTTAAAATTTTATTTTTCTATATTGACGCATTATTATTCGGTTTTAAGCGACTCCAATGTGGGTAGATTAAAAAAATTAAAAAAGATATATAATTACCCACTCCTCGTGAATTTTTTTGTTAGAATTTTATTTTTCAATATTGACGTATTGTAATTCGATTTTAAGTGACTCGAATATGCATAGTTCAAAATAATTATTATAAAAAGATATATAATTACCCTCTCCTCATGACGTAGCCATAGAAAGAATTGAGAATACATTTATGTGCCAATTGCAGTGAATCGTACAAAACTTCTCTGCTTTTGGCGGATTTGATCTCCGCCGCGTCTCCGCTAGCAACCGCCTCGGAGACCTTCGCTTTCGCTTGCTTGTTCAGAGCTTTGTACTCGTAACGACGATCTCTATAAAAAACAGCAATTGCATAAAAAATGCATTCCAGCCAAAATTATAAACAATATGAACGAATGAATGAATGAAATACGCATACGAGCGAATGAAAGTAACGTACATTTATGAAGTTATCTCTTCATTTTTATCAAATTTACAAGGTTTTTTTTTCCAGTTACTTGAGATAGTATAATATATTATACAAAAAGAAACATATTTATAAACTACCGTCAAATCATCAATCATGTTTTGTGCTGTCCATCTTCTTATTAAACAAATTTAATCGAAAATGTCAAAATTAAGCCAGTACTTGAAACTGAACTGGGAATTTAAATTAAATAAAAAAAAACCACACCTTCAAAATTAATTCCACGTCCCCACACATATATATTATTATGATATATTATTTTCAACTTTACACCAAGACCGGTGAGAGGACCCAAACCTTTTATATAGAAATTAGACAAATCTCATAGTACTCTAGTTAGAGTATTCAAAGTCGATCTCACCTGAACGCACGTACAGTATCCACATAGAAAGAGTTTTCCTTCTGGCATATTGTAGTTGTTCTTATTTCACTTCTAGTAACTTTGGTTTTCTTATACGCGACCTTGCAGTAATCCGCTAATCGTTTCTTCTCGTAGGCAGCCTAAGGACCAATTTAAATACTAAAGCATAGAGCATTATGATAGACGAACTGCTGCCGGACATTCGGTATTAGACGGTTTTGTACGTCGTAATTTTTTTTATTTTTATTGCTTAGGTGGATGGACGAGCTCACAGCCCACCTGGTGTTAAGTGGTTACTGGAGCTCATAGACATATATAAGGTAAATGCGCCACCCACCTTGAGATATAAGTTCTAAGGCCTCAAGTATAGTAACGACGGCTGCCCCACCCTTCAAACCGAAACGCATTGTGGCGGTAGTCATCACAAAACACAAGATAATTGACAGATGCCTGAATCTCGCTTACGAAATTTTCAAGGTAAGCTTCATATATACAAGTTCCGAACAACAGCATTCGGACCGTCGGTCTACCGAGCAATATCACCCCCTCGGTGGAAGATCTTCCCTTTGTCGTATATTCCTACAACTGGTGACCCTGAGGTGATTACAGAATCGTCGGGGTCACCAGTTGTATATTCCTACAGCATTACTGCTTCACGGCAGAAATAGACGGGGCGGTGGTACCTACCCGTACGGACTCACAAGAGGTTCGACCACCAGTAAAATTACCGGCTCAACAAATAAATGTCATTTCAACTGTTCAACATCTCACCTGTTCCTCTTTCGGCAGTGCGTGGAAGGGCCTGGGTGGGCCCCCAGGATGTAGAGGTGGAAACTTTTCAGTTTCCAGCTGCTGTTGTATACGTTGGTACTCGCTCCTCGTAGCCGGTACTGTTTGATATAAAAGAGTATTAGTTTGCCGCATGAGGCCATGTAAAAATTTGTGGTTTTTACTTTCTAATGCAGAGGGAACACGAGATGCCGTGCCATTAGGGCTTATCATATCTGAAGATGTGAGGTCTAAGTGAATAGTATGGCACGGTGGTAATATGACTAATAATCTCACCCTTCAAATCGGAAGGCATTCGGTTTCGCAACAGAATGGCAGTACCTACCTAATTAAGCATTTTTACGTTTTTCATTTTTATTGCACGATTCTACACCTTAATGGAAATAATTCGTGAATATGAGTTAAGTACGTATTTCATTAAGTTAATTGGTACCTGCTTGCAAAATTTCAAGACAGATCCTAACCCTTAATACTTATCCCTTACTGATAAATATGTCTTACAGTAATCTCCGCGCCACATCCACTCCATGTGTCTCTGGCAAGTGGCCCCGGGCTTGTTGTAATCACAGACTGCGCATGTACTGGCATTCACCATCGCAGAGGGCTGCAATCTGTGTAGGAACAACAAATTGATCAAAGTCAATATTATAGCACATGGTTTGGACTCTATATAGCTATAAATTACAGCTACAAGGTTCTGGGCTATTGTTTTGGTCTTAAGAACATCTCAATGATTTTTTAATATATTTCTCCACTTAGAGCTTTAATTATTTTTATTTAATAATTATATTCGTGAAGATCTGACTTCTGTGTTTCACTTACATACAATATGCAGGAGGCAATGCTTATCTAATTTTAAAAAAAAATCTAGACGAGACTACTTTTCATATTCTCCTTCTTCTTTCTTTCCTATTACCCTCTGCTGGGGTGTAGGGCTCGAATCAAATCCTTCCATTTACATCGGTTTTAGGCAGTCTGTTTTATTATACATATACTTCTCATATTAGCAATAATATCTTGAGCTTGTGTCAAGAGTGGGTACAGCTATTTATTAACAATCGAAAAGAAATAAATGTAGTGAAAATTTGGCACTCATTGCGATTCTGTTACTTGTTTGTTCATCGCTAATAGCATGTCCCAGTAATGATAAAAAAAAATTTTTAAGCTATTGCATAGCTTTTATCGCGGGCCTTGAGCGCGATGATCGAATCATGAAATTCCGTAACGAAAAAGACCTGACACCACTCACTCCGCCTACCATGTAGCTCGCGTTCAACACATTCACACGTTGCGCTTGTGTAGTGTTTGTGAATAAGCGCGCGGCGTGACGTCACACTGCATGCGCATCATGAAAAGTCTGCCCATCTCTCTCTCGCACGGTCTAGCTTATGAGTGTGAAGGGAACAGTTAATGTTTTGCTTTTGTTAATGTTTAATATAGCGTGGTCTTGTTTTATTATTGTTTTAATATTAAATTATCATTGTGTAATTATAATTGCATAAGTTGACAAAAAATGCTATGCAATAGCTTTACCGCGGCAGTTCCCGAGTGCCACACGTTTTTTTTTCTTTTACTTCTGATTTTGCATCCATATTACATTCATTAACATTTCATATAGCATACCAAAAAGAATGAATTACCTATTCGTCAATATGATGTTAGGGTACATAGCGCCGACGTCCAAATGATAAATCAAAGGGTTCTCGTCCCTTCGCGGGTGCTCTTTCATGTGTTGTAGTTTCGCTTTAATCTCTCCGCAGACCTCGTCGAAATTCGTGACCATATCCAGCGGTATACCTTCCTCCACCTCTATGGCGTGCCTCATGGTCTTCTCGGTGTTCTCCAGCAGCTTGTCCACGGCCGTTGGGGCGATACGGAACTTGCATTTAATGTCCGCTCTGAATACACCTACAATCATTTTTAAGACTGTTCAAGTAAATTTAATGAAAATTCGATTAATAATAAACCATTTCGACCAAAACCATTCGATTAATAATAAACAACCATAACTTTAACCATTAAAAAAATCATCAGACCACCTTGGGAGTATTTTGTGGTATTGTGGAATAGCTGGAACATTATATTACATTTAAATATGTACATTTTATTTAGTTAGTAGTTATTTAGAAGAAATAGATTCAAAAAATAAGTCCTCCCATTGTAACTTTGTAGAAAGTACTATATTCTCTAAAATACAATCAAGTATATATAGTCTAGTATAATTTAGAGCATTCATGGTCGTTTATTTTACTAATTGACTGATACACGTGATGTCTATGGACACAGTGATCCTTTAATCGAGCACCTAGAGCCAAGCTCAGCCAAGCTCAGATGTACGCTCTACTCGCGTGGTGGCGCTAGTATCGTGGTGTACGCACCGGACTCCAGAGCCTCGACGTGTCCCCCGACGTAAGTCTCCGTCTCCAGCACGTGGCCGTCGCTCGTCAGCTTGTTCAGCTCCTCCACCTGCTTGTTCGGGAACACGATGTTCGCGTGGAACGCCTCGACCATCAGTAACGACTCGCACAGCGTACCGGAACCCTTTCGGAGTACCTGGCCGTGGACACGAACATTACCTCGTGGACTGACTTGGGATACACTTGGCAATAGAAATAGAGCGTTGGAAGGAGAGTAGTAACTAGAGGAAATCAGGGTACAAAACATAACTATCGTCGAAAAGTGAAAAATTCACTTTCTCTCTCCGTCCCTTTATTTACTGATTGTAGGACTCATTGGAAAGCTGCGCTCGCCGGTACTATCGTCTTGCATAGTTCTGCACACAGCAATATGATATTTTAAAGCGGATTACATACCAACTTTGATTAGTTTTTGAAGTGAAAACTTCTTTAGAATCGTTGTGATTTCAAACCGGATGCAACGGGAAAAACGACAGGTAAGAGATACAAATACAAAAGAATGAGACAGAAATATACATACTATTTAATACAGCGCCATCTGTGAGATTTTTTTAATACTAACGTGTGTATGAAAGCTCTTGTAGTGAATTTTAATTTAGGATTATACGTGAAATTAAAATATCAATTCACAGAGGGCTCTACCTTACAATTATTTACTAATGACAAAATTTTAAAACGTTTAGGATAATTGTATTTTAATTTTGGAAGGTTTCACTTCTACCACGTGTGAATTGCACACATGTATTTGTTTTTTTTTAAATTAAATTATTTAATGAAATTCTAACCAAAACCATGACACAGGCATTTGAAAACTTAAGTATCAATAAAAAATATACCCATGTCTTAGTATATAATAGAATAGAAGAAATTTACACGATAGATTTACATTTAAACACATTTCGAACAAAGATCAGTGTGCTTAGTGCGAGTTTTTTAACATTATTGATATCAAAAAGTGAACTAAAATTTGTATGGAGTTGGAACAGCGCCCCTAGCGGCCAACGTTCCAACTCTATACAAATTTGAGTTAACTTTTTCGATATCGAGAACGTTAAAAAACTCGCACTAAGCACACTGAACTAAGGGTGTATCGGGCAAATACACTCCGCTCAGTGACAGATTTCTCGTGCAAGCCATATAATATACACTTAAACATTTTATTTCTAAATGTGAATTTATGAGATTTATTATAAAGGCTTTTCTTCTATATCGACAAAAACTATCAAAACGTATTGCTACATATAGTCTATAATATATAATAGTGTATACATAATACAATATTATATATTGGGGGGTGAAAAGCTTATTTGGTTTAAGCGACATTTATGTTTATAATTAAAGGTCCATTTATTATTTTGTATCAGCATCAAAAATTCGATGTTTTTAATTTAACATCAATTAAGTAATCCGTACAAATATCTGAATTTTTTTTTGGAATTTTTCCAAATTTCAAACTTTAAATGGCACTCCTGTGAAATTGCAAAAATGTCGGTTAAACCAAATAAATAACCTTTCACCCCCCGATACAATATAGGCTAATAAGGATCGTTTCTCACCTCGTCGGGCTCCAGCGGGATAATAGTGCAGAGGGCAAAAATGAACGGATGCACGTACTTCATGTACAAGTAGTACGTGGCGACCGCGTCCGACACCGAGTAGTTCGACAGCACCTATAAACCATTACACAGAATCCGTTTTTTATTTATTTATTGCTTAGATGGGTGGACGAGCTCACAGTCCACCTGGTGTTAAGTGGTTACCGGAGCCCATAAACACCTACAACGTAAATGCCGCCATCTACTTGGAGATATGAGTTCTAAGGTCTCAGTATAGTTACAACGGCTGCCCCGCCTTTCAAACCTAAACGCATTACTGCTTCACGGCAAAAATAGGCTGGGCTGGTGGTACCTACCCGTGCGAACTCATAAGACGTCCTGCCACCAGTTATACCCGACCAGATGTCCGAACAACAAATTATCACCGTCCCCCTTAAAGACTTCATTGCGGAGACTCCCAATTCAGTCTGGGTGCTTTTAGGCATTTACGTTGTAGATGTCTATGGGCTCCAGTAACCACTTAACACAGGCGGGCTGTGAGCTCGTCCACCCATGTGAGCAATATAAAAAAAATGTAATTTATATAAAACAATTAATGCCACTGCTCACCGCCAAACGCTTATGTCCTTTGCTGGACACAGGCTCCATGTTGGCAATGAGTCCTGTGACATTCATCAGGTCTGTTGTCACTTAAGTACACCTAGTATAGTACTCCAGTAGATTTTCGAATTACGAATTAATAAAAGTCCAATCGGCCAAGGATTGCATTACTTAGTACAATTTTATCAGCATCAATGCCTCAGGGTTTGAGATAGTGGGCAATTCCAGGACCACATAAACGTTGCAGTGGGAATGTGACCTCCGTGAGACATGAGATCGATGTGCCCCATAATGAGTGTGACGTCATATTGCAGAGCGGATGATGCAGTATAATTACACGAGACGCGGATGATAAGACTTCATCCGCATCTCGTGATTTTTATTTTATTTTTTTATTGCTTAGATGGGTGGACGAGCTCACAGCCCACCTGGTGTTAAGTGGTTACTGGAGCCTATAGACATCTACGACGTAAATGCGCCACCCACCTTGAGATATAAGTTCTAAGTTCTCAAGTGTAGTTACAACGGCTGCCCCACCCTTCAAACCGACACGCATTACTGCTTTACGGCAGAAATAGGCGGGGTGGTGGTACCTACCCGTGCGGACTCACAAGAGGTCCTACCACCGGTTGCGTTGGTGTTACCTGAGGCTGTTCGGACGCCATCCTGCACATATCTTCAGGGTCCAGCTCGACGGGGTCGTACCTCAGCTTGGCTTTAGCGACCGCCTTCAGGCCCTGCGAGCCGACCGGCAGATACGAGTCTCTTTTCACCCAACTACGGAGAAGGACAATGTTTCAATTTTTACTAAAAAAAAGATTTGAATAGTGAAAGGTTTATACGACTGGTGAGTGAGTATGAGGTTTTTTTTTTAAATTAAATTTACTTTAAGTTTTTATCTTACGCTTACTAATTTAGCTTTAATAATACAGATAGATGATGGCTTATAATTTTGGGAGGTCATTAAAGCATTATTCGTTGACATTTAAATATTGTGATAACTACCGTCTATTTTTCTATAAAAAACAATTCTCGACTTTTATAAAAGGTAACAACGTAAAGAAAGTGCCGATGTTATGAAACCAATAATCAGTTATTGTAAGTTCGAATTGACTATAACTTAAATCGTAAAGTGTTGTATAGTTCAAACCATTAGGAAATAGTCCGGAAAAGCGACTTTATGTTTCTGATTTCTAGACTTTATCTTTGAAAGCAGGCACTTCTTGTATTCAGTCTCTTTGTTACGCACCATAAGCAGTCCATGTGCATCGCAGGTCTGCAGACGTACGTGTTGTCGCGTGACGTCACCTTACTGAACCCTATCTCCTGCTTCATGTCCAGCCCTAGTATCGCGGCACGAGCTTCCACAAAAGGCCAATCGAAGAAATCACCTAAAGCAGAAATTAGAATTACTAACATAAATAACTCTCGGAATAAGTCTTCTTATCCTTCGGCATCCTTCGGCAAAAAAACCGGTCATAAAGTACGTCTGATTAGTTGAAGGGGTACGAGTGACCTTTTAAAGTCTTGACTATAAATAACCCAATTAATACACAACGAACAAGGGCAATACCATTATCGTCGCCAGATCAGACCTTAGTTGCAATCAAGATTCGTTTTTCTTTTTTTTCCTACCTAAGCTGATAGCCTTGGGAGGCTATATCAGCGGAACCTTAACTATTAGGTGAGCTCACGGGGCTCAAACCTGACGAAGTTGCTAACACTAACCCTAGCAAGAGCCGTGCTTCGCAGGATCTACCACCGGATCGGAAACGCGACCCACTGAGAAGATCCGGCGAGAAACTCAGTGGGCTGTGTCTGAGGGTTAATTTACTCGTCGAGCCCTTCGTCGCAAGCGACGGGTTCGACGAGAAGGGTGACCGGTGCTTGAGGTACTTAAAAGCACCGTTAGTGGATCGGGAGGATCCGAAATGACGTGTTTTGGGCGACGTCGACTGCTTTCCATTCTGTCCGCAGGATCGGGAATGTAGTTATCGGCGGCCACGATGAGAGAGGGTTCTCGTGTCGTGCCGCTTTATCGAAGTGAAGATTAGTATATGCGTCCAGATCTTTTTATTGCATAGTTCTCAAGGCCACAACAAAAACATAATTTAAAAGCTTTAAAACTTTTTTTACATGCCACTTAAGACTATATTCTTGATGGGACGCAAAGATGAAGACAAAATTAACAAAACAAAAATAACTAAACCGAAATCGTTTAAATCATATATTAGTAGGCAACTGTTATGAAAGTTGTGAAAATTCAGCAATACGAGCTTAGATTTTAAAATTCAACTATTAAATTATCCTTACCGTTATATGTGACAAAGATGTGTGGTTTCACATCCATGATATGATCGAAAAACTTCTGTATAAGTGCCAGCTCATTTGGTTCATTAAATACAATGAATTGGCTGTAAAAGTTATTAAATATTAACCTTCTGTATTCGAATAAGAAAAATGTAAAAAGGCACCAGTTTAAAAGTGGAACTAAAGTTAATCAGATTGCTTGAGATAAAGCACCCAATTCGCAACCCATTTGCGCCACTAGGCCAGTTTGCGGCTCTGTTCATCTCCACCTGGTGGGCTAGCATCTTTCGTGCTTTTGCCGGTTTATGGTCTAACCCTCAAACCCATTGCAGGGGTCGTTAGTTCTAAGACAATCCATCGCCACTAGCTTGCCGATTCTGTCGGCTATGACGGTTCGATTTTAGTTCCCTCAAATAACCTTAGTTATTTTTTATTTTTTTATTGCCTTTGTAGGCAGACGAGCATACGGCCCACCTGATGGTGAGTGGTTACCGTCGCCCATGGACTTCAGCAATGCCAGGGGCAGAGCCAAGCCGCTGCCTACCTAGAAATTCCAAGCACAGCTTTTCACATAGCTGGCTGAGCAAGCCTTGAGTTCATGGACTATATAGTTATATTTTCAGTTTCCACATCTCAGAGGTACCGTAAGTTATAAACAATAGAATGCACTTGTTGACACTTGTTAAATGACAATCAAGAATATTTTTTCTTGCACTCTATTTGAACAAATTTAAGACATGCTATACTTTTCTATAAAATTTTATGGGACAAAGAAGCTGAAAAATAGAACTATGAAATATTGAATCTCTCGAAACATACCCTTCAAATTCCGGTTTAGGAGTATATTCAAAGTCTTCAACGTCGACCGATATAATTTCTCTGTTTGTTATTAAGTATCCCTGTGCATCGATCATGTAAGAGATCATCATTATTTGATCTGTTTGCGAGTCTGGAAACTTCAATGGTAATTTTGTAGTTTCTATATCAAAGGCCAGTACTATAGGATCTGGTCTCTCTATGATGTCATCTCGTTTTGTGAAAATAGGAGGGTCAGTACCTCTGCATTTCACAGTGTACCATGTGCCACAGAATATTCTCATGTCTATAGAGACTCTTACATGATATGGCACATCGTGTTCCCTGTCGAAAATGAGTTCATTTTATTGATTTGTTTGTTAAACTTAAAATTCAGAATTATATAGAAATAATAGAAAATTCGAATTATAAGTAGACTTACTGAACTATACTTTT
Organism: Bombyx mandarina; assembly: GCF_003987935.1. The sequence goes on along the minus strand of NW_021011519.1, from coordinate 1,543,676 downwards.
TTTTTTTATTAAGCTACAAATGGAATTCAGCTACGGCATTCAAGAAGCATCATTATGAATGTAGAGTAATGATTGTTTCTGCAACTTACCGGATGTCCAAAATATTTTCCATGTGGTCAGTAGTTTTCTTAGCGTGTTCGATAGCCGCTGCACTGGTTAATGCATTAGTTAACATTTCAGCATAAATGACATCTTTCTTTTCCCGCTCTTTATTTTTATTAACTGCCGTCAAGATCTCCCGTCGGACTTTCATCATATCATTTTGAGACATAAATGATAATTTTATGTAACGCTGTTTCAGACCTGATAAGTGGTTCATCTGAAAATACAGTTGCATTCTATTTTTAATGGACAGTCGAAAATTTCTCATTTTAAATTACAGTTGGAGTTTGTAACATTACCACAGCTGACCATTTCTACCATAGAGCAGATGCTTTACACCCTATTGTTGATCGAAGTTTACACCAGTACCCTTTTAATACCTAGTAGACCATGAGTCTTTTCACCAAACAAGTGCAATTAGTGAAATAGAAACAAACTAACTCTAATTCCTAAGCTCCACCACACTGACTAACACTGTGGAATAGAATTAAAGTATAGTGTTCCAGACAGACATTTGCATTAATTTTATTGTTTATGAGCTTCACTCAGTACTCAACATTATTTAGTTGTGAACTCCTCATCTGCGTGGATCAGCAAAAAAGAAAAACATTACCCTATTATGGCAGTTAGGTAATAATTTTAAGAAATGAATAATATTCAGCAATTCAATTTACAAATTAACAATAGCTTATATAAATTGAATAGTACAATTGAGTCGACTAGTATCAAAGCCGGCAATGTGACTTTTGGACAATTACTGGTAAATCAGAAAAACGAATTATTGACTTTGTATTCCATTGGCAGTCACAAAACTCTTCTGAACGACATCTTAGATAAATAACAGGTTAAGTATTAACCTTTATTTAATGCAGGTTTTGAACCGTATTCTTTGAAGGAGACGATTATATTCAAATCAATCTGTATTGACATATCAATAACATTTTTTTGTCCAAATGCACAGATTGCCACCTTTGATAATAGACGACTCAATTAATAGAAATAACTTATCACAAAATACCAAGTCCAAATCTTCCTTCTCCAATACTTCAATCTTTTGCACTGAACTAGCAAACTTCTTAGAGATGTATTGTATAACTTCCTGTTCACATTCTCTTCTGGCCATTATTAGAAAATATGGTTGAAACATTAATGAAATTTTGAATCTGGTACCGTCCATCTCTATGAAATAGTAATCCATGGCAGCAACTAATCGTTTGTCTTCATCGAGTACCTCAGCCTAGTTGGAATGTTTTACTACTTATTATACTGATAAATGAATTTTAATGCAAAAACTAAAATTTGTGTTTTCTTAACTTACCAAGGTGAAAAGGTAATATGACGAAATTTACTACACAAGTGTTGTAGTTTTAAATGTAGGAGTCTTCTACAATATTGAAATTACAAAAAGTAATTACAAAATTGAAACTTTACGCATACTCGTTCTCATGGTTGAGGAGATGTGAATTTAAATATTTACAAATCATAATTACCGTGTGCATATTGATCAAGTAGCCAGTCCTTTCTTTTAAATCTCTCACTCGATCGAAACCATACTTTGAGTCAATTCTGTCATTCTCCAGAGCGGCACGAATTCTAGTTTCCGATGACTCTTCCCTTATAACATTAAGTTTAACGTTAAATTAATATCACAAATGCATTAACTTTATAAATGTTCTTTCTACACTTACTTGAGCCCACCTGAAGAAGTTCCTTCTCTTCTAACAGAATCATCTTTATCGGGTCGGTATTTTCCAGTATTTTGAAGCACCATGATTAAAAAAGTACCTCGCAATATTAAACTAATCACGTACCATTATTATCCAAGATAATTTAATAATATTAAACCCTCCTTGTAAATTCCTCAAAATTATTTTGTATCAACAAATAGATTCAAACAGCTGACCAATAACAATTCAGAGCTTCTGCAGTGACACTTAAGCGCTGTCAAATTTCCCGCGAAATTGATTTTACTTTTCGAACTGAACAGGCAGACAAAAACAGACGACCAGAGACAATTTTTTTCGTGCAATTTTTCCTTATTAGGAAAAGAAAGGGATCTAAGCCCATACAGGCTTGTCTGTTCTATATACGACCAGAGACAAATATTTTAAATAGAATTTTTTTTGATGAGAATTCCATTGTTTTTCATTCACTTTAGTACGACTATACGTAATTATGTTTTGATTGGCGTTTTTTATGAAAAAACAGACATAAATTATTATATTTTTACTTAATTTTGAAAAGAAAAATATTATTTATAAGCTTTAATAAAATATTATCGTCTTAAAGTATAGGTTCTTCTACAACCAAGGTGGTAATAATAGGCATTCGTAACATCCCTTTATAATATGCCAACCACTTTTTTAGTTTTTATTCTAAACCCAAAAATGTACAACACAAGAGTTCAACGTGCAATCTAGCCCATAGATACAGCTCGCTGAGTTTCTCTTTGGATTATAGCTGGGAAAGTCCACTGAAAAAGTCTCAGTAAATGACCACCATTTTACTGAACATTTGTAAATTTAATTCGTTTTTAATCATTTATGTTAAGTCCTGATTAGTTTCCGTCCTTTTTCATAATTTATAAACTGTAAATAATTAAAACGGCGAATTTTAAAAATCTTTTTACTTGACGCTGGCTTATGCACAAACCGTGCCGGAGCCAAAAAATAAAGAACAAGAAGTTTATGGTCTGGTAAAATGGTTGTACAATGCAGGTGCAGTTGTTTATGTAGTAATATGTACATTTACAAGTATTTTTAAGGGATACACATGAATAGTACAAAGAATTCATCTTACGACAGCTACAATGATAGACTTGGAGAAATTCTCAATAGAAGCATTACTTCGAAAATGAGAGATTCTAGTATTGACGAAACTTTAGCGGGGTTTGGCAAATTAAGAATATCAGCCCTTACTAAAGCCGTTGAATTAAGTCCTTTAGTAAAAGAAGCAACCATAGGACCTAACAGTCCTGCAAAGAAAGAATTAATTTATGAAGAAAAACAAATCCCCGCCAAAATTGAACCGTTGCCAGAGGACCTTGTTGAAGATAAGCTCCGAGGGGATCTCGGTTATAATCTCATAATGAAAGAATGTGAAGCACAGTTGCATCAATTATCAGTGGAATTTTTCCGAAAATCCTTTGAACAGATGATTTGTAAAAGGGCGGAAATAATGAACAAATGCTTTCAGAAGTATAGCGAACAACGTGAGCGCAGAGACATGAAATACCATAAACGGAAACTACAGCTACAGAAGGATTTTCACGAAAATGACAATTTAAATGTATTAAAAATAGCCAAATTAGATGAACAGAACAACAGTGCAATGATCAACAGGCAGACAATTGACAATATGAATAGAATCTTAGAAGAACAAAACAAAGCCACAGCTCGATTTGCGGCAATAACTGACAGTCATACTAAAATATGCATCTGTTATAATGAAATCACAAACGTAATAGCTTCGGAGCCTCTGTCCCAACAGGTTTGTGACAAATACATACCGACTATCAAAACAGTCATTTCTAATATTAGTGCTATCATGGAACTTTGTAAAAATGCATCTGTTACCGACAAAGAGGTAAAACAAGCAGAAATATTATCTTTGAACTTAGAAAATGTACTAAAAAAGATTTTAAATGAAATTAATGAAATTAAAGAAAAGGAAAGGATTTTGAAAGATAATGAAAGGGAATTATTAAAATTGAAAGAAATAGAAGAAAAGAAAGCTAGAGAGTTGGCTGAAAAGGAAGCGCAAGAAACAAAGATTCCTGAGGTGACAAAAACTGTTAAAATAGTTCGTCCTGATAAAACAAAGGTCAAACCCATGTTCTACTCCAGTAAAAACTACAACTATTTTAAAGAGTTAAGCAACTTTATGATAAGTTATGAAGCACAATACAGTGATTTATTAGAGAATGTAAACATGAAAAAGTTTAGATTTGACTGCCAAAAAGCTGTGAACACTCCAGTGAATGCATTGTCTTCAGTTAGTAGTACACACATGAAGGACAAATATGAAAAGCTGTACAAACTACTCAAAGGAGAGAGTGTACAAGTGTTAGACATATATTTTACTGTAACTCAGCATCCACATGGAGTGGCATACTGTACAGCACTCTTAGCCAAGAAAATAGTGAGGCAAGGGGAGTTATTGGTTTCAAGTCATCCTGAAGCTGCATTCCCATTAGCAGCTGTAGTTATAGCACTTTGGGCTTCTTTCCCAGATTTTGGAAAATTATTGCTAGCCAATTTTCACAAGCAGTGCCCTTATTTAGTTCCCATGCTTATGCCCCAAAAAGAAGGTCAAACAGATAAGGAATTCTACTTGTCTAGAGGGTATACATATAATGATGAAGGTGTAGTTGAAAAACAAGATAAATTCTTGAAAAGAATGTCAGGTATCTTTAGACTCATCTGTGCTATTTGGATAATGAGCACCCCCAAATTTATAAACATACCTAACCCCCATGGATTACAATATGGATGGCAGTGGCTTGCATCTTTCATCAACTTGAAACCAGAACCTGATATATCTGCCACTCTTCTTTATGATTTCTTTACAGTGTGTGGGTCTAAATTTCTCTTACATTATAAGATACAGTTTATTAAGTTAATAAAATTAATTAGCACAGATTATTTGGAAGTTTTACAAAACATTGATGAAGGAGGGCCAAAAACGAGACTGGAAGTACTCTTACAAAACATACTGAAGACCGGACACATTGATCCTCCCAGTGGTTTGTTACAATCAGATATATGGTGAACATCTCTCAATTATTTGTAAATTTATCCAATCCAATTATGAAATATTGACAATAATATCAATGATAGTGCATGTTTAAAAGTGTTATTATGTCGAACGAGTAAAATAAAGTGAATTGATTTGAATGTATTTCATTAATTATTTAAGCTGTGTACTCATTGTGAACAATCATAAACTTAAATTTGACTGTAAATCATAATAATAAAATTTCTGCCTTCTTATGTTTTAAACTTTTTCAACAATGCACTAAAAATATTCAATTAATGTAAATTAAATGTTATCCAAGATCCTCTCTTTAATAATCCCCATCATTTTGACACAATTTGACTGATGACTGATCTCTATTGATCTTTCTCAATATCATAATTTTATAAACAAAAAAATGTATGAATATTCATTACTTTGGTTTCATTTTCTTCCCAGGATCAAGAGGAATATAAATATTATTTTGTTTGGCTCGATGTTAACACTTTTCGTTAAACTTTTCGCTAACCTTACAGTTTTTAAACTATTTAGGGTGATTGATTTAAAACAATATGTGGTCTACTTCATCATGCGTTTGTCATTGTAAAACTCCTTATCAATATGACTGCTTTGATTTCTTACTATATAACGTAGCAACCTCTTTTTTTCCTATCTATTCACTTGTAGCCTAAGCCTATTCAGGCAGAGCCCATATATAAGACAATAGTATTACTTGATTCAACAGTATATGGCTTGCTATATTGCAAACCGAAACAAATACATATCTAGGCAGGTAGATCATCATAATCCCAAATGCATAATTAAACATGTTTTCCATATTGGTAAGATTTACTGCTTACGACCTCATACATATTTGAATTTATTAAATATGATCTTTGCTGTTTTTTTTTTAACTCCCAAAACCCAAATCATTTAGCGAAATATTAAGGATTTCATCAATTTCCTAGCACCTAAATTAACTACAGCACAATGTTTGTCGGCACACCGACAATTTTCAAAATAATTTGGTGGTAACGCGAAAAGGGAAGATTGTGAATTTGTATATTATTATATCGTAATTTAGTGTATTACCATTTATAATGCTGCAAAATCTAAGTATTAGTTACTTCTCACATTGTTTCTTAGATTTTTTAACTCATTTTATTCTACTTCATTTTACTTTTCAGATATTAGATTAATTAGAAATGATTTTGGCATAAAACAATAAAACAAATTAGTTGGTACCAGAAAAGAGGATACCTTTGCTTTTATTGGATATGAAAAAAAAACACACTTAAAAGCTGTCAAAAAGACAAGTGTCTTCTGCATAAAAATCGGATTTTATAAATAAAGATGTGATACAAAAATATAAATTAACATTCCATATATTTTACTCAGAGTAGTACTTAACACAGTATAATTGAATCCGTCTTAATAGTGGCATTTAACAAAATGGGTAATCGAGATATTTTCAATTCAAGAAATTCTGCATTCAGCCCTCACAGGCTACGCGATTGGGAGATGGGATTTCAGAAGCCCATAGGGGCGGACGATGCGATGGCAAAGAGTCTGTACTGTGGTATGAAACCCATAGCTTCATGGGAATCTGACAATACAAGAACTCCTCCCACTGGAGGAGTTTTTAACCTTGAATTTTCACCTGACGGGTAAGTACCAACCAGGAACTCAAGAGATTAACCTTGGTTCTGTAAATTCCACCAAAGCTTAGTACTCTGCTGTTACACCTGCAACAATATCCACAGCCTTTGTTGGAATTTACATTTATTTTTCTAATAATACATTTAAACATTCAAAAACAGTCTAAAGTAGGTAACTATTCCATAGTGAAATTTTGGAAAAAATATATGTCTAAATAATAGGAATATGGATTCCACACTTATAAAAATATAATAAATACAAAACTATACTAGATACTAATATTATTCTTGAAGAAGGAAGTTCGGTAAAAATAAACTTGTAAAACTTGATTCCTTTCTCTGGCGTATTCTTATCTTGATCTATTTTTTTATGTATAATTATATTATTTAAATTGACCGAATTTAATAAATTGATAATCAACAAAAATATATTTTAAATTGACATTTATGAGTTATCTGTCAGCAAAACAAAAGGAGTATAAGAAGATTAGGGGGTAATTTTAGATTTTTTGAAGTCAAAAATGTGCTTTCATGGTATAATATCACATTCTGTCACATCTCCATTAAATGGTTAATGGAATTAAAAAATGTCACGGCTATTATCAGAAATGATGTAACACTTGTATATATGTATTAAAATGTGGTCATAAATACATAAATTCACTACAGACTTATATTCTGGTTATCCTGTATGACAACTAAGAAATAACAAATAAAACACGCTATTTTATTTAACATCAACTATTTTGTTGTTAAAATAATAATATGTTTTCTTTTAGATCACTGTTAGTGGCTGCTTGTGAAAAGAAATCCTTACAAATCTTTGATCCTTTAACACACCAAAGGACACATTGTGTGACCGAAGCACATTCGGATTGTGTAAATTGTGTTAAGTAAGTACTTTCTTTACCAAGTTTTATGTTAAGGTTATGAAAGGTGTTATCAGTATACTTGTAAAATGAATTAAACAATTGATCTCAACATTTATGTCAAGTAGGGGAGGAGGGGTTAATGGTTCAGATTCATTGTATGAGAACTACAATTTGTCCTTAATATAAGGTGAAGTGTGAAAATTGATAATATACTCTGGTTAATTATAAGCCTTTATTTTTTTTTAAATCGGCTATGTAAGAAATATGTATAGGTTGACATCTTCCTTATGACAAGTGGTTACTGTAATCCATAGAAGTTGCAAGGTGAATGCTCTCAGCTATATTTAGACATGTTCTCAAAGCCTCAGTAATGTGGTTTAACATGTGACATACTTTGCAATGCATCACAACTTTGAGGTATAGATAGCCAGAGTGATGGTACCTATCCTTACAAACTCACAATGACTCATTGGGGTTTGAGTTTATATAACATAAAAGAAAATTTTCAACTAAAAATTTTTATTAAGAAATTATTGAATCATCGTTTCATGTTATTAAAATCAAGTGATAAATAATTTGTAATTAATTTTAATAGTAAAAGCCCAAACTTAATTCAGATTCACTCATGAATAACAGAGCTGCATGGTATTATCCTACTGCTTGAGAACTACAGTACATATAGTAAAACTATCTATTGATAGATAACTTTTATATGGTTTTTAATCAGAAGTATACAAATAAAAAAATACAATTCAAATATATATCTTTAGCTGGGACAAGCAGTGACAATTTGATGACAGTGTCAATTTTGAGTTGTTAAATTTGCATGCCAAAAAATCGAGCATGGAAATTGTGACCAAAATAGACTAATTTATTACAATACTGCATTCTAATATATTCAATATGAATAATGTTTAAGTAATTACATCTGTAAATAGTATAATGTTATGCAAATTATAGCTCATGAATAAGAGATTCTTTTGTTGCTCGTTAATGTTATTTAATTGGATTGTAGATTTGTAGGTCATAGATCACGAAACAGTATCAACTGTAAGAACAGTACGATGCTATATTACACGCGTATTTTCTTATTTAATTTTCAGATTCTTAGACGCTAGGATGTTTGCCACATGCTCCGATGACACAACAGTAGCACTATGGGATGTACGTAACATGAAGAAGAAGATACGTTCCCTCTTAGGTCATCTGAGATGGGTCAAAAGTATAGAATTCTCGGTTAAAGATAAATTATTAGTTACGTCTGGTTTGGATGGCAGCATATACACATGGGATATAAATTCATATACAGAATGTAATCTTGTATACCAAAGAGTATTTCATACGTCTAGTTTGATGAGGTGTCGCCTTTCGCCCGACGCAAGGAAAATGGTGCTGTGCACAACTGGAGGTTTAATAATTATTATACACGACCTTAATTTATCAACTTTAGCTCAAGATTTACATGGGTTCAAGGTAAGATTAACAGCCTAATAATTGCATAGGATGAATTACTTATGTTAAATTATTATTGACTAGCGGCCCGCTCTGGCTCCGCTCGGGTCTTTAACAACACTTTCAACTATATTTGACGTTTTTTGATTTTTCATAAAAGAACACCTATTGCGGCATAACTATAATAGTTAGACATATGCTGTCGCGACACTTTTTGTACATAATAATGTGTTCTACAAAGTCGTACATTATTTTATTCTATCATCAATAGTTTTCGCAGGGCACGCGATGTAAAGAATATTTTAGGTAATTTTTTATTGGTGTTTTAGTAAGGATCCTTTTTTTTTTCGAAAAAGATTGTCGCCTATGTCACTCGGGAATAGTGTAGCTTCCAAACTGTGAAAGAATTTTTCAAATCGGTTCAGTAGTTTCGGAGCCTATTCAATACAAACAAACAAACAAATCATTCCTCTTTATAATATTAGTATAGAGTATAGATTAGTATAGACAAACATTTGACTAATCACCAAAAGGTTATTACAAGTGATAATCGTGTCAAGTAGTTCACAAAGTTTATGCCGCCACCCACTTTGATATGTGAGGTCTTAGTTTTATTCGTATTGTCCAATGAGACAAACGAGGAATGCCTCAAACCAGAACGCACAAGTGAATTCCTCGTGGCGTAAAGGATAAGACGCTCTTGGCGTAACTGACTATGGCCAGTATTCAAATCCTGCAGATGTTTGATTTATTGCAAGATGGTTTCATCTACACTAATATTATAAAGCTGAAGAGTGTTTTTTTGTTTGTTTGAACGTGCCAATCTCAGGGANAGATGGGTCAAAAGTATAGAATTCTCGGTTAAAGATAAATTATTAGTTACGTCTGGTTTGGATGGCAGCATATACACATGGGATATAAATTCATATACAGAATGTAATCTTGTATACCAAAGAGTATTTCATACGTCTAGTTTGATGAGGTGTCGCCTTTCGCCCGACGCAAGGAAAATGGTGCTGTGCACAACTGGAGGTTTAATAATTATTATACACGACCTTAATTTATCAACTTTAGCTCAAGATTTACATGGGTTCAAGGTAAGATTAACAGCCTAATAATTGCATAGGATGAATTACTTATGTTAAATTATTATTGACTAGCGGCCCGCTCTGGCTCCGCTCGGGTCTTTAACAACACTTTCAACTATATTTGACGTTTTTTGATTTTTCATAAAAGAACACCTATTGCGGCATAACTATAATAGTTAGACATATGCTGTCGCGACACTTTTTGTACATAATAATGTGTTCTACAAAGTCGTACATTATTTTATTCTATCATCAATAGTTTTCGCAGGGCACGCGATGTAAAGAATATTTTAGGTAATTTTTTATTGGTGTTTTAGTAAGGATCCTTTTTTTTTTCGAAAAAGATTGTCGCCTATGTCACTCGGGAATAGTGTAGCTTCCAAACTGTGAAAGAATTTTTCAAATCGGTTCAGTAGTTTCGGAGCCTATTCAATACAAACAAACAAACAAATCATTCCTCTTTATAATATTAGTATAGAGTATAGATTAGTATAGACAAACATTTGACTAATCACCAAAAGGTTATTACAAGTGATAATCGTGTCAAGTAGTTCACAAAGTTTATGCCGCCACCCACTTTGATATGTGAGGTCTTAGTTTTATTCGTATTGTCCAATGAGACAAACGAGGAATGCCTCAAACCAGAACGCACAAGTGAATTCCTCGTGGCGTAAAGGATAAGACGCTCTTGGCGTAACTGACTATGGCCAGTATTCAAATCCTGCAGATGTTTGATTTATTGCAAGATGGTTTCATCTACACTAATATTATAAAGCTGAAGAGTGTTTTTTTGTTTGTTTGAACGTGCCAATCTCAGGGACTACTGGTCCGATTTGAAAAAATCTTCCAGCTCATTTATTGAGCAACGCTATAGGCTATATAACATCACGCTAAGACCAATACAAGGGCGCCAATAAGGAATGTTTCAAAATCGGGGTATTTTCCCTTTTGAGAGCTTCTGCTGTGTGCGCTGCGGAAAAGCATAACGGAATAATAATAATAATAATAAAATAAAATTCGGCATGTACGATTGCTTTGAAGCAGACACTGGTAGTATTCCAATTACAGCACAAGAGCGCATTATGCGGCATAATGCTCAACGTTGAATGTTCCAAATACAGCCACGCTTCGAACAATCGAGCACTCTCAAAAGTACTGCTCTCGCGTGATACTCGCAATCGATACCGACTCAGTGATAGAAAATTGACAAGTGTTTTTTCTTTAAGTTGGCATTGATCGAAATTTTGTTTATATTATCGTTAGTAATATTATTTAATATTGAAAAAAATTGTAAGGCTTTCGTATCGTCGTAGTTTCTTAGAAATAATCAATGTTAATTAAAACTGTGCTAACTTAGCGCACTCTGCTGATGCATTTGAAAACTAATTCACGTTCAAATTAAGCTTCAGCATAATTCGGCATTGTGCGTCACTGAGTCGCATTATGCTCTGTAATTGGAAAACTATCTATAATACAATGTTAATTGATTATTCTCAGCTTTAAAATCATTGCATTCAACAGCCGAACCTGTACAAACTGATGCAAATGAGCAAACAGCTGATACCGATAGCAGCAATGTACGATCATCTCTTTGATAGTACACGGAAGGAGAACAGAATTGAGTTTGTCTCGGACTTCCCCGACGGTAATGATGCGGAGGTCATCAGTGCATTGCAGGTCAGTAATGCAGCAAACAGATAAAGCAGTAGACATAATCACATAATAGGTAAAGCAGTATGTACATGAATAAAAACTCGTATTTAATTAGGATAAAAGTGTTAAACCACAGATAAGTTTGGACGCAACTGTTTACTGGGCATTTTAATTTGTATACAATAAAATTATGCAACTATTTTGTTTAAAGAAGTCTAGGCTTGGTCGCAAACGCCATATTGAAATAAGCCAATACAACAATTATAATGAATCGATTGAAACAGATCGTACATACTTTTCTAACGCCCGATTTAGTAAATAAAAAAAAATTAAGCCCCTTGTGACAGTATTTTTGTAAAATTGATAAAGATTTGGATCGACGTCGTTCGAGTTATGGAGGGTAGAAGTAAGATGCACCATCCTAGTGTATTCAAAAGTGTCCGCTGAAAGAGCAAATTAAGTGGCAGCATAGTATAGTAATCGGCACGATTCGTGAGCTCTGACCTTGACATGAGCAGAAGTACAATTCGTCGTGGCCTAAATGATAAAGACATCCGGTGCATTCGTGTTGAGCGATGCACCGGTGTTCGAATCCCGCAGGCGGGTACCAATTTTCCTAATGAAATACGTACTCAACAAATGCTCACGATTAACTTCCACGGTGAAGGAGTAACATCGTGTAATAAAAAACAAACCCGCAAAATTATAAGTTGCGTAATTACTGGTGGTAGGACCTCTTGTGAGTCTGCGTGGGTAGTTACCACCACCCGGCCTATTTCTGCCGTGAGGCAGTAATGCGTTTCGGTTTGAAGGCAAAAAAACTGCATTTTTGGGTCTGTTTGGGGAAAGAGGCAAGAACGGGGGTGGCGCCGGCCATATCGATTGCATGATTGGATCTTCCCGCGTCGCGTCACCGTCTGTTGTGATTGGTTTCCAGTGTTCTCCACGCGCATCACTGCAGCAAACTAACTACACTTTCGTGCAATTTTATTAAGCGTATTATTATCTATGTTTATAAACCACAAATTTTTTATCAACCTCGTTTAATTCTTCCCGGCATCAACTATACCAAGTGGAAAGATTTAAAAAACAGCGCCATAAACTATTATAACATTACAGTAGGATACTAAATTAAGAAACACTTTCTACGTAAATAAGTAATCTATATATTAATACGTGAAGCAAAAACTTTGTATCCCTTTTTACGAAAATTGCGCGGACGGAGGAGTACGACATTTTACACACTTATAGAGAATATAGAGAAGAAGTGCACAATGCTAATATTTTTTTTAAATAATGCATAAAAGATACATTAAATCAATAAAGAAAACATTACACACACTACATACCATGTATTTGACGCACACACGCATGCATACTATTTATTGTCAAACTTTTGTTCTTGACGTCTGTTGTCAAATTGAGAATAGATTATTTATTTTTGTCTTTGTTAATATTTTGTATAGTGTAGTCTTGGCGAAATTTGTTATTATAGAAGTATAAAATACAATCATAATAGTGTACAAACTTAGGGACCTCTAGTAACAATAAATAGTTGAAGTTTTAAATACTGAATAGTTTTTAACTACACAAATTGCGACAAAATTTTAAAATTTTCAACGCAGAACACTTCACTCTGTTCAAAATTGCTTTAATCATATCATTTCCATTTTCTACACTATTGCTATTTCAGTGAGTCTTCCAACAATAACTTGCTATTTACAGATGGACATTTTTTTAACTTGTCCCTTAAACAAGATGATGCTCATTACTTCTACACTCCATAGTTCGAGTACCAAAAAAGAAAACCACAGATAATATAAGATTCTTTGTACTGGAAATTAACAAAGGCGCGTTTTGTTACAGATACACCCGCAAGGATGGAGTGCGTTAAGTCGGAATCTAAGTCACGAGGATAGGTCCGAGGTAATTAATATGTATTTTGTCGTGAATCATAAACTAAGGCAGTATACTAAGACACCAAACTTTTTTACTTTCGTCCATAGTGCGTTACGAAATATTATTTTTATAACGCCTAGTGTCCTGATATGAATTCCTCTCCACTGTGTTGCCGAGGGTTCTTCTACAAATGTCTTCAGCTGCAGACTGCGGTTTGGCTGTGCCCCCATTTTTTTTATTGCTAAGATGGGTGGACGTGCTAACAGCCCACCTGGTGTGAAGTGATTACTGGAGCCCATAGACATTTACGACGTAAATGCGCCACCCACCTTGAGATGTAACTTCTAAGATTTCAGTATAGTTACAACGGCTACCCGACCCGTCAAACCGAAATGCATTACTGCTTCACGGCAGAAATAGGCGGCCTGCGGACTCACAAGAGGTCCTACCACCAATAATTACGCATATTATAATTTTGCGGGTTTTGTTTTTATTACACGATGCTATTCCTTCACCGTGGAAGTCAATCGTGAACATTTGTCAAGTACGTATTTCATTAGAAAAATGGGTACCCGCCTGCGGGATTCGAACACGGTTGCATTAAATACGAATGCACCGGACGTCTTACCCTTTAGGCCACGACGACTTAAAATAGACTCGCGCTACATTCTCTGGGCCCGCGCCCCGTTACTTAGCATTTATAGTACGTATGTATACAGTGGTGGATTTACACTAGGGGCAGTCGGGGCAAGTGCCCAGGGCGGCAAAATTTTGAAAGTAACAAGTTTTTTTTAGTCGTGTCAAGATTGCGCAATATAATTAATTACTAATTTTCTTTTTAATTGATAATTCGAGAAATTCAATTCATGCATTATTTGTGAATTATAATTTTGACACTTTTGGTAAAAATTAATAATCAAAATGATTTAATCAATTTATTTTCTTGGAGATTTAAAATAATAATCGATTTTTCTATTTTCGGTAATTAAAGTTTTTTTTTTTTTTTTGTAATATAAGTCACCCTTAGTGCAAAATTTATAATTGTTAGAAAAAAAAAACAAATATTTATTTATGGTTTTGGAATATAAATATGACATATGATAAAGTTCCTGCGAAAATTAGTTCTTTTAATTTTGAACAATAAAATCTAATATAAACTATAAGTTTAGTTAAAATTTCCAGTATTGGGGCGGATTTTTTTCCGGTGCCCAGGGGCGGCATTAAGTTTAAGTCCGGCCCTGTACGTATAATGTGTTACGCAGTGGACGTGCATTCACGACATCCAGCCGGAGGACGCGTGCCCGACGAAGCCGACGCGCGACACGAGCGCCCCCCCGCCGCGCCGCAACATGCGTCGCTTCCGTCTGCACCTGCGACTGCGACCGTACGTGCCCACCCCCCGCTCCAACCTCAGTGTGCTTAGTGCGAGTTTTTTAACGTTCTCGATATCGTAAAAGTTAGCTCATATTTGTATGGAATGGGATCGTTTGCCTACGTTTGCCGCTAGGGGCGCTGTTCCAACTGGATACAAAATGGGTTTAACTTTTACGCTATCGAGTACGTTAAGAAACTCGCACTAAGCACAAAGGCCTTAAGCAATTGTTAATAAGAGCTGATTTGCGCAAGCAGAGTCGCGTTTTAATAGATGGCAGTGTGTATTGTAAAACAGCAAAAGTAGATGCCAATTTCTGTCACGAAGTAGACATTCGCTAATGTTTGAATTGAATATCATTGTTATAAGAAAATTCAATCCTACACAGGTTTTACCGTATCAATTTTATAAACACACTTCATAATAACTTGACACGCACTCACACACAGACGCAAGCACCCACGCACGCACGCAACTTAATTTTTATTGTACGAACAGTTCTCGGACGGAGACTGCAGCAGCTCCGAGTGAGGCGGATCCGGAGCCCGAGCCGGGCCCGTCCGGCGCCGCCGCCTCCGCCACCTCCAGGCTCTCGCCGGTAACATTCAAATATCTATACTAATATTATAAAGAGGAAAGATTTGTTTGTTTGTTTGTTTCGAATAGGCTCCGAAACTACTGGACCGATTTGAAAAATTCTTTTTCCATTAGAAGCCGACATTGTCCCTGATGAACATAGGCTACTTTTTTATTTTTTTTTTATTTTTTTTGTTTCATGTGTGTTTTAATGTTTCCGAAGCGAAGCGAGGGCAGGTCGCTAGTACACAAATATAATAATACTAGTGTAGGAATATACGACAAAGGGAAGATCTTCCACCGAGCCGATGATATTGCTCGGCAGACCGACGGTCCGAATGTTGTTGTTCGGAACTTCTATATATGCAAGCTTATCTTGAAAATGTCGTAAGCGAGATTCAGGCATCTGTCAATTGTCTTGCGTTGTATGTAAGGATGTGGTAAATGAGTGAAGGAGGCATGTAGCGCTGTGAAACGATGAGGGAATATAAAAATAACCAAACCACATTCAACCACATAATGCCTCATTATAACAACGACAAAAAAATGTCCAAAAAATTAAAAATAAATGTTAGGGGTGGACAACCCTTATCAATTAGAGGTATGAAAAATAGACAGTAGCCGATTCTCAGACCTATTGAACATGCATATTTTTATTTCATAAAAATCGGTCAAACCGTTTCAGAGGAGTATGTTAACTAACATTGTGACACGAGAATTTTATTTATAAGATATACATAGACATCAACAATAACAATGCCTGAGATTCGCATCACACAGCGTGCGGTCAGACAGGAGCTTCGGCTTCTTGATGTCCATAAGTCGAGTGGGCCAGATTGCATCCCCGCAGTGGTTCTAAAAACATGCGCCCCTGAATTGACACCCGCGCTAACGCGTCTATATCGCCTCTCGTACAATACCAACAGGGTTCCGTCTTCATGGAAGACTGCTCATGTCCACCCTATCCCCAAGAAGGGTGACCGGTCGGACCCCTCGAATTACAGACCTATCGCGATAACTTCCTTGCTTTCCAAGGTGATGGAGCGAATCATAAACATCCAACTTCTTAAGTATCTTGAGGATCGCCAGCTGATCAGTGACCGGCAGTACGGTTTCCGTCATGGTCGCTCAGCTGGCGATCTTCTTGTATACCTCACACATAAATGGGCTGAAGCCTTGGAAAGCAAGGGCGAGGCTCTCGCTGTGAGCCTTGACATCGCGAAGGCCTTCGACAGGGTCTGGCATAGGGCACTTCTATCGAAGCTTCCAGCATACGGGATCCCTGAGGGACTCTGCAAGTGGATCGCTAGCTTTTTGGATGGACGGAGCATCGCAGTTGTCGTCGACGGCTGCTGCTCCGATACCATGACCATCAACGCTGGTGTTCCACAAGGTTCGGTGCTCTCCCCCACGCTTTTCATACTGCATATCAATGACATGCTATCTATTGATGGCATGCATTGCTATGCGGATGACAGCACGGGGGATGCGCGATATATCGGCCATCAGAGTCTCTCTCGAAGCGTTGTACACGAGAGGCGATTAAAACTTGTGTCTGAAGTGGAGAACTCTCTGGGGCGGGTCTCCAAGTGGGGTGAACTGAATTCAGTTCATTTCAACCCATTGAAGACACAGGTTTGCGCGTTCACTGCGAAGAAGGACCCTTTTGTCATGGCGCCGGAATTTCAAGGAGTATCCCTGCAGCTTTCCGCGAGTATCGGGATTCTGGGGGTCGATATTTCGAGCGATGTCCAGTTTCGGAGTCATTTGGAAGGTAAAGCCAAATTGGCCTCTAAAATGTTGGAAGTTCTCAACAGAGCGAAGCGGTATTTCACGCCTGGCCAGAGACTTGCGCTTTATAAAGCGCAGGTCCGACCTCGCGTGGAGTACTGCTCTCACCTCTGGGCCGGGGCTCCCAAATACCAGCTACTTCCATTTGACTCCATACAGAAACGGGCTGTTCGGATGGTCGATAGTCCTGCTCTCGCGGATCGCTTGGAACCTCTGGGTCTACGGAGGGACTTCGCATGGGATACCGCATGGTCCATGGGGAATGCTCTGAGGAATTATTCGAGATGATTCCCTCATCTCCTTTTTATCATCGAACCTCCCGCCATCGGAGCAGAGTTCATCCATATTATCTGGAACCGCTGCGTTCATCGACAGTGCGTTTCCAAAGATCTTTTTTGCCACGTACCATCCGGCTTTGGTATGAGCTCCCCTCCACGCTGTTTTCCGAGCGCTATGACATGTCCTTCTTCAAAAGAGGCTTGCGGAGAGTACTTTATGGTAGGCAGCGGCTTGGCTCTGCCCCTGGCATTGCTGACGTCCATGAGCGACGGTGACCACTTACCATCAGGTGGGCCGTATGCTCGTCTGCCTACAAAGGCAATAACTACAGTAACTTGACTATGGCACCGGCATTGACGATGTTCATCCACACCACCAGATGCCGTATTGGCGTGGTCACAGCTCCATTCATTATTCGACTTGATTAGAGCCGCTTGTCAATATTAACCGTTCGTTATGTGAATGAATAATAATTTTAATTCTTGCATTCCGCTGCGTCACAGCAAGGCCTGTCGAGTATACAAAACGACCTGTGGGAGGCGTCGATAACGGTTAAACAAAACAGAATGCTTCAAGACATTTATAGCAGGTAAGTTTCGTTTATTTTATTAATTAATTACTTAATTTACGGGGTCCTAAGAAACAATTGTGAAATATTCGTAGACTATGGCACTAGTAAGGCCTGATCCCCACCCTGTAGACCGAATGGTAAACCGTCGACGTCGCCCAAAGCACGTCATTACGGATCCTCCTGATCCATTAACGGTGCTTTTAGGCACCACAAGCACCGGTCACNCAGGTAAGTTTCGTTTATTTTATTAATTAATTACTTAATTTACGGGGTCCTAAGAAACAATTGTGAAATATTCGTAGACTATGGCACTAGTAAGGCCTGATCCCCACCCTGTAGACCGAATGGTAAACCGTCGACGTCGCCCAAAGCACGTCATTACGGATCCTCCTGATCCATTAACGGTGCTTTTAGGCACCACAAGCACCGGTCAGCGAATTAACCCATAGACAGAGCCCACTGAGTTTCTCGCCGGATCTTCTCAGTGGGTCGCGTTTCCGATCCGGTGGTAGATTCTGCGAAGCACGGCTCTTGCTAGGGTCAGTGTTAGCATCTCTCCGGTTTGAGCCCCGTGAGCTCACCTACAAACGTTAGGGTGAATCTGAAATAGTCTCTCAAGGCTATCAGCATAGGTAGGAAAAAAAAAGGCCTGACGTCACTAGCTACTATTGTGCTCTCTGTTTAACGTGAAATTTAGACGTGTGTATGTGTGTTATTTTTTATCTTTTTATGATTACCTTTCTTGAAACAATACTTTACCTATCTATAAATATTGGGTAATTAAATATGTGGACACACTGGTCATACGCGACTAAGATGTGTATAGCAGATATGCATAGGCTCTTATTCCCATACACTATTTAAAGTAATGCGCTGTGAACTTTCCTTCGCTATGTCTGTTCTATAAAGCTTATAAATATTTGTTCAAAGTGGTTTGGGTTTTTCACTATTTCATCTTTTGTACATATATTGTAACAATTTATTTCATTTTGAATATCAGCAACATACAGTGCACTGTGACGTCACAAGACAGTAAATCAAACAGAGGCATGACAAAAAAGCTTGACATTAAAAATGTGTGTTTTTAGTGATTTGTAAGAAATTACAATACATTATGATTATTAATCTCTAATGATGACTGCATATCGAAACATTTTAACATAGTCAATAATTTATGTAATACTTAAAGATATATATTATAGTAGTAGGGTACATTTTAAGTTTTTTTTTATTGCCCTTGTAGGCGGCCCACCTTATGGTGAGTGGTTACCGTCGCCCATGGACTTCAGCAATGCCAAGGGCAGAGCCAAGTCGCTGCCTACCGAAAAGCTATAAAAAATTTTTTTCGGATACAACATTTTGATTCAATATTAACTTTTTTTTTCCATACCTTAAACTCATGACGAACAAAATTCCCGATTCGCTCTGATTGCGAGAATAAACATTAAAATTCCATAAACTTTATATTCATGTGGTGATGAAATAAAAGAATAAGCAATGTTAAGTGATTATACCACTAATCAACATTTTTTATTCCGCTTTCGTCAAAAGGGCTAGCAGGTATGTGTTTTTATATTTTTTCCAAAAATAAAGAGCGTTCATTTCGGAAAACAAATACAAGTTTTAAGTCATGACTTTACCACCGATTCGGGAATTTAGTTTAGCAAAACTAAAAAGAGTGCGTAAAACTCAGATGTTTATGTTCTTTTTCAAATATAATAAAATGTACATCACACACAAAATTTACCTAATCTTATTTTACGTAACAAAAAAAACCTACGTAAATAAACCTAATGATTTCACATAATGCATTTCTTTATTCATAGAAACACTGAATTTGCACACATTACTAACATTTTCATCTGTTACACGCTTTTCGCGTAAGAAGGAAGTAAATTTGAGATGTTAGAAATGAAGACGTAGCGTGGGTAGGCCTCCCACTATATGAACCGACCTATTGAGGTTCGCGGGGATCCGCTGGATGCAAGCAGCGCAGAACCGGTCATTGTGGCGAGGCTTGGGGGAGCCTTATGTTCAGCAGTGGACGTGCTGATAGAATAGAATAAAAATAAAACTTTTGTCAGTGGGTAATTACATCGAATAAAAATGCAATATAACAACTCAGGGGCCAGGTACGTCGTAACTTCAACATGCAGCGGATAACCGGGATTAATACAGGGATCACTCCGCCCTCGACGCTTCGAGCGAGGCACCCAAGAGATTCCACATTGTACGACAGGTTTTTTTTAAATGATAGTGAAATTAGCAATAATTTTGACAGATTTGTCATTTTGACAGATTTGTTTTTTGACCATCAATTAGGTTTGACATCATTGAAATTTTGGGTCTTTGATTCGTGACTAATTGTCGACTGAAGTCAATTTGGTCATTCCAGAAAACTTCGAGGAACCTCTATATTCTGCAGTGAAACTAGCCATTCAGTCGATGAACATTGAAAAATTATATTTTCTTAAATCCCATTATCATTCCGTAATAACAGCCTGCTGTATATAATACAATATTATTGTGTTAAAATTAGAGGGCGTCCATAAATTACGTGAAGCATTCTTGTCAAATTTTCGACAAACACTATTGTTTCAGATCCGGCAATATTTTATTCTAGATATAAAATTTCACGCAATTTTACATCGATTTCTACAAGATTTTTTTAAACCTGAAACTGACAGATCAGACATTCCCCTCTCCTCCCCCTAGAACACCTCACGTAATTAATGGACACCCCCTTAGAGACTTACAAGGTTTGGTTAAAGCTGCTAACTTTTATTTTCTTGTAAATTTCCGAATAAAGGTATTCATTATTAATCTTCTCATAAAAAGCGTTTATTCATTAATAACTTACAAATGTTTTTACACAGAATCATTATATTTATATTTTATTTTATAATTTTAATACTAATTCTCTAAAAAATTTTTCCAATTGGTTAACTAATTAAATTCATACTCAGCACGTGATCCACACTTGAAAGACCAGTTTGATTCACTCGCGATTTTAGATGAAAAAAAAACTTATAAAAAAGAAACCCAAATACGAATTAGATGTTTCCCTAAATTGAAGGCTTCTAGCAATAGACATTGATCGGTTTAAATTATAAGTGGTTTTTCATTAAAACTAACAAAACGATTTATCTTTAGTACGACGCCTTCGACATCCGGCCACTACCCACGCGAAGTCATCATAGATAAATGCGTTTCATCGAAACCCTTCATCAGACAGAACAAGGATAGACTGCTTTACTACATTGAAGAAACGAATGAAGGCAGAGGATTCATAAAGGTGAACAATTTGATGTGCTCTTTTTTTGTCCTACCTATGCTGATAGCCTTGAGAGGCTATATCAGCGTTATCTTAGCGTGTAGATGAGCTCTCGAGACTCAAACCGTAGGCATTCCTAACACTGACCCTAGCAAGAGCAGTGCTTTGCAGAATCAACCATCGGATCGGAAACGCGACCCACTGAGAAGATCCGGCGAGAAACTCAGTCAGCTCTGTGGGTTTACCACTTAGCACCAGCAGGAATGTGAACTCTTGTACCCATTTAGAGAAAAAAAAGTACTTCAGTGTGCGCCCCTACGCTGTTCCAACTGCATATATATTTGAGTTAACTTTTACGCTATCGAGAACGTTAAAAAACTCGCACTAAGCACACAGTAGCACTAATCGACCACATAGATAGATACACCAATACCAAAATTTCAACTCGTGTCTATTGAAACACAGAAAGCACAGGAAAGTTGTCGAGTATATAAATTACATTATTTTTTGTGAATATTTATGTCATCATTATTAACAGCTTATTTAGTAACACTCTTGGACATAGGCCTCTTTCAAGGCACGCCACTGTATTTATGTGTATTTAATGACATGTCCTTCTTCAAACGAGGCTTGTGGAGATTATTAAACGGTAGGCAGCGGCTTGGTCTGGCTCTGACTCTCGCATTGCTGGCGTCTATGAGCGGTGGTAACCACTCAATGTTAAGTGTAATATAAATAATTTCGGTGGCAGGGCGCCCTTATTGTCTTGGCGCCTGTGTGCACCGTACACTCCGCACACGGGGATGGCGCGGCCCTGGCTGCATGCTCGTCTGCCTATAAAAGCAATAAAAAAAATCGATTGTTTTTCAAAATAGGAATTGTGTTACTCTGCGGACGGTCGCATCGTGTGTTCGCCATTCGGGTGCGGCATGCGGCTCCTGGCGCTCAACCAGCAGTGCAGCGAGCTCCCCCACCTCGTCCAGGACTCGTCGGGGCCCAGGGTCATGACCGAAGTTGGCCAGAGTTTGGGCATTCACCAAGATCTCGTAGTTAGTTCGCGGTTCAGTCCTCGATATCACATGCTCGTCACGGGCTGTCTAGACGGCAAGATAGTCTGGTACCAGCCGTACAGCGGAGAAGATTTGTATTAAAATAGATACTTAAATACAATTTCGGAAATCATACTGTTTCTATTTTTAATCCAGTAGCTTTAATGATTTTTTCTTTTGTTTAGAAAATATAAAGTGCCAGTGAGAAGTTTAGACAGACACTTTTACAGAACTTTCGACTTTAAAATATGCAAGCTTCTTCTTCCTCCTCCCCCAATCGAGACTTGTGAGCATAATTAAGCCTATTTACGAAAGTAAACGTCGAAGGATAAATAATTGATATAATATGGAGGGTAAAGGTACGGAAAACCGTCTCATATGGGAAAGCTTGAAAAAGTGTCCCACTTTCAGCACTAAATAACAGTTAAAAAACCCTCCAGAATGGCGCTAGCATAGGCACAGGGTATGATATGAATTAAGCAGTTGTTAACTGAAGTATGCTGAGTTAGGAAATTTAATGTATTTAATGACTAGAGTAGTTAATGACAGTGTAATATACAAGACCTCACATGTTTGCGTAGTCCAAACTAATTTCGTCAATATAACCTAAAATTATTGCTGTGGTAAAACGTGGAGACATCGATTGCATTTTCTTATCAGCTTTAAATAAAATACTTTTTGTGATTTTGTAGTGCTTACAGTTCTTTCGTCCTTTTTATTTCTCTATCTTATTCTAATAACTTTCAGCGCCTTTTTTAAAATTTACCCGGTTGCTACAGTAGCGCCACCATTATTTAGCAGATTTTAACGGACACTTTTCACACACAGAGACGGTTCTCCTTACCTCTACCCTCCATATGATTTAGGTAAGTTTCTATTCTTTACCAATACATTTAGTAACGCCATCTAGTTATGATATTGGGAAAGATTACCTGTTAACTTTTAACTCATTTGAGACCGCCTAATAATAATATTATACTTATTTGTGGAATTATTAAAATTATCGCCAAAGACAAAGTGAAAAAAATTGTAATCGTATAAAATAAACCAAAAAAATTTATAGTATCGCATGTTTGTAAACGAACTACCTACATAATCGCAATTCAAATTGCGGTTCGCAATCACCTCCGTTGCTGAAAATTTTCGAGAGAAGAGTGCTGCTGCCCACATGCACAAGTAGTGTAAATAGTACAAGTTAGTGTATGCTGTCCTTTTGGGCATCATCTCGCAATTTTTATAAATTAATTACTACAATATACAATCCACTTCATAGGTGGATTCGCAAACCCAATATTATGCATGGTTGAAACTTTTTTATTTATTTATTGCTTAGATAGGTGGAAGAGTTCACGGCCCACCAAGTGAGAAGTGGTTACCGGGGCCCTACAATCTACAATGTAAATGCCGCTATCTATTTTGAGATAGGAGTTCTAAGGTCTCAGTATAGTTACAACGGCTGCCCCGCTCTTCAAACTGAAACGCCTTAGTGCTTCATGGCAGAAATAGGCAGGGTGTTGGTACCTACCCGTGCGGACTTACAAGAGGTCCTACCACCAGTAAATGGTAAGTTTCGTTAGATTAATACAAATGTGAAAGATTTAATTCTCTATTTCTTAACGTTGAAATGGGAGTTTTTAATTAAAAGACAAAAAAGTAAACAATGTCAATAATTACATTAACAATATACATAAAACATGATTCTATAAACATTTAATATAAAAATGTTCCCTATGATTTTTCACTATTGATAAATTAAAAGTTCGATTTACGATTACACATGTCCGCCTTCCTTAAGCTTAGCTACGAGAGTGTCGACATCAGGTATGATGGAGCCAGCCTGTCTGACTGGAGGATCTTCCACAGAGACCACCTTGATACGAGGTGCCAGATCCACGCCAAGGTCTTTGGCACTTACTTTTTTGAGAGGCTTCTTCTTTGCTTTCTAAAACAAATATAAATTACGGTAGATGAGGATCCTTCCCAACTAAAATAGAGACTGTATATATTCCATGTATTCAAAAAATTTATCATGAATCAATTATATTGATAACAACCATGTTACAATTAATAAATTAAATTTTTTATGTGATAAAAATGGTGTGCTGAGAACTAAATGAAAATATTATGATTTTAAATGTTCATACTTTTGGAATTTTACTATTATCCTATTTTGTTTTTGTTTTACGTATCAACCTAAATGCACTTTAATGTTAGATTGAAGGACCATTAAGTATATTGAAAACTGTAAACATTAAATTATATGTGACGTTGTTCAACTTATCAAGAATAGTTAGCAATAGTTGTATTAAAAGTTTAAATTGTATGAGGCATTAATAAACTTATCAAGAATAGTTCATCCTTATCAAATTCTCAAAGGAAATCTATACATCCAAAACAACAACAATTTATCAGGCACAGCTTAATATGGAACTTGGGGTTCTTTATCTGCAGTGTATCAGTGTATGTTCTTCTAATTTCCATATTAGTATATCACTTTAGAGTTGTATTTACCATGATGTTAGGCAGTGTAGCATATCGTGGTTCATTCAGTCGCAGATCAGCACTCAGTACAGCTGGGATTTTTGTCTTGATAACCTCTAAACCTCCATCAATTTCACGGGTTATAGTTAGAGCACCATCAGTCTTTTCTATCTACAATAAAGATGAATTTGTTACTGTTTATTTTAATTGAAGGTTTAGCCAGGTTAAGCGTATGTCATTAAAATTGTCAATAAATTGCTTACAGACGGCCAACCCAGCACACAGGTGGCACTGTTGTATGTATTTATGTTAATTTATATTGAAGATGTTAGATAATTCAGTAATCCCAATGTTGAACTTATGACTTCTTGCATAAAAGAAGAAAAGAGCATAATTTCAAACAAAATTTAATGTTTTTTTTAAATCACTGAATTAAAACTCGTAATAGTTGATTATTATTGAAAACTAATTATAACTTAATTCATTATTGTTATTTACAAATTATAAAAATTACCTTTGATGCAAATGTGCCTTGTGGCCAATCTAATAAAGCAGCAGTCATCTGTGCTGTCTGGTTGGAGTCATCATCTATGGCCTTAAAAATGAAAAAGAAAGTTTTAGGTATTTATGACACAATGATATTTAAAAAATATATGCATTTTGAATTGTTGTTACCTGTTTGCCAACAATAACTAAGTCTGCCTTCTCATCTTGTGACAGTTTTGCTAAGATTTTTGCAACATGAATGGGCTGTAATGTGTCATATTCAGCCCCAGCCACTTCAACATGAATAGCTCGATCTGCACCCATCGCAAGAGCAGTTCTGAGAGTTTCCTTTATAATAAAATAAACAAGCTTTAGCCTCAAAAAGTATGTAAAAAAAAATAATGAGACTATAAACAATTCTTTTACTACTAATAGATGAAATTTATTCTTATATTAATTTATTATTTTTATAAGAAATTGAAGTCATTAGTGTTAAAAAGACCGATTAGAATAAATTGTTCTTTTTAAATGAAATTTTATTTCAAATGGATTTTAATTTTATTAGTTTAACATGAACATTTAACCAATCTGCATTTTTTTTAATGGCTACCTGTGCTTGTGATGGTCCACAAGAGACTGCAATGACTTCGCTTGCTAACTTTTTTTCTTTCATTCGAACAGCCTCCTCTACTGCTATCTCATCAAAAGGATTCATTGAGTGCTTCACCCCATCTGTGACTACACCAGACTTGTCTGGCTTCACACGAATCTGAATATAAAATTCATATTAATCCTCTTTGTGATACTAAATTTCATATTACATTGCACACACTGGCCAAAAAACTTATTAATATAATTATACTAACTTAAAGTAAGCAATCAACTTTACTATTGAATAAAAAAAAATCTGTTAGGATCTAAGTAAGTGCGTCATTTTAAACGCACCAACCAACTTTAGTATAGTATAGTATAGTTCGGAGTTAAAGGATTTTATCAGTAATGTAATCTTAATTTAAGTGGTCGAAAAGATTGCCAAGTGGCAAAGGGTCATCAAGGCTATTATGAAAGATTATAGATAAGAATAGCTTAGCAACGCAAAGGTACTATATTCCAAATACAATTGGACAGTTACAGTCTTTATTGGTTATTTAAGTATGTATATACACGTATTCAAAACTATTAATTATTTATTATTCTTTTATTAATAAAAAGCGGTGCATAAAAAATAACCTTTGCACTTTCATATAACTTACTTTTACAGCATAGTCGATAACTCTCTTAACGCCAACAAGAACACGAGACATTTTTCTTTTAATTAGTATCTAAAAGGCGTAATAATTAAAGGACTAAATATTAACGAAAACAAACTAACAGGTAGGTACGAAGTCCAAATTTAAAATATCCACAGATTACTAACAAAGAGAGCAAAACCATAGATTATACACTTAATATATTAGAGCAAAACTTTAAAACGTTAATAACATATATAATAATCTGTGGAACTTCGCTGGGTCACAGTGTTTCCACTTTTAGAGAATTCTCCTTTTTTTAGGGAAAAACAGTTGATATTTTGGATGGTTAAAGACAATTTGAAAAATACAAGGATTTAGGGAATTTCGGGGTAAAACGCAAAGCCTATACTAGGAACCTTGTAGTAAAGTAAATCATAGACTAAACCAATGCTTTTTTCTTAGGAATTCCCCAGAATCCTAATAAGTGTAATCCGCCAAAATTTTATTTACCTATGTCACCAGAACCTACTCGTATTGTAATATATAAGTACTTCATGAACCATGAAAGATTATCGTGGTAATTTCATTTACGAAAACCTTGAAGTTGCCGTTTCACTTTTACTAGCAGTTCCTTCTTAAAAGACTGAAGTGGAAAGATTATTCAGTGTTCTTAAAAATGTAAAAACTGACAAAAGAAACAGGCTTTTAATGACACCCCGAAAGGCTTGCTTCATACAAAGCTGAGAACGCTAGCAAACAATTGCTCAATCTTAGAACCGAACAGCGTTATGTTGCGTGCAGCAAAAGAATATAAAAGCAATGCGTCGACTTCCCAAAAATTCTAATCCTATAGATCTACGATCTTCTGTGGGCGTTTTGTTATTATATATATCTACATTAAATAATATACTGTGGTTTATTTTCTGTATTTTATTTATGCTCCCTAAATAAAGGATTTGAGTCGACTATTATCAAAGCCGGCAATGTGACTTTTGGACAATTATTGGTAAATCAGAAAAACGAATTATTGACTTTGTATTCCATTGGCAGTCACAAAACGACACTGACACATTCTGAACGACATCTTAGATAAATAATTTATGAAAATTATTTGGGGAATTTTAGGGATAAATTCATAAGAAACTAGGGTAAAATGAGAAACGTAAGTGGAACCACTGCTGGGTCATAGAAGTAATAGTGTTCTGTGATAGAATATATCCATTGTTCGAAAGGGAGTTTGAATTAGATTGTAGTTTGTACTAATTTCACAAGTATTTATAAAACGAACATTAAGGAAGTGTGTGCAATTGCAATAGCTAATTGAAGAATATTTCAACCTTTTGAAACTTAACGAGGTCCACTACAAAGTATATGCACGGAATGTCATCCGGAATTCGGACTTGGTCCTGCTAGTTTTCTTTTTTTTTTTTCAGTACGGTGATCAGCTATTCTCTAATGAGCTTTACTGGTAACTGATTATTATCGATTGTCAAACGAGAGAAAACTTAGGAAAATCATTGGTGATAACTTTTCATTGTCATGTAATTGATTCAAAAATTAATGTATCACATTATGGCCAGAAGTGCCGTATCCTCGTTGAACTTGTCGATTACGACGAAGAGCTCGATGAGCGAACTAACCCTTAGACACAGCCTATTGAGTTTATCGCTGGATCTTCTCGGATCTGGGATCCTCCCGATTCACTAACGGTGCTTTTAGGTACCCCAAACACCGGTCATCGTTCTCGTCGAACCTTCGATTGCGACGAAGGGCTCCACGAGTAAATTAACCCACTGAGTTTCTCGCCGGATCTTTTCAGTGCGTCGCGTTTCCGATCCGGTGTTAGATGCTGTGGAGCACGGCTCTTGCTAGGATTCGTGTTAGCAACGATGTCAGTGAGCTCACCTACTAATTCGGCGAATCTAGAATAACCCCTAGTTATTACCCCTGGTTACTAGAATAGGTAAGAAAAAAAACTGCTCTTGCTGGGGCTAGTGTTAGCAAATTCTCTCAGGCTAAGCCCGTCAGGTTACCTACCGGTCTGTGCGTAGCTGGAATAGCCTCTTAGGCTGCCAGCGAATAGGTAGGGGAAAAAAAGTGGCATAACAAGTTGCGATTTTACTTCTTCTTCATCATTTTTCATTCATTCATTTTCATTCTTTGATAACACATTCACCGTGCAGGCGGTTCGATTGTGGAATGCTCTGCCGGATGCAGTGAGAAGTGCTCCAACTTTAAACTGCTTTAAAAGAATGACGAAGGAACATTACCTATCCGCCTAGTGTTGTTTGCTTGTTTATGCTTTATCCTTACTGTTAATTTATTATTGTATGTAAGTGTATTGGAGTATAAATCATATGGTGATTTCATATTGTGTTTAACGGTATATATATATTTATCGTATGTGTTGTTAATAGTACACCACAACATACCTGCTATATCTTTATCTGTCCAGAATTCCGGATAATTAATTAAACGGTTGTCTGGAAGAGACCGCTTTTAGCGATACGTCCGCCTATTGTACAAACGTATCTGCTTGTTGACTGTTTTCTGATGTTAATTGTGTTTTGGTGTGTAATAAAGTATGTTCTCCCTTCTTCTATTCCTTCTGTTAGTAGGCAGTTAGTATGCGGGCCGTAATATGGGAATGGTCGGAGGGCGGTACCTGGTACCTACAGCTTAAATTTTACATTTCAATTTAAATATGTTTTTGTTGTCATCCCGATTTTAAGAACAAGGTCGAAAGGCACAAAAGTTGCTGGCACTGACATGCATTTCCTACCTTTTTTGTTAAATGGTACTAAACGTCCTGCAATTTTCGAGAGAGGAACTTCGTTTTTCTTCACTTTCAGGATCATTTTTAAATCTTGCCGTATACAGAAACTAGGTTGGGAGTCCACACGGGTAGGTACCACCACCCCGCCTATTTCCGCCGTGAAGCAGTAATGCGTTTCGGTTCGAAGGGTGGGGTAGCCGTTGTAACTATACTGAGACCTTACAACTTATATATCGAGGTGGGTGGCGCATTTACGTTGTAGATGTCTATGGGTTCCAGTAACCACTTAACATCAGGTAGGCTGTGAGCTCGTCCATGCTTCTAAGCAAAAAAAAAACCTCAAACGTAACCGTTTTTTTTTAATAATAATAATAATAATCGTTATATCGATTACTACAACTTGTATATTATGTGATAAATAATATATATAAGTAAATGAAATAAAATAGCTACTTATTATTTATATTTCATATATTTTCATCATATATTATCCGAAATTCAACATGGAATCAAGTCACAAATCAATTTAACTAATGCTTGCAAACAATATATAAAATATTAATTATGTACGATGCGATTCAAATAAGATGATCGTCATTTTGAGCAGTCATTTTAAACAACATTTCGTACCTAGGCATAATCCAATCCAGATGNTCGGCAGTCACAAAACTCTTCGGAACGACATCTTAGATAAATAACAGGTTAACTATTAACCTTTATTTAATGCAGGTTTTGAACCGTATTCTTTGAAGGAGACGATTATATTCAAATAAATCTGTATTGACATATCAATAAAATTTTGTTGTCCAAATGCACAGATTGCCGCCTTTGATAATAGACGACTCAAATATTAATTATGTACGATGCGATTCAAATAAGATGACCGTCATTTTGAGCAGTCATTTTAAACAACATTTCGTACCTAGGCATAATCCAATCCAGATGTTGTAACAGAGACAATAGTTTTGCTTGACAAAATCATATGCTTGGCGGTTTATAATTTTATATAATATATTTATGATATAAATTATATGAAGTGAATATAGTTTGTCATAATCTTGTTAACAAAATAAATTTGACAGCCTATATCGGTTCAAAAGCGATAATATGAAATAAAAGTCATTGAGCTATAGTAAAATAATTGTTCTAGTTATCTTAATTGTGTAGTGTTCTACGTGAGGCACAAGTTTAAATGAAAAGATTATCCAGCTGTAAACAACAAATTATAACTCAACAACTGATCACGGTAGCGCTAACGTAGCAAGTGGTATAATCTTTATATATATATTTCTTCTGTGCGTGTGTTTGTCACTGAGCTCCTCCTAAACGGCTGGATCGATTTGAATGATTTTTTTGTATGCGTTTGGATGGTACCCTGGATGGTTTAGATTCACAAATCAGCCCGGCAGATGGAGCTACAGTCGGTTCTAGGTTATTTATCAATACTACAAATAAACGGCTGATCCGCTTGAATGAATTTTTGTAGAACAACATCTGTTGGGTCCGCTAATAAATAATAATACATATATACATAGCGGCTCTAAACAGAGTGAAGTGTGTGCAGAGTTAAAATTCCTTAAATAAGAATTCTGGGTGCTATCTTTGAAATTAGACTACTAGCTGGTTACCTGTGCCTTGCACACTTCACTGTTCTTCGTATTAGCACAGTCAGTCAATCATTTTTCGTGACCCATTCGTGATATAAATCTATGTTTCTGTAGATCGCTGTATTCCATTTTAGACGGACAGTTTTTCCTAGTGGTAGGACTTGTTGCGAGTCTGCACAGGTAGGTACCACCACCCCGCCTATTTCTGCCGAAAAGCAGTAATGCGTTTCGGTTTGAAGGGCGGGGCAGCTGTTGTAACTATATTGAGACCTTAGAACTCATATATCAAGGTGGGTGGCGGCATTTACATTGTAGATGTTTATGGACTCCGGTAACCCACTTCACACCAGGTGGGCCGCGAACTCGTCCACCCATCCAAGCAATTAAAAGTAAATAAAATTTTTGTGGAAATTAAGACCAATTTAGGTTTTAAGGCATCACCTTTCGCTTCTATTGTCTGCACATCGATAGTGTATACATAGTCCATTGAAATGTTACAGGAGCTTTGCATTTTTTAGAGGACGCAATTTTATTTTTGGGACATGTGTGGGGGTCAATAGAAGCTTAACCTCAAGTTTGTGGGGTCGCCACCCTTGTCCCCCGGCCGCCCGCCATCTTGGAAAAAGGGGTGATAAACTTTTTTCGCGATATCTCGGAAACTATGCGTCTTACAAAATATTGTAGTCATAATTTGTAGCAAATTGTTTTGCCTACACATATGTTTATATAACTTTTTGCCCTAAATTAAAAATTAAAGAAGTTATAAGCAAAAAAGTGAGAACACATCCTCGAAAAATAAAATTACGTCCTCTAAAAAATGCAATATTCGTTCCTTAAATTGTAACATTTCAATGGACTAACAGTACACTAATTGACACATATAAAATACAATTGAATATTTAAGCGGCACGTCATTCGACCAACAGTGTTCCGCTGAGATCATGTCAATCATAATAAATACTCTTCAAGATAATCTTCAAGTTTAGATTCACAAATCACATCACTTACGATCAGAGCCTTTCTAAAATTATCGATTTAGAAATAATGAATGAAATATTTAAATACTTAATGTAAAAAATATTTTTTTTCTATTTTCGGTTGATTTGTCAAAATCTGTATTTAAAGAAAGAGAGCAAAACCCAAAATTCGTTTGTCACTTTGACATATTATTTGAAACGCATAGTACACATCCCTTTATTCACAATAATACTTAATACTAAATGTAATGATAAGTCTGGAATCACTAGAACTTGAACTCCTTGTATTTCTTCGCATGTTTTGAGTCCGTGTTCTGTTGACGTTTCCTTTTGTTCTGTAAAAAAAAAAAAATGTTTATTTTCCATCAGCGAGTTCTCGTAAACTTTATGAGACGGGTAAATTATTATTATAATACGTTTTAATGATCCATCCCAACGTGTTTGATTACAACTCGAATCAAGGTGATAGTTATCATGAGAATTCAAATCTAACTATAAGACTGCGCGTTGCGGTATCAGCGATAGGGAGTAGGGTTGCCACCTTTTTTTTGCAGATAAAGTACATTGATTATTATAGGTAGGAAAAAAGAATATAGTATTAAAATAAAGTACAATGTATTTTTAATTATGTATTATTATTTTTAAATACGTATTTTTTATTACAATTGAACAAACTAAGAAAACGAGTGCGTAGGTGATGTACCGTTGGCGAGTGACGACATCGATTGAGCAATCGATGTATTTCGGTTACAAAAAAAAATACATATGACTAAACTTTTCAAAATCCCTAAGAAACCAAATCATGCCAAATAGAGTACATATTTTCGTGTACCTTATTGTTGACATAAAGTATAGAGTAAAAATACCTAAAATAAAGTACGGGTGGCAACCCTAATAGGGAGCGACTCAGCTGTGTCTCTGGCATTGCTCACCTTCTGCCTGGCCACGTGGTCCGCGAGCATGTCGGAGAGGTCCTCGTGGGTGTTGGGTCGCTGGTCGCGCAGATGGCGCTCGTAGCGCGCCGCCACCGCCTCGGGCTCCAGCTCCAGCTCGGAGGGGTCCAGCGTGACCTCCACGCCGCCCGCCGGGCCGTGACCCGTCGAGGTCGCGCCCGCTCGCTTCACTATGCACCACATAATATTATCACACCCTATTCTTATCCCTATAGTTCGTTCGCGTTAAGAATGCAGTGAGTCACCAGTGCAACTGCGAGTAAAGATGTATTCACAGTGGTGTAAAATTCATACAAATTATATTTTCAAAGATTAAGTTTAATGAATTTAAAAAATACACTTAAAAGTTAAAAATCAAAATGAAATCATTAATATATTAATTATGACAAAAAAAATGTGATAATTTTATTTAATGTTGGGTTATTTAAATATATAAATTAAATAAATATATTATTTAAATATATCGAGT
This sequence comes from Bombyx mandarina, assembly GCF_003987935.1. The sequence goes on along the minus strand of NW_021011519.1, from coordinate 1,510,325 downwards.
GTAGTTTTCTTCTTATAGCACAACTGTCTAATTCATCGAATTTATTTATCATAGACAATTCATAAATTTATCAACTTGTCACTGTGAACTTGACCTTGTAATTTAAAAAGATTTGCGAATAATGATGACTCACTGGATTCTTAACGCGAACGAACTATAGCTTCAGATTAACTTAAAAATGACCTTACACAAATACAAAACATTATATCCTAAAAATGCACTTGTTTAAAGTAAAATTAAAATTGCCGAAACCCCAACTTCAAAATACACGCGGGACGGGATTCGTTATACATATAAGTTATGATTTGAAGATATGATATGAAAGGCGGGTTTAAGCAACTAATTCAAGATAATTTTTTTTAAATTTACATGTACTGACTGATTCAATCAGAAAGTATACCTGATATTTTATCTTCAATTTATATTCCTACATAGTATAGTTTTATAACATTGTTCGCTTATGAAATCTCATTAACTCTATTTAAACCCATCCTAAAATAATAAATACGAAGATGAGTTTGTATGTTTTCTCGTAACAAATACTCAATAGATTATCATGAAATTGTGCAACAGACGTTGACAGGGATGTAGAGCATAACATGATGTATCTTTTTACTAGAAAAATAATGTCTCTGAGAGTTATAATCTCTATCACATTAACGCGAACAAAATCCTGTTTAAAATATAATTATCAATAGCTAGCTGTACCCGTCCGCTTCGCTGGGCATTTTAATTAACATTATTATTTATGGTGGTCATTATTATTAGGGAGTCCAACACTCATATATATATTAGCCTATCCATTAAGTACATGTATTTTCTACATGGATACCAAGTTTCAAGTCAATCGGATGAATGGTTCAGTAGTTATAACGGAACATCCGTAAAAACCACTGTAGACTTATATATTAGTATAGAAGTATAGATATAGATGAGTGCACTGACCGGGGTTCGTTGCGTTTATGTCGTACACGTGCGTGGACGCCATCATCCCTGACGTCACCCCCACGCGGCGCTCCGGCAGTACTTGGTACAGAGCCGGAGTCTCTCCTCTGGAAAAATATTAAAAAAAAATATTTAAAACAAATCCAAGATTTTTTTTATTGTTTCACATCTGCAACGTAAATGCGCCGCCCACCTTGAGATATAAGTTCTAAGGTTTCTGTATAGTTACAACGGCTGCCCCGCCCTTCAAACCGAAACGCATTACTGTTTCACGACAGAAATAGGCAGGGTGGTGGTGCCTACCCGCGCGGACTCACTAGAGGTCCTGCCACCACTATTTTTCACGAACCGACTCTATTGTTTGTGGTGTTGATGGATTCCCAAATCTATTCGTGGCGTTCAGATTGGCATTTAGGTTTAATGCTGACGTAGTACCAATGACGTACGACAGGTGGTGCGCGGGTCGGTTCAACAGATTTATTTTAGACATGTGGGCAGTCTAGCAGTAATATTTAAACATGTCCCAACAGTTGTAACACCCCTTTAAAATTTCGAATTTACTTCTTCTTCTTCAGTTTTCGGCTCCGGTACGGTCTGTGCATTAGCCAGCGTCAAGTAATAAGATTTTTATAATTCGTCGTTTTCATTATTTACAGTTTATGAATAATAAAAAACGAAGGAAACTTAATCAATTGAAATTAAATGAAATGAGATGGGATGAAATATAATCTCAGTAAAATGGTGGTCGTTTACTGAGACTTTTTCAGTGGACTTTTTGGAGGATCCCGAGATACGTTTAGCAGCTTTGTTTCATTTTCCCAGATTAGTGCACTTTTACAGATACTAAACGGTTAATAAACCACCGTTATTACACGTTTAAACCCGAAGAAATACTAAATAGACAAAATAAAGCAAATCACACAACTTCACTCCTCCCGTTCCCGCCAAAATTGCGATTTTACTCAAAACGAATTACCCGTCAAGATCGGAGTCCAGTTTCTTTTTCCTGAGTTCAATGCTGTCGGGAGTCTCGAGTCCGGGCGGCACGGAGCTGAGTCCGAGCGGCGTGGCGAGTCCCTCCGCGGGAGTGCCGACCCCGCCCATCTCTGCCTCGCCCTCCTCGCCCGATTCCTCTGTATACAGCATACAATCAAGGCGAAATCATTTCACCATTTTCATTGCAATGTTATTCGATTTTGAGAGATTATTCGCCATGCGGAATTATTTGCAAATGTCGCACTAACAATGAATTAATGACTTTATGACTTAAAGGTTTTAGTTAACAGGTCATAAAATCACTTAAAAAAATATATTAATGATTTCGGTTCAAAGTTGTAGTACTCCGGATCGGGAAGAAACAAGTAGATTTACATTAATTGTATGAAGTTTTCTTCTTATTATTTACATATCGAAGGCTTTTTTCCACAGGAGAAAATCGCCGGATCCCCATCCGCGCAGCGGGTGGGTTATGTGGGAGTTGAACCTCACTAAAAACTCCTGCCGCTCACAGCCGGCGCCCTACCCCGGACCAGGCCGGAGCCCAGTCGGAGTTATTGAGACGGCGGGACAGGGTTTACGCAGAGCATATTACATCCATCCCGCCGTACCCCAGACGCCGGACCGGCGGTCGTGTCGCCGGCGAGATGGATGTGATATGCTATGGATTCCCACGGTCGACGGGCCGGGAGCCCACCTTGAAGGGTGAAAGGCTTGGTGTAAGCGACATTTATCTTTGCAATTAAAGATGCGTTTTATTTGATATTAGCATCAACAGTTCGATGTTTTTATTTGGACTTCAATTAAGTTTACTCCATTCAAATAGCTGAAAAAGTTTGTTTTTTATGATATCTTTTCCCAGTTTAAAACTTTAAATGGCTCTCCTGTAAATTTGCGAAATGTCGCTTCAACCAAATAACCTTTAGCCCCTCGATAAGGGTTGTCAGGGTTGAATATTAATTTATTATTAGTGCGATATTTGCAAATCATTCCGAGGGTTCCGCATACGTGCAACCAAAGAAAAAAAAAGCAACCAAATACTGACCCTCCTCCGACTCTTCTTCTGATTCAGACTCCAGTTCGCCCCACATTGTCCTGTCGATGTCCACGTCTTCGCCGTCCTAGAGAATGAAGGTTAAACAATAAATTAGGTACATTAACATTATGTACTTATTATGAGATAATTCATTTGTGCATTTCAATTTGCAATATGAGGTATCACATGATTGAGACTTTAGTCTTGTATGTACCCAAAGGGGGTAGGAGCAGTCTCGTTATGATATCTACAGGTTCTGGTAACCATTTAATATGAGATAGACGGTCAATTAATTATTATGTGATGTTGACAATTATGAGATTAATTCAGAAAATTATTCAGAGATTTGCATAGAACATTTAATATGAGTTTATTGTAATATTTAATAGGGGAAAGAAATGAAAAAAAAAGGAATCATCTTTGAAAAAGTCAAAGTTTCTACGGATATGTTGACAGAGTTTGAGCCTTTTTATCATTGCCACACGACATTAATATTTAATCCGCAACGTAGTATAACAAAATTCATCAGGTTTGAGCCCCGTGAGCTCACTTACTAGTTAAGGCGACGCTGATATAGCCTCTCAAGGCTATCAGCTAAGGTAGGTATAAAAAAAAAAGTATAACAAAGTCCAACTTACATCTTGTCCACTCGTCTGATGTCCGAAGACATCTCCGTAGAGCGGTTTTCCCATTTCGTCGACGGGCGGTTTGCCCCACCCCCCGGCGTGGTAGCCGAAGGCGCACCCCTCGGGTATGGGCGCGTTGAGGCCGGGAATCTTGAGGTTCGGGTACGAGGGCGGCGGCCCGTACCGCTGCTGCGCGATCAACCACGGCGGTGGTACCTATAAAAATACATTTAATGTCCTTCGTTAGCAAATATTGTATTTAATAATCTATACTAATATATAAATCTACAGTGGTTTTTACGGATGTTCCGTTATAACTACAGAACCATACATCCGATTGACTTGAAACTTGATATCCATGTAGACAATACATGTACTTAATGGATAGGCTAATATTTATATGAGTGTTGGACTCCCTACACCAGTTGCGGGGGCGCTAATGATGAGAATCTTTGTGGGGGTGAGAAATAGTAATGTTAATTTTAAATGCCCAGCGTAGCGGACGGGTACACCTAGTTAAATATAAAAATGTTTTGAAATTAACATATTTATTACATAGCTATGTAATGTTTTCACTTCAGAAATATTAAATTTGTTCCTGGGAAATTTATTGTACTATTTCAATTAACTTAGTACCATTTAGATTCGAATAAATCAACCAGGGGAATTATTAATTACATATGAATAAAAAAATCTGTTTTATATACTATATTTCGCGTAACTGTGTCAATAAACTTAGAACAACTTTCCGAGAATTTTAACCTTTCACAGACTGGTACCATCACCCTGTCTATTTCTGCTACGAAGCGATCATAGGTTCCAATTGGTACTGCCCAGACGTTGCAGCCAGCTAATATGTTGAATTTGGTCTCCACAATCGCGGGCATTATGAAATAAGATGTTATCCACAACAATCGAGACTTTTTGGCGGGAACGCGAGGAGTGAAGTTGTGTATTTTGTTTTATTTTGTCTATTTTGTATTTCTTCAGGTTTAAATGTGTAATAACAGTAGTTTATTAACTGTTTAATATATGTGAAAGTGCACAAATGTAGGAAAATGAAACAAAGCCGTTGCGGGTTTCATTTTTATTACACTACGTTATTCCTTCACCGTGGAAGTCAATCGTGAACATTTGTTGAGTACGTATTTCATTAGAAAAATTGGTACTCGCCTGAGATTCGAACATCGGTTCATCGCTCAACACGAATGCACCGAACGTCTTATCCGTTAGGCCACGACGACTTCAAAAGAGAGATTATATTTCACCACATATAATCTCATCTCATTTAATTTTATTTCATCCCAGTTTTTTTAATGTCTCAAATCAATCATCTTTATTTCATTTCACTCGATATTATCATTTTTCATAAAAATAAGAATATAAATTAAAATAAGACATAACCTAAAGGTCTTAGTACCCAGGTCATAAAATACTTTAAAAAAAAATCCACAACAATCGGACATCATTGACATGTTCACGTTAACGATACCTTCTGTGAGCCGGGCCCGACGGGCATGCCGAGAGCAGTTCTCAGTTCTTCGGACAGATCTCCGGGCTTCTTCTCGCGCAGACGAGTCTCGAACTCCTTGCCTTCGTAGTACAGATCTCCGTGGATTGTCATACGCGGTTTTGTTTGCCATCTATAAATACAAAAATATGAGAATCAAATATGATCTGAGTGTATTATATTATTCTGAGCCCGCGCGGGTTGGTACCACCACAAAAATATGAGAATTAAATATGATCTGAGTGTATTATATCATTCTGAGCCCGCGCGGGTAGGTACCACCACAAAAATATGAGAATCAAATATGATCTGAGTGTATTATATTATTCTGAGCCCGCGCGGGTAGGTACCACCACAAAAATATGAGAATTAAATATGATCTGAGTGTATTATATCATTCTGAGCCCGCGCGGGTAGGTACCACCACAAAAATATGAGAATTAAATATGATCTGGGTGTATTATATCATTCTGAGCCCGCGCGGGTAGGTACCACCACAAAAATATGAGAATTAAATATGATCTGAGTGTATTATATCATTCTGAGCCCGCGCGGGTAGGTACCACCACAAAAATATGAGAATCAAATATGATCTGAGTATATTATATTATTCTGAGTCCGCGCGGATAGGTACCACCGCCCTGCCTATTTCTGCCGTGAAGCAGTAATGCGTTTCGGTTTGAAGGGGGGGGCAGCCGTTGTAACTATACTGAGATCTTAGAACTCATATCTCAAGGTAGGTGGCACATTTACGTTGTAGATGCCTATCGGCTGCGGTCACCACTTAACACCAGGTGGGCTGTGAGCTCGTCCACCCATCTAAGCAATAAAAAATAAAATAAAATATAGTAATATCAACTAGCAACCCGTGTTCTCTAGAGCAGTGTGTATTAATTATGGTTGCAGTAGACTATAAAAAACAAAAGATTCATAACTTACCATTTCTCATGTAGAATTCATGTTTCACTTATGAGCCTGTTCTGAGGTAAAACGGACCAGTTCTTACACTGGTGTATATGAGACCAGAATGTTTTTCTGATCTAATACGAAAGAATTTAAGATATGCAATGAGAAGCTACTCTAATGTTTTAAAGTGTATTTAGCTTTATTATCCGAATTCTAGGTAGACCGGTGTGGATAGCTAGTCGGCTTACCATGTCAGTGTTTATCCAGAGATAAATACTAACCAGGTGTGATATTTTAAGCTAGAAATTAATTATAAATTGCTAACTTCACACTTTCAAATTGTTGAAACTGACAAAGACAAAAGTACTATTCAAATTATTCTCAGATAATTTAACTCACTTGAAAAAGGCATCATGCAATTTCTGGTAGTCAATATCGATCTTGCCCAATTTCGGTCTAGAACGTTCCCTCATCTTCGCTTTAAGGGTTTTAGTCTCTTCTTTGTCCTGCAGCGATGCTCTCATTTCCATGATTCCTGTCTTCTTTATAAAGTCCGGTAGATCGAAGGGAGGTTTTTCTATACCGCGTTTTCCTTGCAAGTACTGCAATATAAGAACATATTGTTTTTTTTTGTTATTCCCCAACAATATTACTATAAGGTGGATCTATTTTTAGTACTATGAATAAAAACTTATTACTCTTGACTCTATAAATACATTCTAATTTTAATATTTAATTTTTTGTTTCTGTGTCTGTAACAATTAAATGCAAATCAGAAATTTGTTTACCTATTCAAGCTGTGGCAACATGAAAATCTTTCTACCTGTTTTCTGGAGTCTATTTAGTTTAGTTAAATTAATTTTGTTAGTGTTTCTTTTATCCGACTAACCTTCCTCTTGTAACACCAATGTCTGGGTACTTGGACAGTGTTCCTGTGTGCCTTTAGCTGGACAAGTAGTTTGGGATCCCGCGCGGTCACGTCGTACATTTCCACGACGTCGGGTCGAGCCACTAGCTGCTTCAGTTCGGCCACTGACAAACGCGACAATTTTTTTAATTTGCGTTTTGATAGGCGCTCCTTTTCGTCGGCTGCGTTTTTCTGAGAACATTTATACAATACAGTCGTTTGATAGCAGTTATATAAAATTTTCGTGAAAATTTTAATTAAATTTAATATGTTTATTGAATCGTCAATTAAAATTTTTATATATGTATTAGCATTTCAAAGTTGCTGTCAAAGGTAGTGTTAGTACAGTAATTGCAGTGTAGTGTAAAATGTTGTTAAATCCAAAAGTGGAACAAATTTATTAGAAAGTTTTTATGTTTTTATGACTTAATTTATCGTTATGTATGTAGAGTTGGTAATATTAAGATGAATTTGGATAACCAAATTTGGGTAATACATACCTCAGCTGCCTCATCATCCGCTGCGAACTGGTCCTGCACTTTATCCTGATGTTTTGTTGGTTTTGGAGCATCCATACCCTCATCTTTGATCGTCTCTTCCTTTTTCTCCGAAATTTTAAATGCTTCCAGTATCCGATGGAACTGGCGGTACATTGGTTCCATTTCATGAAACTGTATGTTTTCTTGCACGTATCTGGTTAATTATGTTTAATATAAGTATTTAATATGTAAGTTAAACTATCCAAAATTGGATGGTACGCAATTTGCGATATTGAAGGATACTTTTGGACCATTCCCAACTATAACTTAAGCAAGCTTTTATTTATTTATTGCTTAGGTGTGTGGACGAGCTCACAGATCACCTGGTGTTAAGTGGTTACTGGAGCCCATAGACATCTACGACGTAAATGCGCCCCCCACCTTGAGATATAAGTTCTAAGGCCTCAAGTATAGTTACAGCGGCTGCCCCATCCTTCAAACCGAAACGCATTACTGCTTCACGGCAGAAATAAACAGGGTGGTGGTATCTAACCGCGCGGACTCACAAGAGGTCCTACTACCATTAATTACGCAAATTATAATTTTGTGGGTTTGATTTTTATTACACGATGTTATTCCTTCACCGTGGAAGTCAATCGTGAACATTTGTTGAGTACGTATCACCGGGCGGTCACCAGACGTCTTATCCTTTAGGTCACGACGACTTCAGCTACTAATTCCTATACGCGCTTGTCAAATGAAACAATATTCTAATGCAATTACTGTATTATTATTTACCAAAAAAGTTTAACGTTAAGCAGAGAGCAAGTCGCAGTCAGAATAATTGAAACGACACAAGTGAAAAACAAAGTGGTTTTCAGTAAACGGTAACAGAAAATAAAATCTTATAGTGCAATTTAAAACATAAAACCTTTTTTACACTCACTCAATATCTGCTTCTTTTTCATTTTCTTTGTCACTGGATCTCTTTTCTTCTTGTGCGTTGTTCTTTGTCTTAGACTCTTCATTGCGTTTCTGTTTAGCCAGCTTCTTTTTCTTTTTCTTTCTTTTGTTTTTATTGGATTTGCTAGCTTGGGACTGAGGAAGTAAAATGAGAATTAAATAAAATCTTTAATTCTTAATCTTGTAACGCAAGTAACATGTTTTTTAAAAATACTTAAATCAATATTATGGATACGATGATGAATTTTCATATACACAATAGTATTTACGATCATTGAGTTTATGGTTTTTGGATTATAAAGTCTGGGTCTTTTTGCTTATACTTACAAAAGATTTTAAGAGAGTTAGAGATTAAATGTATATCTTTTATTTTGTTTTTTTTCTACACAATATTTTTAGTCAGACTGTACATAAACAGTATCTATAAAAGAATAGGAAATGTATGAAATATCCTTCCGGTTTTCAAAGTAAACTTGCTTGTATGCAACAATATTCAGATCATAAGCTTAGAGAGTAATATGTTTGATATCATATGGATAATATGATATCTAGTGTTTATTGTTCACACTTGAAAAATAAGGGCATTTCAATATTTCTAATTCAATGAAATATATATCCTATTTTTTTTTTAAGGTTATTTTGCTTGGTGATAACTAATATATACTTTAATAAAAAGTACCTCTTGTTTGGAAATTACTGGTGGCATCGGTGGATCAGGAATGTTTTCATCGTCTGACTGTTCATCCTCTTCCACGTCATACTCCGTACTGATCACTGGAGCTGGCGGTGCTTCCATGTCTTTTTGCACATCTGTATAGGGGCAAAACATCATTATAAGGTACTGTTTAATGTGCTATTTTTTTATTGCTTAGATGGGTGCACGATCTCACAGCCGACCTAGGCCTATGTAGTTACCTCAATTTTTTTCAGAATGTCTATAGGATTGTTGAAAGAAATATGTAGGGAACATTTTGGATCTTAAAAGAGCAACATATACTGGTAGTAAAGTGTGCTGTGAGCATGCACGAGTGTGTACCATCACCTTGCGTATTTCTGCCATGAAGCAGTAATGTGTTTCGGTTTGAAGGGTGGGGCAGCTGTTCTACTATGAAATTTAGACTTACAATTCATGTCTGATGTTGGGTAGTGGCTTTTATGTGTTGATGTCTATGGGCTAGTATTTTCTGCAGATGTTGCATGATATAGGTATAGTTAAAGCTACAGCTACAGTTTTACAGTTTACATCAGTGACCAGAAAAACTGTAGTTGTTCAAAACATTGGAAGCAATAAAATCACAATGAAAATTTGAAATTAAACCATAAAAATTTTCAGTGTGATAAAAAAAAATTATATTAAATATGGAAGTAATTTAGATTGCCGTGATAGATATATAGAGATACTGGATAAAAGAATAAAGGCTGGGCTATTTTCATTTAGGCTAAGAAACATAAATTTAGTTAAGATGGATGTTTAAGTTTACAATCATCATAATTAGTAATAATGTGCTCAGACTTTTAGAAATTCCAAATAGTTATGAATTTGTAGTCATCTCCTAGTAAAAATGAAACTTAAAATCGATTACAGACATTGATTTGGCTATTGACAATGATTAACTATAAAAATAACATAGAAATGATTAAGAAGAGAGTATCGGTATGTTTTGTATTTCATTTTATTATTCGTTTTTTGTTTCATTATCAATAATAAGTCCATTGAAAAAGAATAAATTTTTAAGAAAAATTCTGAAACACCTAAGTGAATTTAAATCGGGATGGCAGTTCTAAAATACAATTGAGTCTTCAACCATATATAATGGTGGTGGCTTTCATGTTGTGATGCCAACGGGCTCCATTGATAGTTTAATAATGTGTGGGCCATGGCTTGTTCACCAATCTATAAAATAAAAAAGTTACCTGTTTCTTTATCTTCTTCACTACCAAGAGCTGCTTGTCTTTGGTCTTTGTAAGCAAGAGCTTCTTCCAGAGCCTTTGGGANATACAATTGAGTCTTCAACCATATATAATGGTGGTGGCTTTCATGTTGTGATGCCAACGGGCTCCATTGATAGTTTAATAATGTGTGGGCCATGGCTTGTTCACCAATCTATAAAATAAAAAAGTTACCTGTTTCTTTATCTTCTTCACTACCAAGAGCTGCTTGTCTTTGGTCTTTGTAAGCAAGAGCTTCTTCCAGAGCCTTTGGGAGTACTACACCTCCAGCATTTCCCTGTTTATTTTTAAATTCTTCTGGTGTTTCAATCTTCATGGTCAAGAGTGATGGCAGAGAAGAATGTTGGTCAGAGGATAAATCTTCTTCCCCATCTTCTTCTTCTTCTTCTTCATCATCATCATCTTGATCATTCCATCCTGGCGGACCATCACTTTGCATTCCCCACCCAGGCCCAGGGGGGCCAGGTGGACCAGGTGGGCCTGGTGGTCCATCCCATGGTCCCATAGGTGGTCTCATCCCAGGTGGTCCCATGTCCATATTTTGATTATTATAATTATTCTTATTACGCATCATATTTGGTGGCATTCGGGGTGGACCCATTCCTGGAGGTCCCATTCCGGGAGGACCCATTCCGGGAGGTCCCATACCGGGTGGACCCATACCAGGAGGTCCCATACCCGGGGGGCCCATTGGAGGTGGACCCATTCCAGGCGGCCCCATTGGCGGTGGTCCCATACCCGGAGGCATCATTCCTGGTGGAGGTGGACCTATTCCCGGCGGCATGTTTGGAGGTCCACCAGACGAGCTAACAGGTGGTGGTCCAGGCGGACCCATTGGTGGAGGCCCCATGGATCCCGGTGGCGGTCCCATAGCTCCTGGTGGCGGTCCCATAGCTCCTGGTGGCGGTCCCATAGTTCCTGGTGGCGCTCCCATAGTTCCTGGTGGCGGTCCCATAGTTCCTGGTGGCGGTCCAATGGACCCCGGTGGCGGTCCCATAGATCCCGGTGGTGGCGGCATCGGAGGAAAGTTTGGCATCCCCGGTGGAGGCCCCACCGAAGCATTGTTATTCGTAGATCCGGTCCCTGGTGGACCATCCATAGCTAATTCACAGTACTGCTACTGAATTCACTGTATAAAATAGACTTTTAACTACAAAGGTATGATTTAGTTCGTGATTATTAAGATCTATTCATTTATAAATTTACAGTAAAAAACAAAACTGATTTGTTTGAGGTTAACGCGCTTGACATTAAGTGTCAACATACCACAGAGACTGTCTTGTCTATGGTATAATGTGGAATCTATGTGCTTAATTATAGATAATACTTACTGTTCTTTAAGTCGTCACTTTTTCGGTTCTTTTTTGGCCTTTGGTTTTAGTAAAACTTTGTGAAGGTCAATTTGACAATCGTCTTCTATTAGAACTATCGATTTAACCAAAAAAAAGGTTTCCAAGTAGATAGTTTCCGAATAAACAGTACTTAAACATATTGAACAAACCTCCCTTGAATTATATTTTCTCTTAATGCTTAAGGACGAACGAGCTAACGGCCCACGTAATGCTAAGTGCTTAAAGAAGCCTTCAACAACGTAAATGCCGCCTTCCACCTTGGGATATGAGTTTTTACATTTTTTACAATACAACGGCTGCACCACCCTTCAAACCGAAACAAATTGCGTCACGGCAGAAATAGGCATGGTGAGCCCGCATACACCTGCGCGGACCGACAAGACCCTTCCAGCCCTAGCACCAGTTAGTACCACCAGGCAGTAAATAATTATACTATTACAGATCGTACAAATTGCGTGCGCACACTGAATAGTTTTTTCTTTGCAAATAGGCACTGTCCCTGTGATAGCACTTTCATTGAGCCCTCTTTGGCATGTGATGAGGAGAAGATATTTTCTAGAGAGAATATAACTTCTAGATCGAGGTTATAAGTAACTACTTAAATCACTTTTATCTCAAAAGCTTTAAGACCGTAAACCAAGTTTAATGCATTGAAAGGTAAAAATTATTTAAAAAAACTAGACAGTATAAGAATTATTGTAAAAATCCCATCACCTTCGGATTGCTCATTAATTATTTTTTTTGTGACCTAATGCTAGTAACCACAATCGGCTATGTTAGTTTCGCCGAACTTGTATGCGAGTTCACGTGGCCTAGCCTAGGAGACTTTGCGAGCATCAGCCCTAGCAAGAGCAGTGCTTCGCTGAATCTACCATCGAATCGGAATTGCGATTCACGCCGTTGATCCGCTTCGACAATGTTGGCACATCAAAGAGCTTCTTTTTATCTTTGCAGTAAAGTTGAAATTGAGTAACATTCACCGTAGTATATTTAAAATTTGCAGAAGCTTTTGAGCCTTACGTAGAATCTAATAAGAAGATTCCATTTTTTGTTGAATTTATTGATTTAAATACGTTGAATAAATCTAGCAATGTCTATCTCGTTCTGACGCTTTTACCAGAATGAACAGCGTACATAACAGCACTTTCTTTGTATAAATTTAAAGCTGCCGTCAAAAAATTGAAACAATTAACAAAGTAGTTTTAATTAAGACGTCGATTTTTATCATTTTTAATCTGATTTACATTGTTGACACTATAGCTACGTTTCATTCGTTACAGCTTATTTCGGAAATAAAAAGCTAGTAAACCAAGAAGAGGGCCTCAAAAAAATTCACGGATTGAATCGGATAAAATGCGCCATGGGAACTAAATAAGGGATTTCGGATTTTATGACCTGGTAACTGAGACCTTTAAGTCACATCTTATTTTAGTTTAAATTCATATTTTTATGAAAAATGATATTATGGAATGAAATGAAATAAAGATGATTAATTTGAGACATTAATAAACTGGGATGAAATGAAATGAAATGAGATGATATGGGATAAAATATAATTTCAGTAAAATGGTGGTCATTTACTAAGATTTTTCGGAGTGGACTTTTCGGAGGATCCCGAGAAGTTACGTCCAGCGGCTTTGTTTCATTTTCCCACATTTGTGCACTTTCACAGATAGTAAACAGTTAATAAACCACCATTATTACACAATTAAACCCGAAGAAACACTAAATAGACAAAATAAAACAAATCGCACAACTTCACTCCTCGCGTTCCCGCCAAAAAGTCCGCAACTAAATAAGTTTTTTTTTTTAAAGGATTTTATGACCTGGTAACTAAGATCTTTAAGTAAACTGAATAAGAGACAATATGGAATCATAGATTATGCAAAACATAGGTAAAGGTATAATAAGCTTATGAATAGATACTACGTCAAAATAGACGACAAATGGGAATGGGTATAAAAACTTGTTGAAAACAGATGAACAATTTCCTTTTTGTTATCAAATTTGTTTGATTAGATTGCTAACTTGCTAGTGTGGAAGTCAATTATTGCGTCACCAAAATAATAGTTTAAAATTAAATAAAATGGCCGAAATAGTTGAAAAATATAATACGAAATGTCCGGGAGTAAAACGATTAATGCGAGAAGCGATCGAACTAGCCGAGGCCACTGAGGAATATTGTGCAAGGCCTTTGGAAGACAATCTGTTTGAATGGCACTTCACCGTACAAGGACCTAAAGGTACGGAATTCGAAGGAGGCATTTACCATGGAAGAATATTACTACCTAAAGAATATCCCATGCATCCACCTCACATCATTTTATTGACACCTAACGGCAGGTTTGAAATTAACAAAAAAATTTGTCTATCTATATCTGGCCACCATCCTGAGACATGGCAGCCTTCATGGTCAATAAGGACTGCATTGCTAGCTCTCATTGCATTCATGCCAACGCCTGCCGAAGGCACGATAGGCTCGCTTGACTATACACCAGCAGAGCGTAAAATATTAGCTAAAAAGTCCACCAATTGGTCTTGTTCTCAATGTGGAGAAATAAAGTTATTATTGTCGTCCACTGCTGCTAAACCTCTAACAGAAGAAGAGCAGTCCGTGTTGAACCAAATAGCATTCAAAGGCGAAGATGATCAAAGTTCCAAGCCGCCTCCACCTACAGAAGAAGAAACTCCAGAACCTGAACTACAAGTTTTGGAGTCTACTGAACCAGTTACTGGCTTTTTAGATCAACTCACAGAAATTCTTGTAGCACTTCTTGTAGGTGCAATTGGAATATTCATATACAGGCGTTGGAATGCTTTTTATGCAGAAGCAGAAACTCAATTGTAAATGATTTAATATTATCATAGATTAAGTTCAATATGGTGTTTTCTTTGATACTTCTATTAATAAACCATTCCGCTAGTGCTATTCATAATTTTAAATTAAAATTTCTATAAATTAGAAAGCAAAGCTTGTTTTGAACTATATTACTAAGTCAAATGTTAGTATTTTTGCAATAAATATTTTAGAAGTGACTCAAAGAAATGTTGCATATTATGTTTTGTAAGTAAATTATTTTATTAAAGATTTGATCTAATTTGGTTAGTGTAATAAATCTAATATTCATTGCTGCAGTAAACACTTGAATTGTTACTAATTGCTTTTTACCTAGAGATAAACTACCATTAAAATATAAACAATTAAAATAAATAAATTAAAGGAACATATAAAAAAAATTTATAAATTGTATATTCTTGTAAATCAAATTTCATTTAGCATAATTATGTACTGTGATTAAAAAGATTAATTGGTCACTGGTGGTTAAATTTTCACATTTCATGTAGTTGATAAGAGCTTAAAGTTAATATCTATATAGAATAGATTGTTTTTCTTTGATTTATGTGGCCAATCTTTAATTGTAAAATGTATGTTTAATGAAATTATTGTCCTTATTTATTTTGAAATTAAACAGCTCATTAATTTTGTACCTTATTAATTGGAAATTTTGTTAAATGTCTTAATAGTGTGAAGGAACAGCATCTAATAATAAAAATAGTCAAATGGAGTAATCTCAGCCATATTATGTGTTTCTGGCTATTGAATTCGACAATCTCTAATATATGAGAAACAGTTAAGTACTATTGTATTATTGTAATGAAAATGAGCTTGTAAATTTATTGTCTTTGTAAATATTATAATTTCAATAAACTCATTGCTCTTTTACTCACAAGTACTCATATGGTTTACGGGATGAATTAATGTAATGTTAAACAATACCAACTTCCACTATGATTGGTTAACATTGTGCAATAAAAATGAAACCTGGAAAATTTATAAATTTGTAAAATTAGTTGTAGTTGGATGTAAGCCAGTATGGAGAGGTACCACTGTCTATATTTGCCACGGAGTGGTCATATGGTCCGGTTTGAAGAGTGAGACAGAAATTATACAATTAAAGACTTCAACTTCATGTCGTAAGGAAATTTTTTTAATTTTTTTATTGCCCCTCTGAGCAGACAAGCACATGGCCCACCTGGTAGTGAGTGGTTACAGTCGCCCATGGATTTCAGCAATGCCAAGGGCAGAGCCAAGCCGCTGTCTACCGCATCTGGATTCAGTAAACTTCCGTATACCCGATCTTGCAGACGTGATAGCCCAAAACACGTAATCCTCTCGATCCACTGTCGGTGCTTTTAGGCATTCCAAGGATCATTCTCGTCGATGGCAAAATTCAAATTTAACTTTCCAAGCTAATTTTGGAAAATTAGCATGAATTCAAAAACAGTACAAGATATCTGTTTTTGTTGTGACACCCCATTTGTATGTGTTTAAATGGGGAACATAAAGATAAATTATTTCAAAGAAATTTAAATTCATATTTGTCACATGAGGACTATCATGTGGATCAATAGAGCCCTATGAACTGCTTAACATTAGATGGGTCTGTCATATTATAACAGATTAGGAAAATCTCTCAAAATAAACAGTGTGATATATTATGTAATTTTAGATAGAGCTTTAATAAATAAAACTGCCTATTATACAATAAAACATTTATGTTTTGATAATACAGAAATACAGATATTACGGCTAAGTTATATAATGAAGTATTGGTAAATGTGCCTTTAGCTTTTCACCGTGTGCTTAACCAGGCTAATACCCTGGGTAGACAGAAGATCCATTCCACACAAAGATAATGAACACAATATAAACAATGTTATATTAAGTCAGCCACATTCATTGGCATTTCATCTATTTGAGTAGAGTAGTACTGTTCAATGTCTCTCAAGATCCTGATGTCATCTGATTTAACGAAGTTGATGGCGACACCCTTACGACCGAATCGACCCGATCTACCAATTCTGTGAATGTATAACTCACGATTGTTGGGCAAGTCATAGTTTATAACCAAGGATACTTGTTGGACATCAATGCCTCGTGCCCAGACGTCAGTTGTAATGAGCACACGGCTGAAAATGAAAAGTTATTTAATGTATATTATGGGGATCATGAGAAGCCCAGAAATTAGTGGTAAGCCACATTGCAGTATTTATTTCGATGATTGTCATAAAGAGAACTATAATTGAGACTTAAGAATAATGCCCGTCCAGTGTTGGCCTTAAGCTTAGTATAGAAACAAATGAATAATAATGGAACCATGAAAAATATGGTTCCTCTAAAAAACTGACCAATATATTGAGTGATAACCTAAACCGATAACTATTCAAAACTGAATTGAGGTTGTAGTTGCTATAACTTCTAGACATAGTCATCTATTACATACTATATAACACTATAAATTAGATATTAGACATTAAGCACTAGCCCATCCAACACTCAACAAAAGCCCAGAGGCATTATTACATAAATGCTGTCTGTAAAGGTGATCCATATCTCGTTTACATTTAAAAAAAAAGAGCAATTGTATTCTTCATATTAAATCACTAGTGATATTAGTTCACGAAATTCGAAACCATTCACATTTAGATCTTGAAAACTAAAAGTCTTCAAGATCGTATTGTTTTTATTTTAATAGAATTTCCATTACCTTTGACCAGAACGAAATTCCTTCATAATGTTGTCTCTCTCTTTCTGTGGCATGTCACCATGCATTGAACTGACAGTGAAGTTTGCCTCTTGCATCTTCTGTGTGAGCCAGTCAACCTTCCTCTTTGTATTACAAAATATTACTGCTTGGGTAATTGTCAGTGTATCATAGAGGTCACAAAGTGTGTCAAACTTCCATTCTTCTCGTTCAACTGCCACGAAGAACTGTTTGATACCCTCCAGTGTCAACTCATCACTGTAGAAAAAATAATTCTTAATTTCAAATACATTTACCATGATAGAAAATTTGTTTACTTAATTACTATTTAGCTTGCATAGGTTTATGTGTTGAGCAATTAACAAAATGATAGTCCATACAGAAATAAGCTTCATCCTAGAAATAGTATAGTTGATAATGCTAAAATAAAACAGATAGTTTTATACACTTAATGTAACTTCTTTTTTTAATCTAAATCTCCTCTAGTGTTTCCTGAGTACTGTGACATAATTTTATTCAAATGAGATATCAGGCAAATTACCCCTAGCGTTACTAGTGTCCATAGGCGGCAGTAATTACTCACTATCAGGTGGACAAATTCCTTCAAGGGCAATATAAAAAAAAAATTCATTTAACTTAGTGGGTGGATGAGTTCAAGGCCCACGGTGTTAATGGTGTTAAGTGGTTACCAGAGTCCATACACCTAGAACAGCTTTGCTGTACTGAATTCCATGGGCGATTGTCACCACTCACCATCAGGTGGGTGGTATGCTAGTCTGCCTACAAGGACACATAAAATGACATGGGTTCTAGTGTCTCGCATTTTACAGTACAACAGCTGACCCAACGTTCAAACCAAAACACATTACTGCGCCCCAGCAAAAATAGACAGGATCATGGTACCTACCCGGGCAGACTTACAAGACGTTCCTACCACCTGCCACCAGTAATTACGCAAATTATAATTTTACTTGTTTGATTTTTATTATAAGATGTTATTCCTTCACTATGGAAGTTAATCGTGAACAATTGTGAAGTACGTATTTCATTAGAAAAATTAGTACTTGCCTGCAGGATTCGAACTTTAATCTATATTTTTTAAATAATCATACAAACCGTTTTACTAATATCCTTATTGGATCAGTCATAAACTTTGATGTCATTTCCAATATCTCATGGGGTAGTGTTGCTGATATAAGCACAACCTGAGTTGCAGGAGGCAGATAGCGGTATACATCATAAATTTGCTCTTTGAAACCTTTGTTCAACATCTCATCAGCCTCATCAAGAACCAGCATCTTTATTGACCGGGTTCTCAACACACGCCTTCTGATCATATCTGAAAATAAGATCGTTTTCTTAAAATCTAGGGCACCCTACATCTTGCAGTGGATAAATTATTTAACTTTTTCAATTATTGCACAAGGATGACAATTTATAGACACCATCCCTGTTCCGAGATGCCTGAAACCATACAGATGGGTTTGTGGTGAGACTACTGTAGTGAGTAGTACTGTTGGTGAATTTGAGAAGTGGAAGTTATGTTACTACTTTTAAGAAATAAAAAAGGTGAACCAGCCAGACAACAAAAAAGATCACAGAAGGATTTATCTTTGGATTTGGAAACTAAAACAATTAGTACTTTTTTTATTTATTTTTTATTGCTTAGATGGGTGGACGAGCTCACAGCCCACCTGGTGTTAAGTGGTTACTGGAGCCCATAGACATCCACAACGTAAATGCGCCACCCACCTTGAGATATAAGTTCTAAGGTCTCAAGTAAGTTACAATGGCTGCCCCACCCTTCAAACCGAAACGCATTACTGCTTCACGGCAGAAATAGGCAGGGTGGTGGTACCCACCCGTGCGGACTCACAAGAGGTCCTACCACCAGTAAAAACTTATTTACTTGGATTAGCAATTTTCATTTATTTACCAAAAACTCTGCCAGGTGTGCCAGACACAACATGCTGTCCGTAATCCAATTTCCTTATATCTTCTCCAAGATTGGTACCTCCAATACAAGCATGACATTGAACGTTCATGAAATCTCCAAGAGCTAATATCACTTTCTGAATCTGAGTTGCCAGTTCACGGGTCGGTGAAAGAATAAGTACTTGAGTTTCACGCAGAGTCGTGTCTAAAGTCTGTAGTATTGAAATTGAGAATGTCGCAGTCTTTCCTGTACCAGATTGTGCTTGAGCTATTACATCTCTGCCTTTGACTATAGGCAAGATGCTTCTCTGCTGAATTGCTGAAGGTTTTTCGAAACCTGTAAATTAACGTTAGTTATTACTAAGTGGTTACCGGACCCCACATACATCACAATACGGAATCTACCAGCCCCCAAGGTTTAACAGTGCGATTGATTTTAAATGTATTGTAAATTAGTATGTTACTCTTCGAAGCCGGAACGCAGAACTGTCGCGAAAAAACAGGACGACAGTCTGACGGACGGACGACCATAATACGGTCTAAAGCTGGTAAGATAATGCCCACATGATCGTTTATGTAGGCAGTTGTAATAACTGTAAATAACACCACAATTTGTACTAACCATATGTGTATATTCCTCGCAATAACTCATCTCGAAGTCCCATGGAGTCAAAAGTGGGTATAACTTCGACATCTTCACTCGTGTCGAACTCAACATTCGACAAATCTTCCGACAATATTTTTCTATTGGACGATACTTCAGACGATGTCATTTTTCGAATCTAGTTCGCTTCTAAGTTTTTAAAATAACAAGTTAAACGATAGGTGAAAATCTCTTAGAATCTGAATTTCTAAATTACCAAAGGGAAACTTAGGAAACTGTGTCCATAACCATAGATAACACCATAGATAATGCATTTAATTCCATAAGATAGATAATACATTTCATACATAAGATCCATAGACTATTAAGTGTATTAAATTTATTATTACGCTTTTATTAGCTCCATACCTATATAGGTATGTNAACGATAGGTGAAAATCTCTTAGAATCTGAATTTCTAAATTACCAAAGGGAAACTTAGGAAACTGTGTCCATAACCATAGATAACACCATAGATAATGCATTTAATTCCATAAGATAGATAATACATTTCATACATAAGATCCATAGACTATTAAGTGTATTAAATTTATTATTACGCTTTTATTAGCTCCATACCTATGTAGGTATGTAACGGAATCTTTGAATATGATTTTGACCACCTTCAAAATGTCGGATTAACTCAAAATTTGGCATACTTAGGTATTTAGGACCGATGATAATTCAATATTTTTAGACTCGTTATTTAATTTCGGCAGTCAAAACAACAAATTTATTTCTGCACCTTCTTTTCTTCACTTAGAAAATTTGGAAACTGTTTTATTTGCCTGAATGCACATTAAAGAATAATTTATGATAGATAATAAGTAGGTAAACTAAAAAATGAAAAATACATAATAGTTTAAAAAAACTAAAATACATGTTCTTATAGAAAATCCAACTAAAAAATGGATAATAATGTAGTGTGCAACAACGTTACTTCCCACACATCACAATAAATTTATTTTAAAAAAGCATGGGATGCTTTTTATGAGATTATCAAAATGATAAGACTTAGCTACCAATTTCTGTCAATAAAATATTTAAACTATTGACACCGCGCATCTCACGATTTTCTATAAAACGTGTATTTTAGTTTTTTTTAATTATTATTTATTCATGTATTCTTAAGCCGCGATAACCGGAGTGATGGTAAGAACTCATCCGAAAATAATGTGATTGTTTATAGTACTGAAAGGCGACGACGCGGGGCCTCATAGCTACTGACGAAACCCCTTACTAAAATAAATTAATAATGTTGATTTGTAGATAGTCTGTGGTTTCAAGAGTCACAGGTAACAATCTAAAATGGAAAAGAAATAAAACGGCTATAGATTATACACAAAGTAAAAAAAACGTGATACAAAACGCGAAAGAAGAAACGTTAAAAAAAGAAAGTTTTAGAGCGTAATCAGCGAAAGATATAATGCGGCTACAAATTTTAAAAATACATGTAATATATGATTCTATAATTTAACTGTTGATATTGTTAACTGTGCTTTACAAGATTAATTTGAGATCTAAACATTTTTTCGACTGGGTCGAAACAAAACGCAATTAACAACGCATTCGTTCAGAGGTCGAACTGGTCGAAGGAATTTCGTTTTAATTTGTGGCCAAAAGAACGACCGTATTTGATTTTGAACGAATCAAAATGGATGCTGGGTGTGAATGAACTGTATACTGAAACCAACAGCTTTTCAATAAATTGTGTCGCGGGTTCGATTGATGATAAAATTCCTACGTAGGGGTATGAATTTAAAATTTTAAACAGTGAGCAAATCGGATTTCTTTCCTTTGCAGAGTCACTTTGCTTATTGTTGAAATCAGTAGTCACTGTGTCGGTAATGTGTTTTTATTACGGGATTCTGGGCGAGCCCACAGCCCGCAGGTGGTCATAAGATGAGGATTTCCAAGGAAATGTTTCATGTCGACCGTAATTCGCGAGTGTTTGATGTGTCGGTCTATCCATGTTCATGTACGTCATGGCGAAAAAATTCGGACTAATGTGTCGACGCGCTGTTTGAGCGGTCAGAAATGAAATGCATATACAGGAAGGAACCAACACAACCCTGACAACATGTACCAAAATGACAGAGGAAGTAGACAGAAGACATGGCGTGAATGGTAACAGCAGCAGTAAGGGTACAAGTGATGATGTTCCAGTTCACAGCTCAGCTATCAATGCCACTGGAGGAAGACTCAAGTTCTTCAAAGGTTCGTACTACCTATTCATATTTCTCAGTCACATTATTTAATTAGATTAGCTTAAAAATGTAAGCAGAATTAATAAGAACTCAATATGAAGTTTACAAAATGAAAAACTAGAAAGTTTTCATGCTCTGATAATTGCACAGATATAAGCACACTTGATGGAGTTGTGAATTATCCTCATCTAGCCTCAAGCCTATTGTTATTTTGTTTCGCAACCAGCCTTGATCACTGTACCAGAAAAAAACACAATTTAAATAATCATTTTTTTTATGCATAGTTTAAAAATACTACCTAACAAAATTGAAGTTATCAGATATTGTGTTCGATAAATTAAAATGATTAATTTAGCAAAATAAAAAGAATATTGAGTAAAGCTGTTTGGGCTGTATAAAAAAAAAATTGAAACAAATGCATGTTACCATATTGACTTATCTGAACAAAAAATATTTAAATAAATTATATGTGTTAATTATTATACATAATTGAAACATTAAAGAAAAATAGTTCACTGAAAAATATCATATTTAATGAGTCTTTGTACTAAAACCAGATATCTAAAATTATTTATTGCATATTTTTTTGTATTACCAGGTTATTTTATTATTATTAAGTTATGTTACTTGGTTAGGTTACATTATTTTACAATTTTAAAAAACTNTAAATAAATTATATGTGTTAATTATTATACATAATTGAAACATTAAAGAAAAATAGTTCACTGAAAAATATCATATTTAATGAGTCTTTGTACTAAAACCAGATATCTAAAATTATTTATTGCATATTTTTTTGTATTACCAGGTTATTTTATTATTATTAAGTTATGTTACTTGGTTAGGTTACATTATTTTACAATTATAAAAAACTTTAATATTTCATTACTGGTGGTAGGACGTCTTATGAGTCTGTATGGGTAGGTATCACCACCCTCCTTATTTCTGCTGTGAAGCAGTGTTGCGTTTCAGTTTGAAGGGTGGGGCAGCCATTGACCTGAGTCTTTAGAACTTATGTCTCAAGGTGGGGGGCGTATTTACGTTGTAGATGTCTATGGGCTCCAGTAACCACTAAACACCAGGTGGGCTGTGAGATCGTCCACCAATCTAAGCAAAAAAAAATCTATCATATTTATGTATTGATTTTTAAATTATAAGTACTGATTCAGTATTATTATATAATAATATTTTGTAAATTTTGTGTCATCAATATAAACTTACAAAACAACAGACCCCGAGTCTCTCATAGATTCTACTCAGTGATGAAACTGCAGTCTTAATTGGTGGTAAAGTAGTATCATATTAGAAGCACCACTGTAAGACCTTGATTAAAAAACTATTGCTCTGATTTTTATGGTGCAGGCCTAAAATAAATTCTAAATTTATTTCTCATAGCTTTGGCATTCCTGGGAATTACTTTTTGATTAAATTATGAATGTTGTGTTATTTTATCATACCAGAAATCTAATGCTGCCATTAATTTTATACATTGTACTTTCTTCAGTTTTTGTGAGCTGTAGACTTAGACTATAGACTAACTTATATAGTTTTAAAAACATAGAAAAACAAATTAAAATGCATTCCTAAGTGTATGCACATTAACAGTTTTTCCCCGTGTGTGCCTAGAGAGAGGTAATTAAAAACTGTGTGTGAAGTGTATTTGGAATTGGGCCTCATAATAAGTCTGTACAGAAATTAGCAAACTTTTCTTTATTGGTCTAGATAGGTGGACAAGCTCACAACAAGTGCTTATCAGGACTTATAAACACAGTATGAGCCATCAAACCAGAATTAATGTGAAACTGGGTGGGCAACCTATGCTTTGACAAATTTTTACATTGAAATTATGATTTATAATTGTCATGTAACATCATAAAACAAGTACTACAAAAAAAATAACTAAAACAACCATATTGTATTTCATAAAGTTATCGTAATATTTAGTTGGCCTATATAATGGAATGTTTGTCTCATATTACACTACTAAACAGTTATCATGAATAAAAGCATAATGCTGTTGCATCTAAAAATCAAAACGAAATCTGTCGATACAGTAATGATATCACTTTACAGAACTAAGAAATTGAAAAAGCAATTTTGTAGCACATTTGAAACTATGCAAACAAACTAATTAAAAACATATTTCGCTAGCGTTTTTTTTATTCCATATATCTTTAAAGCATTATGAAAGTCTTATTTTATGTTTGTGCTTTAACAACTTTTCTAATGGCCTATAAGATGTGATAAAAATATGTTCATGCATATTTTCGATTTCGAACTCGTCTTGTCTTGCTATTCTCTGTGCTCAAAACTCTTTGACCATGTCTAACACTTAAAAAAATCTCAAGGATAAAAACAGCAACCACTTTGCAAGCGTATTTATGCATTTGAGTCAATCCCAAACATTGATTTGTTCAAGCCCATTTAAATATATTTACTGTGACAGCAAAGACCTCAGTACCATTAATAACTACTTTTTTTTTTCAAACCTTAAGGCCTGTGCTCATGAAACATTGTTGATTTTCTATTAAAATGATTTTAATTGTCTGTACTGTATATCTGATGGTTAAATTGTGCAGAGTAAGGTTTGTATATTCTAGCCCTACTATAAATGGGCAATAAAATTCTTTAAGTAATAAATAAGCAATACTGAATTATGCTATAATAATAATAAGTGTTAAAATAAAACAGTAAGCAAATAAATTATTATTAAAAACAAACAATTCAAGCAACTTGTCATATTTAGATATCTAATGTAAACTCAAGATAATGCACTAATGTAAAGTGTTCCTTGTCCTAATCTAGTTTTGCTTATTTAGTACAATAATAATACATGATTATTATGAAGGAGAGGAGGAGAAAGTAGGCATTTTATTTATTAAAGAAATAAGGTCAACATGTATTGAATGTGCCAGTGTTGACAGTAATTAGGATTAAACAATATTGTATTATATTATCTAAATAGTATGAATTTGTTCATACAAGTAAATAATGAAATGATTGTTTTTTTCAGATGGAAAATTCATTTTGGAACTGGTACGCGGATGCCCACGTGAAGGCGAGCGGGCTGGATGGGTGTCAGTGCCGCGGAAGACATTCTGGCCGCCCGCCGCCGCGCCCTCCACTCCGCCTGCTGGCGCCCCGCCCTCCGCTGCGCTCAGCCTCTCCGACGATAATAGTTCCGTTCAGTCCTCGCCTTGGCAGCGCGACCATTGCTGGAAGCAGGCAACGCCGCGTCGAAACATATCCAAAGAGTTAGCAATGTACTACTGCAGGCCGAGCACGTTGCAGATATCTGCTATAAACACGGCAAGCCGCCTTAAGCGGAGACGGCCCTATGATCTGACCCATCTCGACGGGCTCGTGAATGGAGGCAGTTCTAAAAAGTCAATCAGTAACGGCATCTACGATAGAAAGCGTAACGGCGACGTGGCATCGCCTGAGCCGCGGGGCGAGGACGCTATCGACGGTGTTACGAAAACTAAATCGAGCTCTGACGACGACAGGTGGACGGATTACGATCGAGAAAAGTACTACCATATGAAATTGAAAAAACCATACCAGTATCGGAAGCTCAGGGTGTACAGGAAGACTCGATCCGCCATAAGGCGTAAAGAGTTAACGAAAACGATTAACAGACTTTACGAACGACTTCCGCCGATTCCGGCGCCCGTTAACGCGAAACTAGCGAGCTGCCGGCAGGAACACATGATGGTTTCTCCAAGAAAACGAATCCTCCGGGAGCTCGAGCGGGTCAGCCTCGAAGATCAAGGCAGCAAACGACGCGCGAAGACCGCCCCCGCGCTCAGCACCGCTTCGTACCCGTCGTCGCCGGGCCCGAGTCACGCGGCGCACAAACCACCGCAAGAAACGCCTACGCGATCTCACAATGGAACTGCTGCACCACGAAAAGAGGCAGCCGTTTCAAAGAACGTGAGCAGCTACAGCATTCATTCCCTGTTAAGCATGCCCGACGAGAGTCCAACTCGACCGGCGCCGCCTCTCCCGACGGAATCTCCGTCGAGCGTACATTCGCCGGACCTGAGCCCGAGTCCGGACGGGTACCGGTACCGGCACTCGCTGGGCGTGCGGGACTCGCCCACGCCGCCGCACGAGATGGCTCGGTACCGCGCGCTGACGCCGTACGCGCGCCACTGGAGCCCGGCCGCGTACCGCTCGGCGGCGCGCGAGGAGTGGCGGGACCTGCCCTACGTGTACGGCTACGGGTACGTGCCCCCCTACGGGTACCGCGCCCCGCCGCCGCTGTGGATGCACTACGCCGTGCCGCCTAGTCCCTGGGCGCCGCTCACGCTGCCCCTCCTCACCGACCACATCCCTAAAGATGAATCCGCTTCAGGTCAGTTTCATTAATCTTTTTGTACGAGTCATGTATCGCACAGGGCACACGCGCATTCACATCAGCACTTTAACATCGCTTTACTCAAATCTTAGTATAAAGTGCCAGTACACGTTCAGCACTCATATACAGCGGTACTCACCACATCAACATAGATAGATAGAATTAGTTACTTGTTAGCGAAGTATATAATAAACAGATTTTCTTTAACTATCAGTGGTTTCTTCCTATCTAAACCTCAAGTTGTGTACGCCACATTCAGAATCACACACCAAAGAAAAATACCTTTTTAGTTAAAATAAGTGCAAAGGAAGTATACTGTGGATCTCCTAAATAATGTTCTTTGTTTTTCAGATTTGCCGCTGAACTTGTCGAAGCACTGAGCAGCGCTGCGCCCGTCGCGAGTCCGACATGCGAGACTGATAATAATCCTGGTGATGTGAAATGTTATTCGTTGAGAGGTCAATCGAACTATTGTATAGATTTTAATCGCATGGTGTGTTAAGTTCCATGATGGATTATGTATTCACGAAGTGCGAATATATCGTCCATAATCATCTCAGTAAGCCCAGTGTTGTGGCTCATGGTCAAATTTTCGAAGCAACATTCCATTGTCGCACCCTTTGATTGGCGCGTGTCAAAGTCCAAAAAGTACATCCCACCTATCTCAGCGTTCGATTGTTTATATGAATGACTAGTGAATTGCGTTTTGCAAACTCGCAAATAATATTTTTGTATAGATCATAGTTTCCGAGCGACGTTTTTTTTTGTTCGGGAATCTATTTACAAACTACTGTATATTACATTAAAATATATTTTAGTATAGATGTATGTATGTATGCAGAGTAATGTGTGTATTTTCATATGAATCATTTTGATATGCAAGTTAAATATTTTAATATTGGCTATTATATTAGTATAAGATGATCAAATTAAAAGCCATTATCAATTGTTAGCAATCAGTGCCTTGGAATATAAAAATATTATGAACATATTTATAAATGAAAGGTGTGACATAAAAATCTGGCTTCGTCCAATTATACAAAAAATATGACAATAGTTTACATAACATGGGTACTGACAGTTTTCTTTAAAAAAAAACTCAAATGATTGTTCAGTAAATAGAATTGATGAAAAATCCTGTTGATTTCATGATATTGCGAAATTCCATAAATATTTATGTTCGATCTCATTATTTAATTTAGAAAATAAAACGAGGTAAAGACTACAGTTTTTTGGGATCAAATTTTGGATGTGTGTTTATGAAACCTGTATGAAATATGTATCTATGCGACCTTGTAAATAGTTTGTGAATGGTGTATTATTGAGTCGTCGAGGAGTAGATTTTTATCGGAGCATTAATTTGCTATACAATATATGTGTAAGAGTTTATTACCTTCAGAATAATTATTGTAATTGTACAGTATTTTTATAATGAGTATTTTATGGTGTTTACGATGAATGATGTGAAGAGTTATAGAGGGAATGTTGCGAGTACGTTGCGCAGTGTTGCCAGCGCGTCGCACGCCGCGCGCCACGAGCGGCCTCTCGCGGCCTCACGCGGGACTAACGAGATTAAACGTAGACGTAGATTAATTGCAATGACAAAGCTACGGGGTTATGTATTATAAGGACAGTTATGACGGTAAGGGACTGATTTCAGATGTAATATTATCATTAAAGGAATTGTATAAAATAGTTGTGTATTCGGAGGCCTATTTGTACACATCGTGTTGTCCGCCAACAAAGTTGACTTAGTATATAAACGAATAGCTGTTAATACATCCTGCTCAATTTAATTCTTGAGTACATGTAGTGTACAACGTTTTGACATAGCGGTTTTACGGGAGGAAATTTGTGTCTAAAAATATTGCACAAAAGTGTATTTTTCTAATGATTTTATTTGCATGTTTTAATAAGTGCAACAACAGACATGAGCAATGTTAATTATTTAAAATATGAAAACAATATCTTCGCTTGAAAGGTAAACGTGACTAAGCGACAATGCGTGAATTTTACAGTAGACTAATCTAAAGTTGAATTACCTGAAAAAAATTATATTTTAACGAATCTAGCTGTAGTAGAATCTAGCTAGTAGCTGTAGGATTGAAATTATTTTAATAGACCTAGAAATATATATATTTTTTGTGCATCGAATATAGTTATTGCCTATCATTTATGTACAAAGCAGTTATTGTCGCTTAGTCATGTTTGCCTTTCAAGCGTCAATATATATTTATGCGTTGGCAGTTTTGAGACTATTAAAAAATTAGTTGTTATACAATTAATAGTATGACGAAAACAAATTTACAGCTAGCTGTCAATAGGAAATCAAATACGAAATGCTCGTGTTGTGTACATTTCAATTTTTCTATTTGAATTGTATGAACATGACCACAGTCCAAATGTGAAGATGATTTATATATTACTGTACTAGAAATTTATATAATACTTGGTGCTTCTCATTCTCATTCTCTTGTGTGAAGGACGCGATTAGCGATTGACGATTGTTAAAAACGATGAAAGATATTTTTGCTTGTACAATGAGAGAAATCAAGGTGTCCTTATCAGTGGAAGGCGTACCATTTTAATGTAAAGGCCTTGTGTGAAAGAATATGGCTTGTAAAGCCTATTTAATAAATAAAAAACCTGTAACAACATAAAAAGTGCTGTCAGCCATTAAAAGTTTTGTGGCCTTAAAGGCGTCGCGCTTTGACAGACCCAAAACTATTATTGTAATTCACTATTTATTTTATTAGTAACGAATTTAGTACATAATGGCGCAATAGTCGATTTGAAATTTTTCATTGAACGATCGCCAATCTCTTCTCTGGTCATGGTGTCCTTCTTCGCAGTCGATCCATTTTCAAACAAGTAGTTGTTTTTTCGCCAGCTAAAGGTCAGCCTCAAATGTCTACTGATTGACAACGTTTTGTTTTCAGTCTGATATTAAAATATTTCTATGATTACTTCAACATAAACTAAACCCTGTCTATTTGCTAATTTATACATTAATACTTATCGTTGTAGTAGTACATACTTTGTATGCCTGTACTGGGAGTCAGTCGGCGACCCTCCCCTCGTCTTGCGGAAGCGTGACCACGCACCGGTTACGTTCATACAAAAATCATCAGTAAAATATATTTTATTTTGTAACGAAATTTTTTACATCGCAAGCACTTTCTGTTTGCAAAAGATCCCACGAATTCAGTAGATTTATTTATAACGAAGAATAGCAAAAATGTTAAAAAATATATTGTTCAATTTGGTCAACTGTAAAGAGAAATGAAATGAGGACCGGAAACTTACATTTTGTACCATTTTTATAATATATATAGGTGCAAATGTTTTTATTTATCCAGTTATATTTAGTAGAGGCTTATTTGAATTATTGATGTTTATGATCAATTACATTTTCCTCCCTACCACACTATTATTTGCCGATGTTGAGAGAAAAAAAAACACATATTTTTGTACTCAAAATTTTGTATGTTAATGAGAAACGTTGGATCCTTTAATAATAAATAAAAGACTTAAATATATCAACGGATGTCTTTAAACCACTTAAAATAATGTATTTATCAAGCGGAAAATAGTGTTATTATCCATTTATATTAAGATGTAGTTATGTACTCGAATAAATATAACTTTTTCAAAAAAATTGTAATTTTTATTGTCGATTTTTTTAATGCGTTGATGTTACCGAGACGGCAATTAGTTTTTCAACTACATAATCATTAATTTTCCAAGGATGGAAGCCAGCTTTATCGTAAGCTTCTCTAGATGTCTTCCGGCAGATTGTTGTTGTTGTTAGTAAGACACTAACAAATTTTTAATTGTATTAATATTATAATGAATATAATCATTAATATTATGAGCTATGCCCTCGGTGGAAGCTCTGTCTACCCATGGACGTCTGTGAGAGCTGATGATATAAACTATGTTTAGTTTTCATAATTAAATACCGCGACACTAGACATAGACGTGTACACTTGC
This sequence comes from Bombyx mandarina, assembly GCF_003987935.1. The sequence continues at coordinate 1,479,971 of NW_021011519.1, read as the reverse complement.
AGTGCCGTCTATAGTAGAATTATTTTGTCCGTGCAGTTTGGGTCATAAAACATAGCCCGGCTAGGGCAATGAGCATGTTGCGCGGGCGCAACGCCATTATCGATAAAAACAAATCAGTCATCGAAGGCAGGTACACGGCGGCGGGGTGGTATACGAAGGGTGGTGAGACATTGTTATGTTATGAGTCATTTATACTTACCTGCAAATTATAGTACAGTATATCGAAGAGAAATTTGTTTTTATGCATTCTTTCTCTGAATTTCTTTAGTGACGCAATGGCTACTCCTTGCTTTTGTATCAAAACAGCAGAATTTATTCAAAATAATATTTGCACATGTTGTTATCAACAATGTGTTAAAATTTTGCACTGAAATAAGAATAGATCTCGAAAAGTTACAAAGTGTTAATTTCTGCCGTTCTCGTTAACTTGCTGCGGCGATATGTGGTGTAAGTGTTCGATTAGTGATTTTTCTTTCATTTTTATCACTAACCCACAAAATGACAAAACTAAATACACTATCGACAACAATAACGCGCATCACTATGCCCGTCCATAAAGCTCGTGAGTTGAAGAGAGAGCGAAATACTCGCTTCACCGCTCCGTTTTTTTATGACCCAAACTGCACGGACAAAATAATTCTACTATAGTGAATAATGACAAATTGTTCTTTCAACCATGTTTTAATGAACTTGGATGACATAGAGAATACACTTAATATTTGAAAAGATTTAGAGGCTCCCGTTATGGTCGTTGTTATATACGTAAAATAATCTCAGTTAATTTAAGTATTTTTTTAAGTCGTTTTTTAAATGAAAAAAAAAACCGCGATTTACTTAGTCGATACCTACGACATGCGTAAAATTATAAAATAATTTTTGGTTCATAAACCAGCCGATTTTTAGATTCGTTGCTACGAAAAATCACTAACCAGCTAAACTGTCGTATTTATTAATTATACCATATTCGTCACCCGGATTCACTCGAGTTATTTACCATTATAAAAAGTTAATCCAAGTTGTGTACGAAGATTCAGCAAATCAACATAGAATTTTTTTCATTTATAATAATATGTATTATAGTACAGACACGTGGTTCGGCTTTAGCTGACAACGTCATCCCATTAAATCCCATGATTAAAAAAATGTGAAAAAATATTGCATTTTTGACACATTCTAAGGTCACATTTATAGATAGATGCTTCTTATGCGTGCCACTGAATTGATAGCGAATTCAGTGAGGCATTGTTAGATTCGCTTGCAGATGCTTCAGTTTAGATGCGGTGTGTTTGTCTATGTATAATTCGAGGGGTGAAAGGCTATTTGGTTTAAGCGACATTTCTCTTTGCAAGTAAAGGTCCGTCTTATTTGGTATTAGTATCAACAATTTGATGTTTGTAATTGAACTTTAATTAAGTTTACTCCATTCAAATAGCTGAAGAAGTTTTTTTTATGATATTTTTTCCAAATTTTAAACATCAAATGCCTCTCCTGTGATGTTACAAAAATGTCGCCTACACCAAATACAAATAAATTACCCTTCGAATTATAAATATAATTTTTAGAATTACGCTTTTCAATACAGTGTTCAAACGCCAATTTAATTATCAATGCTGTATCATGAGTGGAGCGACAACCAGAAGAGAAACAAAGAAAACCAGCCAAAGTTTCGATTTGTGCTTTATTTATGAAAAAAATTGTAAATTATCCTACAATGAATCTCCGAATGAAATAGACTTACATATCGTTTTATGTATCAAATACATGATTGTCGCGGGACACGAGTCGAGTCGGGTCGCGGTTAGAAGAACATAGTCGAAAGTATTATCTACAGGGGCGGCGGTCAGGCGAGCAGCGCGTCCACGGAGTGCGGGCGCCGTCAGTCCAGGATCACGAGCTGCAGCGGCGGCGCCTTCCCGCCCGCGCGCACCGCCCGCCACGGCGCCCGCGCCCCGCGCCGCACCTCCCCGCCGCTCAGCGCGCGCCGCGCCGCCCTGCACGCACACAATCCATTACTGCTGGTAGGACCTCTTGTGACTCCACCCTGCCTATTTCTGCCGTGAAGCAGTAATGCGTATACTGAGTTGACATTTACGTTGTACATGTCTATGAGCTCCAGTAACCACTTAACACCAGATGGGCTGTGAGCTCGTACACCCATCTGAGCAATAAAAAAAACCAGGGCAGGAGGGGTGGGATTTGCTAACAGTTGCCCGAGTGCCTCCAAAGGAGACCTAACAACTCAAGAGCTGATGCTTCGCGAATGAAATGAGGATGGATTTTTAGGTCTGAAACTTAAAAGAGCTTCTATTTCTTTCAATTACCATTATTTTACCTCTAATACCTTTACTTGGCAGCATTTACATTCGTTTTTGTTAGAGAGTCGTATATGACATAATGTCGATTCTCACGGTACCTATAGGCTCGGTGAGCACGTACAACGGTTAAACATTAGAAAGCACTCACTTGGCCGCATCGGTGGCTCTGAAGTATAGGTCGTCGGGGGCGTCCATCCACGAGATCACGTGTCGGCGGCCGCCGCGTCCTGTGATGTTTGTCGGTTTGCCATTTACCTAACACGTACATTTATTATTAACTCAAATCTATCTTTTTATTTATTATTTTTTTTTTTTTTATTAATATTAAAAGCGGTCGTTATAAGTTACAGGACAATCTTCTACAAAACAAGACCAACATAATTCAAATCTAATATGTTTTTCTATATTCTAAAATTAATAATTGAAAAGTATCAATTGTTAACAAACTAGGCGCGTCTCGTTAATTTAGGCATGCTAAATTAGTAACTCGCGAATAATAAAACAAATTGTATATTGGGATGAATCGTTACTATCTGGTACAAAAAGTTCAGTCGATTAGTAGTACATTTTTCTCCTACCTATTCGCTGGTAGCCTAAAAGAGGATATTCCAGCTACTCTCCAAGTGAGCTCAGGGCGCTCAATCTGAGAGGCCTTGCTAACACTCGTAGCGAACTTTTTGGCGGGAACGCGAGGAGTGAAGTTGTGTGATTTGTTTTATTTTGTCTATTTAGTGTTTCTTCAGGTTTAAATGTGTAATAACGGTGCTTTATTAACTGTTTAATATCTGTGAAAGTGCACAAATGTGGGAAAATGAAACAAAGCCGCTGGACGTAACTTCTCGGGATCCTCCAAAAAGTCCACTGAAAAAATCTCAGTAAATGACCACATTTTACTGAGATGATATTTCATCCCCTATCATCTCGTTTCATTTAATTTCATCCCAGTTGATTAATCTCCCAAATTAAACATTTTCATTTTCATTTCATTTCACTCCATATTATCATTTTTCATAAAATTAAGAATATAAATTAAAATAAGACATGACTTAAATGTCTTAGTTACCAGGTCATAAAATTCCTTATAAAATATATACTAGGGCTGGCAAGAGCAGTGGTTCGCATGAGTGTAGAAGTGAGGAGAGTGAGCGGCATAGTGCGAGCGGTACGTACGTGCGCGAAGACGTGCGGCGGCAGCGGCTGTCCGGTGGCCTGCGCGCGCGCGCACATGGCGGCGTACTGCTCGCGCGAGGGCCGCTGCATGGGCGCCGGGTGCTTGTTGGGGCGCTTGGCGGGCGGCGCCAGCGTCTCGCGCGACCGCTCGCCCACTCCTGTGACAACCGCATCATACATGTATGTACAATTGTAACAAGAACAATGGAAAACATTCAACTGTCGAAGGTACAGTACGAACATTCAACGGTAGGTGAAGTCCATGGGTGACGGTAACCATTCAGGTGGGCCGTATGCTCGGCTGCCTACACGGGCAATAAAAAAATAAAAAATATAAATTTAACAAATCACATATCGTTGTTGCAAATTTGAAAACTGCTATGTGACATTCTGGGCCAGAATGATCTTTTGAGATTTTGACTTTACGAAATGGAAGGTTTTTGAAAGGACTTTTCCTATGGTTTCCGAAACAATTAAAGCTCAAGGGTATTGTGATTCCTTAGCTATGCAGTCACATAACGTTTTGATAGTTTTGTTTCCTAGTGTTGGGGAGTGATACTCCGCCCCGCTTAGCCTACAATGCAGTAAAAGTAATAGTAATAAGCTATATACGTCAGTGGTTAACGGGCAGCGATCCGACGCGGTCGTTGACGCGAATAAACATATAATTATACTAAGTGTTTTATTGACCACTCTGATGAAGTTTCCGGAGGACAACTCGACCAACGCACACAAACCCTCACAACACCAAAGACCTCACACTACATTTTCCATAAACTTATGAAATTCATAACATTTACTTTTTCCCCACATTTATTGGAGTTTACTGCTTTAGAATCGATTTACATATATAGGCCCGGGGTATGAAAATTATGGGGACCAAAATCGTACTAGCATGTCACACGAAATGCGTTATGCGCCTGATTGCGCATGTCACACGAAGTGACGCCGGGCTGCTGCGCCGGCAGTCCGCCACAAAGCCTCGTACTGATCGCGCGTTTCTCTCATTATTGTATTTTCATATATTTGTTAGTCGTTTGTTTTGTGTCTCGTTAATTTGTTAATAATCTGTAGTGTATCGTGTTGTCGTAATATAGAACTATTTCTCGTATTGTTTCTCGTATTGTTTCGTTTAATTTTTTATATCCAGTAAACTCCAGTCGTGCGTCGGAGCGGACACACACACTTTTTTTATTTATTTTTATAATTCTCATTTACTAACCTGGTGTTGTTGCTGTTTCCGTAAAGGTAAGCATTTAACAAATTATACATTTATTACTCATTGTTCTAAATACAATATTATCTATTTAATTAAAAGCTTAATTAACTTGCGAAAATATTAAATCTTTTTTTATATGATATAATTCGTTGGTCGTTTGAATATAAGTTAACACGTTGACTGCCATGTAGGTCATTGGTGCCCTACGCGGCGCACTGAAGTAATTATATCGAATTCTGTTACTAAGTTCTACTAAGTTCTTTTGTTTGTTAATGTATGTTTTAGTCTTTTAAGTCGCTTAGAAATAGAGAATTCATTCTGAGTATCTACCGGTTTTTTTTTCAGTATACTATATATTCCGTGTATTAGTAAGGTGATCGAAGAGAGAAATCGATATAATCGATAAACCATGAGCTTCCCTCCACGGTGTCTCCCGAGCGCTATGACATATCCTTCTTCAAACGAGGCTTGTGGAGAGAGTACTTAACGGTAGGCAACCCTGGCAATGCTGAATTCCATGGGCGACGGTAACCACTCACCATCAGATGGGCCGTATGGTTGTCTGCCTACAAGGGCAATCTATACTAATATTATAAAGAGGAAAGATTTGTTTGTTTGTATTGAGTAGGCTTCGAAACTACTGAATCGATTTGAAAAATTTTTTCACTGTTTGGAAGCTAAACTATTCCCGAGTGACATAGGCTATAGTATTTTTTGAAAGAAAAAAAAATGGATCCTTACTAAAACTCCAATAATGTTACCCAAGGTGTAAAAATATTACCTAAAATATTCCATCGCGTGCCCTGCGAAAACTATTGATGATAGAAAAAAATTATGTACTACGACTTTGTAGAACACATATTTACAAAAAAGTGTCGCGACTGCATATGTCCAACTATTATAGTTATGCCGCAATAAGTGTTCTTTTATTTTTAAGAATAAAATAACGTCAAATAACGTTGAAATTTTTGTAAAAGACCCGAGCGGAGCCGGAGCGTGCCGCTTGTAAAAACAAAATTTAAAAAAATTACTTCAATGCGCCGCGTAAGGCACCGATGACCTACACGGCAGACAACATGTTATGCGTGTGGTAAGTGATCGAGTGCGGGGCGGTACTGACTGTCGAGTCCGTTGATGTCGTCGTAGGCGCGGCGCTTGAGCGGCGGCGCGGGCTCGGCCCGGCGCGCCTCCAGCTCGCCGCGGGACAGCACGCGCTCGTACAGCAGGCTGCCGTCTGTAACGCACACGCACGCGTCACGACCTCACTTCTAAACTACTTTAGACTCTAGACTACCTTTTATTAGATTTTATATGACGTAAACGTAAATCTCACTAATCGATTTTATAAATTACTACTGAAACTTTGCTTAGGTAAATATGATACAGTGTCGTGCGTCGAAGGCACTATGACACAGATCTTCCAAAGAGCCAACGACTACAAAAAAAAAATCAATTTAATCATAAAAAACATTTCACTAATAACCATTTGAATTTTTTGGCAAATAGTAACACGGTTTTTCGTAGTGATCCTTAAATTCTTTGAGGAAAGGTGTTATTTATTCTTTAAGTAACGCAGCGAATATGGAGTTTAATTTTATTTAAAGGCAAGTTATGTTAAAGATGTATTGGAGGGTTGGAAGCGCACTGACCTGGTGCCTTGGGCGGTTTGGGGAAGGCGACGTGGTCGGGCACGGGCATGCGGTCCTTGGGCGTGAGCAGCAGCCACTCGTGCGTGGCGGAGCGGGACAGCGGCACCCCGCGCGCGGCCGCCAGACGCGCCGCCACCGCGCCCACCGGCCCGCGCACGCGCGCCGCACCTGCCGCACCGCTCGCGCTGCCCGCTTCCGCCCCCGCGGTGCCTGGGCCGACAGAGCGTCACGTTCACATCAACATATTAACAACAGATTATTATGCAAAAATAAATACTAACCTAACCAAAAGATATAGATTACAGGTTGCTTTCATTGTTGATTTTGTTACAACTTTAAGAGAATGTTGTCTATTTTAGAAAAGTATAATATTCATTGGAAAATTTTATAGATCAATTAAACATCTGTTGTCACAAAGCTTTTTATGATATGGAAAAAAAAAACACTTGAGCTTTGCACTTTCTTGGCCGACTTTAACAGATATTTTGTCCAAGTTTCATTAATTTTGTGTTTATTTTTTTATGTTTTTAAACTGAAAAACTTATTAGAAGAACTATTAGGAACATTTAAGAAATCCATTATCTTGGGCTCAGTGCGAGTTTTTTTAACTTCTCGTTCGCGTAAAAGAACACTCTTTGTACGGAGTTGGAAAAGCGCCCCTAGCGGCAAATGTAGTGACTTAACTTTTACGTGATCGAGAAGTTAAAAAACTCGCATTAGGCACACGAGTTAGAGCAGCCTTTCCAAAGTGGGCGATAACGCCCCCTTGTGAGCGCTGCAGGCCTAAAGGGGGGCGGTAAGAAACCCAGAAAAAAATGGGGGCGTTGTTTAGAGGCTTGGGAAGCGATTTGTAATTTCATTTAGGAGGACCGACTGAGCTCTCGCTATAGTAGTTTTTAAGTAGGTGAAAAAATGGGGGCGCTAAAAAATAATTTATTCTCAAAGTGAGCAGTAGATGAAATAAGTTTGGAAACCTCTGGGTTAGAGCGTTAAATGGACAAATTTTGTTTTTTTTTTATTAATATTTTTGTTATTAATTTTGATTGCAACTATGACTAGTAGGTTAGGTACTCACAGTCGTTCTTGAGCAGCGTCAGGTTGATGGGCGAGAAGGGCGAGCGCGCGTAGTGCTTAGGGCGGCGCAGCGTGCGGGACAGGCGGCGCGCGAGGCGCGTGTAGGGCGACGCGCGCAGGTAGAAGGCGGCGCGCGTCTTCATGACGGGGCGCGCGCCCTCGCCGCCGTGCGCGGTGGCCACGTGCCGCGCCAGGTGGGCGCGTAACTTGAACTCCTGCACCACAACACAACTATATTATTACGGACGTCCGACAATAATAAGCAGCCAGTCAATATACAATTATGTCACAAATTGAAACTTAATTTAAAGCCAAACATTAGATTCACCTCAGGTGACATTATATTCATTATTTTTATTAACATGTTAAATTATATTCTGCAGTTACATGAAACTATACTATACTTGAGACCTTAGAAATTACATCTCAAGGTGGGTGGCGCATTTACGTTGTAGATGTTTATGCTCTCCAGTAACCATTTAACACCAGGTGGGCTGTGAACTCGTCCACCCATCTAAGCACTAAAGTCAATAAGTAATAAAAAACAAGTTTTGCTTCGAGAAGCTTGTCATTATGAGAGAGGTATTATCATATATGAACGACCTTAAAATTTGAATAAACTCTTTGTTTAGGTCGAGTTATTCCTACTAAAACTTGATATTTTATCATCCAATCCGGAGCTGTAGGTCGGCGGCGACGCGTGACGTACATTAAAGTATTGCAAAATTGAAAGACATGTCAATGTGTGCAAGCTGTAATATGATATTGGCGAGCAGGGGCGTGCGGGGGGGGGGGGGGTGTCACCTTGGCGCAGTTGAGCACGGCGCAGCGGTGGGGCCGGTGCGGCGCGGAGAGCGCGGTCTCGTCAGGTTCCCTCACACTCTTGGTCGTCTCCGCCTCGCTCTCACTGAACACACCCGCCGTCTGTACCGAACAAACGTCTCTTACAATGAGTTATCTCGTGACAGCTGTACTGTGTGCTTAGTGCGAGTTTTTTAAACGCTCTCGATAGCGTAAAAGTTAACTCAACTTTGTATGGAGTTGGAACGTTTACCTACGTTTGCCGCTAGGGGCGCTGTTCCAACTGCAGACAATGTTGAGCTAACTCTTATACTATCGAGAACGTTAAAAAACTCGCACTAAACACACTGGTCTACTGATTCAAAGGCAGCGGTATGTACAATATTTCTGCGTAATAGAAATATTGTTTATTTCCTACATTTAGTTCATGTTGTGTCGTTGCTCCAGCCTGGGTCGTTGCTCCTCTAAATTTCAAACTGGACCCATGAGCCAAGCGACTTAACATCAGAGGGACAGTGAACTTATCAGCCTATCTAAGCTAATTGAAAATAAGTTTTAAAATCATTGCAAATTTACTTAAGTTCCAGTTTGTAGATTACAGTTAACAATCTAATGAAGTGTAAGGTCCTCGTTAACTGGTTAAACATTACATTTTTCAGTTTTGAATTTTTCAAGTATCAAAATTGTTCAATGACCCAAGATGCTTTTGTGGTTACTTGACAAACATTAAACTTAAATAATTACAGAATCTTAGGAACCGAGACAACAATTCCTCTTCATATTGTCTAATGTAAGTCAAACTAAGGTCATATAATAGAGGGGTCAAAAGGCTATTCGGTTTAAACGACATTTTTGTAACTTTACAGAAGAGCCATTCAATAGTTAAAATTTGGAAAAACGCAATAACAAAAAAACTTCTTCAGCTATTTCAATGGGAAAAACTTAATTGAAGTTCAGTTGAGAACATCAAATTGTTAATGCTAATACCAAATAAAACGCACCTTTAATCACAAGGTAAATATCGCTTAAAACACCTTTCGATATGATTTTTTTTGTAAGTGTCGAATAATAACAATTGTCTAGTACACTATACAAATGTACAAGACAAAGTCAGTTTTGTAGTAATTTTCTTACTAAAGTTGTTTTGAAAATATTTTTACAGCACCCAAATGTAGCTTCATAAATGTATGTACCGTAGACAGAGCACCGATATTATTAGTTTTTTTTTTCCTGCCTAAGCTGATAGCCTTGAGAGGCTATTTCAGCGGTACCTTAACTAGTAGGTGAGCTCACGGGGCTCAAACCTGACGACGTTGCTAGCACGAACCCTAGCAAGAGCCGTGCTTCGCAGAATCTACCTCCGGATCGGAATCGCGACCCACTGAGAAGATCCGGCGAGAAACTCAGTGGGCATAATATTAGTAAAACGGGGACACGCTTTAAAGTTTTATTATGTATTACAAAATGTTATGTACGTTGTATTAAAAAAAGGTGAACATTGTGATTGTACAACACTTGCACTGAAACAGTATAATTGTGAATGAAGTGAAATTATTGGTAGTATATTTCAGTTTAATAATTTTCATTTTTGCAAGGTCGTAATGCAATATGTTCTTTTATGTGAATCAAAAAATTTATACGTTTTCTGAGGATTTAAATGTGTCTATCTCATTTTTTACATCACTCGATGTTCTCAATGTATTAAAATAAAATTTTCTATAAAATAATTCAAGCAAATTTGCGAAAAATCTAATTAGATTTTTAGGTTCCGAGTGATCAGGGGCTACCAACATTAGACGGTTTACTGCTGCTGTTAATTGTGCTGTAGTAATTGTTGAAAATCAGAGGTTAAGAAATCCTTTTGTTAAACAATGACAATGCATTAGAGGGTTTTTAAATGAAAAAAATGTTTTTAAAATTAAATCTGCGTTATTTTATTAAGTTTGTTTCATGTTTATGCAGCATCATTATATTATAAATCACTTATGTAAAAGTATCAGGTAAATATTCTACTTTTTTACATTATNTTGTGCTGTAGTAATTGTTGAAAATCAGAGGTTAAGAAATCCTTTTGTTAAACAATGACAATGCATTAGAGGGTTTTTAAATGAAAAAAATGTTTTTAAAATTAAATCTGCGTTATTTTATTAAGTTTGTTTCATGTTTATGCAGCATCATTATATTATAAATCACTTATGTAAAAGTATCAGGTAAATATTCTACTTTTTTACATTATAATTGTTGACATAAACAGATAAATAATAAGTAATTAATATGAATGAGTATTTCCTTAAGATAATTTTTCAGTTAAAATATGACCGAATAAAAATCTAAGATTGTATCATTTGATGAAATATGTGATGAATTCGAAAAAGGTCTTATAAGCCCTAACGGGCCCTTTTCTCTATTATTTATTAAATTACATATCAGTGAATAAAATTTAATTTGAACTTTGAAATAAGCATCCAAACGGTTCGTTATTGTTTCGCAGCGGGTCGCCACTAGAGCCATTAGTGCTGCCCTCTATAGCCCCGTCTCGGTCCCTATTGTAATTCCGGAATTTAAAGAAGTTTTGATATTGTGATCTACAATAAAGAATAATTAACAATTTGTAATGATTTCCGTTAACAGTTCAATGTTGCTATACGATGATTTCTTTTATGTTTTTCTTTTTTTGCATTAAGATCTATTTATGAGTTTTATGTATTTAAATTTTCACCTTTAGACCGCCATATTTTTTCCAGTACTGCCAACATGTACCACACAATCTGTACTGTAAATGCTGTGGTCCCCATGAATACCACTGGTTTGAACTTGTAACTGTTGACAATAAATAACACAAAATTAAAATGAAACAATGAAATAAAATATTTTAACAATTAATTTAATCTTAATTTTTTTATGGATAAACGAAAATACTCTTAAATTATATTTAGTCGTTATTGTTTTAGAGCATAATTTACCTTGACATGATGCACAGAGTTGCGGCGCGGGCGTGCCGTTTGTGCCTCCGTTTAGGACACCGCTTTTGCTACCACTGCTGTTGTTCGTAATTAACGCCGGATTCGGTTTGTTACTGAAAATATATAACTAGAATTTAGAATTTGTTGTCTCCAATTCGGCATTGTTGAAAATAAAATTCATTCTCATTATCTAACAGCAAATTTTAACTCCGAACGAAAAACTCTCAGTTTAATTAATTCTTAAACTAAACTGGACTTTATAATGTGACCTTCACACATACAAATCAACAAAACTGGGTTAAGATCGACTTTCAAGATTCATTAACATAGTTTGTAACAAATCAATTTTAGTTTTATATAGTTATTTTCGTATCATATAATGTATGTATTAGCAACATATAATAATATTTATGAAACAATAACCCAGGAAATAGTTATTATTAGATTAAATAGGCAGCGCAGGACCAGTCTTTGTAGCGAGGCTTGGGGGAGGTCTATGTCCAGCAGTGGACCTCTGTGGGCTGATAAGAAGAAGAAGAACCCAGGAAATAGTTGTATTATATATTTAAGCAAAATAATAATAATAATAAAGAAGTATAGTTTGTCGGTACAAACACTCACTAGTTGGGAATGTACACTTGTTTCAGTTTTGACTCAGCTTCGACCGCTTTCACGCGTTTCTGTTGTACGTAGCGATCCGTCGTCTTCCACATGTAGTAGTACTCCACTAAATTCTTTAACGTTTTCCATGGTAACTGTGACGAAACGAAAAACTAAAGAGCTTACATTGAAGAAATATATTTTTGATAATAATATTATTATTACCTATGGTTAATATATTGATTTTAAAATCTGGAGAAGAAAGGAAACCATTGTCATTAAAGTATGTATGATGCTTTTTTTTTTATTGCTTAGATGGGTGGACGAGCTCACAGCCCACCTGGTGTTAAGTGGTTACTGGAGCCCATAGACATCCTCCACAACGTAAATGCGCCACCCACCCTTCAAACCGAAACGCATTACTGCTTCACGGCAGAAATGGGCAGGGTGGTGGTACCTACCCGTGCGGACTCACAAGAGATCCTACCACCAGTAATTACGCAAATTATAATTTTGCGGGTTTCATTTTTATTACACGATGTTATTCCTTCACCGTGGAAGTCAATCGTGAACATTTGTTGAGTACGTATTTCATTAGAAAAATTGGTACCCGCCTGAGATTCAAACATCGGTGCATCGCTCAACAAGAATGCACCGGACGTCTTATCCGTTACGCCACGACGACTTCAAAATGATGAAGAAAAGTACTACTGAAATCTTATCATGTAAAGTTCAAAGTAAGAGGATTCAGTCGATACTGATGCAGTATGATTCTTCACAGTCATTCATGATAATGTGGATCGCAACAGCTTTTGTCTTCATTTGTAATTGTCGAACTCAGTGCACTGTTGTATTTCATTGAATATGTATTAATGCTGTCTATATCGCAAGCAATCTTTAATCTATGGTATTTTTACTCTTTCAGTTCGCGCTGACTTTTTGGCGGGAACGCGAGGAGTGAAGTTGTGTGATTTGTTTTATTTTGTCTATTTAGTGTTTCTTCAGGTTAAAATGTGTAATAACGGTGGTTTGTTAACTGTTTAATATCTGTGAAAGTGCACAAATGTGGGAAAATGAAACAAAGCCGCTGGACGTAACTTCTCGGGATCCTCCAAAAAGTCCACTGAGATCTTAGTAAATGACCACCGTTTTACTGAGATTATATTTCATCCCATATCATCTCATTTCATTTCATTTCATCCCAGTTGATTAATGTCTCAAATTAATCATCTTCATTTCATTTCACTCCATAATATCATTTTTCATAAAAATATGAATATAAATTAAAATAGGACATGACTTTAAGGTCTCAGTTACCAGGTCATAAAATCCCTTAAAAAAAATCAGATCGCGCTCATTTCGTTGATTCCGTTTTCGAATTTTGAAAAGATAGTTCAGTTGTACCAACATCCTATTAAATATTATAATTTTGTTTTTAAATCCAAATACCATTGAATTTCTTCCCTTTGAACGTTCAATGAATGAATTGGCAAGGAAGTTATTGCAGAATAACAATGAGCCTTATGCAATAGGTTATAAGGTGCAATACTAACAAAGTCCTGTCGTATATCAGCGAAGTCCTTTCCGTATTTGTCGAGTGCCTCCTCGAACAGGTTGGCCTCGGAGGCGGACCACTCCTCCATCTCGTCGCGGCACAGCACGGGGCCCGACGCCGGCACCAGCGACGACAGCGCCGACTCTATGCTGTAGCCAGACTTGTGGAGGGTGTCCATCGCGTGGAACTGCAAACATATTATGATCGTTTTAGTTAGTTTCTAGCTCTTTTTTTTCTACCTAATCTTGTTATAATACGAATTTCGAGGCAAGAATATTTAATTTAATTTTGGCATATTAAGACCAAAGTATTTTTATACAACTCAAAACATTGATTCAAGTATCATGTTTTAAATTATCCATGATTATTGTAATACTAGACAGTGTGAAAATCAGTGCAAGCTTTCTTTTTGCAAGATGTACCCACCTTTTCAAACTGAACCTATCGACTAGTTGTTATTAATACAATGTTCCAAAGTTATTTATACATATAAGGTACATGACCTTGGTAGAATTAAACAACAAAACTGTTTGACATCGCAATGCCACACGCACAGTCAATTCTCTGCACGATGATCTTATCAAAACCAAGATAAAGCAGGATAGAAGATATGATTTACCAGTGTGATGTCCCTGCTCGCGGCGGCGGCGGACATGTGCAGCGAGGGCTGCTTGACGCTGGAGGAGCAGTCGAGGGCTCGTGCGAACGTGCCCACGGACCGCGACACAACTAAGAACTGATCTATCTGCCGGTCCGTGAGCCCGTGCTCCGGTGTCCAAACCAACGTTTCTAATTCTTCACTGATCCGTGGGTCCTCTTCGCCTGGAAAACACAATTTACACCATTAATTGAGTTATGAAAGATCTCATATAATAGTTAGACAAAATTATATTCTCTTCAGATAACTCTTATTTTATGTATTTATATCTCTGTTTATCAGTGCCTTATGATAGAAAAATAGCAACCATTCAGATCTTGTGGCCAATGCCACCGCTTTCACTTTTAATTGAATAAAGTAGGTAGAACTGAAGTTTCATAACATTAGAACAACCACTAAAATAGTCAACAATACAGAATTGCTTAGCGGCCTAAACTCACAGGATAGATGGTGTATCAATCAACTCTAATAACATGCTACCGGTACCTAATATAAGTAGGAGCGTTGGTTAAGGAAATAGGGTAGGTAAAGATTTTAATTAAAGGAATTACTATGTTGAAAAAAGGATGTGACTAACTACTAGTAGAAGGTTGGAGTTATTTATCAATAACATCTGACTGACACTCTCTCTCTCTGGTCATCTCTGGTTTGAATTATTTTGTAAGCTCATTGACACACAATTTTATATTTATAAAGATGGAATAATTTGAATATAGGGGCAATCCACATTTATTCAGATTAGTACTGTAAGGTCTTTAGTACCTTTATCCTGTTGGAAAAAAAATACAAAAAAATGTTCTAAATCTTTAGTTTATTTGTTAGAATTGACATACCTTCTTTTAATAAATTAGTTACTTCAGTCTGATATCTACTTCCAACTCTGATTTCTCCCTTATCTGCTAATAAAGTCTTTTGTGAAGGATCAAATACTAAACAATAAAAAAATGCGTCCTGAAACAAAAGAGAAAAGTTTTTTAATTAAAATTCAATTTTATTATTTTGATTTTCCTTTTGGTTACTTGAACTTTAAAATCTTCTTTAATCTTCATAATTGGATACATTTCAATATAATTTTATATAATCAAGATCAGACTTTAATGAAATGGAACGTTTGAAACATTTTATTGTTTGACCAAAACTTACTTCGAGTTTTACAAGACGCAACTAATTAATTACTTTTAAAAGACATGTAATTATAATTCAGGTCAGTATTGAATATTAGTGGACTAATTTAAAAAAATCTTTGACACATACATAATGAGCTTTTGAGTACATTATCTGTGGTTTTTTCTAATTACAAATTGACACTCTTAGGGTAAAGGTCTATCATAATTAAGACAGAGGTATTAACATTAAGAGTAATATTTTAATACTTCAAATCACTGAATTTTATATTTATACTAATATTATAAAGAGGAAAAATTTGTTTGTTTGTTGGTTTCGAATAGGCTCCGAAACTACTGGACCGATTTGAAAAATTCTTTTTCCATTAGAAGCCGACATTGTGCTTGATGAACATAGGCTACTTTTTTTAATTTTTTTAAAAAATTTTTTAATTTTTTTTTTGGTTTCATGTGTGTTTTAATGTTTCCGAAGCGAAGCCAGGGCAGGTCGCTAGTATATTTATATAGGAACGATTAAGCAGATTATGCAATACACTAAGCCTTTATTTCATAATATAACCGTTTATGTACTTTAAAACAATCGTATTAAATCTTTAATTCCATGTTTAATCAGAATTTTTATTTTTATATTTAAATTCCCAATTAAATTGTTCATCTCTATGGTGTTATCCAAATTAATTTTAGTATCCAACTGGTTAGTTTTTATGAGAGACTAGCCGTACTTGCCCGCTTCGCTGGGCATTTAAAATTGACATTATTATTTATTGTCATTATTATTATTAGCAGTCCAACACTCATATAAATATTAGGCTATCCATTAAGTACATGTATTTTCTACAAGGATACCAAGTTTCAAGTCAATCGGATGCATGGTTCAGTAGTTATAACGGAACATCCGTAAAAACTACTGTAGATTTATATATTAGTATAGATATCTTAGATTCGAAAAAGGCAAAGGGAGAACGGTTAAAAACAAAAACCCCGATATGTTCTCCTCCTCGCGTCGTTTCCTCACTGCTGAGGGTCGTGACCATTATATGTCGACAGGATTTTGCTCCTTGTAATGTACCGCCAGCGCCTCCGATCATTGGCCACATAAAGGGTGTCGTGGAATGGGACCTCTAGTGCGATATGCTTAATGTAGTTTTGTTATCAGTGCGTTCGTATCCCCGGGTACATACTCACATCCTTATTGAGATAGCTGAGCAGCGACTCCGTCTCGTTGAGTAGCGTGACGGTGCACTTGCCGCGAATGTGCGTCGCCGGCAACGTTTCCACGTGCCTGGACAGGAACAGCTCGCGGTGTTTCGCTTGGTGCCGCTGCTTCGGCGCCAGGCCGTCTGTACCTGGCAATTCGGTAGATTCCTCCTCCATCGCCGCTGTAACAGAGAAAATTATATTGTTATTTTTTTTTTATTGCTTAGATGGGTGGACGAGCTCACAGCCCACCTGGTGTTAAGTGGTTACTGGAGCCCATAGACATCTACAACGTAAATGCGCCACCCACCTTGAGATATAAGTTTTAAGGCCTCAAGTATAGTTACAACGGCTGCCCCACCCTTCAAACCGAAACGCATTACTGCTTCACGGCAGAAATAGGCAGGGTGGTGGTACCTACCCGCGCGGACTCTCAAGAGGTCCTACCACCAGTTAATATATCAACCGTTTTTACAGCGTCGCGTCAACTTATATCGACAGATCAAGTGAGCTCGACCAGGAAGAAGGTAAGACAGCATCATCTAATTCAATAAACCGTTTATAAAAATCACTATCACTACATAGTATAAAACAAAGTTGCTTTCTCTGTCCCTATGTATGCTTAAATCTTTAAAACCACACAACGGATTTTGATGCGTTTTTTTTAATAAATAGAGTGATTGAAGAGGAAGGTTTATATGTATAATAACATACATTAAATAGTGTAGAAATCAATAATAAATTACAGTTTCCGAAGCGAAGCGAAGGGCGGGTCGCTATTTTATTATAAAATTTAGTCAGTAAAAGTTGCTATAGAGAACACACATCATAAGTTTAGAAGCCGGAATAGTAATTAGTACCTTTTCAAAACTACAGTAATTCTATAGTACTTGTAATAAAATAACTAACATGATTCCGATTTATGTTTGTATATATGCTCTTTGACACACAACTCGTACGTAATATCCAAAATCAATGGCTTCAATAGAAAATTGTGTGGCGATCGTACGAGGCGAGGGTCCAAGAAGGGTGACGAATCCGCTACATTGTCTTTTTTGTGTATTTGCGACAATGCATTATTTAGTTGGTACGCAAACCTGGGCTTCTTATTCGTCATAAAATATGTTGAGTTCTCATGTAGAGCATCAAATCCGGTTTTTACAAATCGCGATTACAAGATAGTAACCCCCCGAACCGGTAACAATCAAGACTCATGCGTAAATATTCAAAATATATGAAGACAAATTTAAATGCACTGAATATTATAAAATCATCAGTAGATTGAATATATAATGAGAAAACATAGTATAGAACTATATTCAAATACTTTACTAAGCAGGGATTATCGTTTGCCGTATTCGTAGTTCTAAAATGATAGAAGCAGAGCAGGGGGTTTAAGTGTAGTTCATTTAAAAAAAAAGTTTTTAAGGTTCTGGTGGTAAGGACCTCTTGTGAGTCCGGGCGGGTAGGTATCACCGCCTTGCCTATTTCTGCCGTGAAGCAGTAATGCGTTTCAGTTTGAAGGGTGGGCCAGCCGCTGTAAATATACTGAGACCTTAGAACTTATATCTCAAGGTGGGTGGTGCATTTACGTTGTAAATGTCTATGGGCTCCAGTAACCAATTAACATTAGGTGGGCTGTGGGCTCGTCCAACCATCTACGAAAATTATATAATTCTAATACTATACAGTTATCAATCCCAAATGGGGTATTTGGGTTCATCAGAATCGGGGTAGAGCACAGCAGCCGGCGAGCAGGTGTTGCGAAACGAGCCCACGTCAACTTTTGATTTTAACGTACCGATGTGCGGCCGCCATTACGACACGCGTCCTACACGTACACACATACGTATCGACAAACATGTCCGACTTTCCGTTGGAATCTTATTAAATTAATGCATCGTAAGAGATGCGTGCGTGTAACAGTCGTGTTTATTATTGTTTCAACAAAAATCCGTTTTGGTAATCTCACGAGACCTTGCCGAGTGAATGCCTTAACGTGGTTGGGTTGTAGTACCTGTTTTATTGAGAAAGTGGGAATACACAGTACAATTTAAACTCGTTATCAGCGAGAGTTTAATACCAAACTTTACATCATACGCGCGTTGTTTGAATCGACCTTCGACGACTTATGATTTTATTTCACGTCTTATCTCTTTTACATCTGTTGTATTTTTAAATGTAATGATGATAAATAATGATTTTGTATTCGAGTTAATTTTTGGAAATGGAATTTACAAAACATGTAATTTGAAATCGTAAATGAATAACCATTAATGTTGTTTTTTGCAGGGTAAGCCGAGCTGGGGTGTGGACGAGTAGGTAAACAAACAAAAGGGAGGCTCGGCTGCAAAGAGCTCACAAAAGCGCGACCCCTGCCGAGAAGTTGGTCGTGTCGTATTGACGCGTGCCCACGTCACAGCGGCTACCATCATCATCATACCAATCTGCTGACCTTGCATGCAGTTACAACAATTCCTTCCCCTAGTCTTACATTCGTCCAACAATGGTTTTACTACAAACATAGATACACAAAAAAAAATGACGAGGCCACGTCACGTCTATTATGGGTCATTAAACTATTATTCAATCATCTATTTTAATACGTTTTAATTGGTTTGAGCCCTATCTGTCTTTGAACTGAATTTTTCAACGTAATGTTTATCACCTTCAAAAAGATTAACTTTGACAGTTACACACGTGTCGAGAACCAATACAATTTTACTTTGATCCAATATCCTGAACAGGATTAGTAAGTAGGATTAAAAAAATATTATTTCAATATAATACTTCTAGTCAACAAATTTTTGCAAGTTCGATTTAACTTAAAATAAAAGCGTATTTTTTAGTTCCCAAGTTTACGTTACGTTTATGTCTTGTTGGTTAAAAACGTGTACTATTTCCCGGACATTTTAAAACGTAATATAATCGATTCCAGGATTATTTTCGTAATCAATAAAGCCCGCAACGTAAGTTTAAATTGTTTTAAGAAGATTCGAGACCCTGGCGGTGGGGTGGCTCGAGGGGTGAGTTATAACGGCGACTTATTGTTGGCACACATACACGTATAGACAGATACGTCAATAGGCAACATGTATAATAAAAGTCGTTCGGTGAACTGGAATTAAATTAAGATCAATATTCTGCGACTCCTTAGGAATATTCGTTATCGCATGTTATACGTCTCCAAAACCTACTTTATTACTATGCATAATATACATAAAATTACTTAATTTATTTTACCAAAATTAAATTTAAACTAGTATTTAAAACTAGTTAATTCGCTTCATTGTTCGAATTTTTGTGTACTCGTAGTTTATAGAGTCAAATTATATAAGTAGCTATTCAAGGAACATGCAGTGGTGGTATACACGTAGACACAATATTAAGCATTTTGAATTTAATTTAAAATTCAAACAGTAGAATCGATTCTGAAATACTGTAATAAATTGTTACTCCAATCGTAATTTACATAAAAAAAATATTAAAAACTACACGTGTACAAAGTACAAAAATATTTATATCGTTTGTTATTCGTTTTAAAAACATAAATGTTTATGAAAAACATATTTTGTAAGTGTTAACCTATTTTGACCTGTCTAAAATTTTTTTAAGATGGCATGATGTATCTTTAGGTTAAATTTTTATCAAAATTATGATAAATAGCGGCCCGCTCCGGCTCCGCTCGGGTCTTTAACCAAAAAGGATATTTGACATTTTTCTATTTTTTTAAATAAAAGATCACTTATTGCGGCATAACTATAATAGTTAGACATATGCTGTCGCGACACTTTTTGTGAATAACAATGTGTTCTATAAAGTTGTAGTATTTTATTTTATTTTACTATCAATAGTTTTCGCAGGGCACGCGATGTAAAGAATATTTTAGGTAATTTTTTTACACCTTGGGTTACATTATTGGAGTTTTAGTAAGGGTCCCTAATTTTTTTTTCAAAAAAGATTATAGCCTATGTCACTCGGACATAGTGTAGCTTCCATACAGTGAAAGAATTTTTCAAAGCGGTTCAGTAGTTTCGGAGCCTATTCAATACAAACAAAAAAACTTCCAAATATCACCGAAAAAAGTAATAACGATCTGAATTCGATTTGAAGTAGTTGATGATAATTATTTTATCGATACGATCGTGACGATTTTCGATAGCCAACACTAAGAGACGCGGCGGCGGCGAGGGTCTGCCATTTACCGCGACGACGCCCCGCTCCGGGGGCGGTCGCCGAATTGCGGGGGATTTACTTTATGATAATTATTTCGATTGCCATCGCGAGGAAAAGGAGGAGTGAACTCGAAGCGGTCTCGAATACGCTGTAATGTTTGTGAAAATCAATGCTTTTATCTCGTATTTCTTATATTATATATAGCCTATTTATATATGTATAACGTATATTACATATAGTACCTAGACCAGCCATAAGTTCTGTTTACAAATGAAAATTTTTTTTTTAAATGAAGCTTTTTTTTATTGCTTAGATGGCTGGACGAGCTCACAGCCCACCTGGTGTTAAGTGGTTATTGGAGCCCATAGACATCTACAACATAAATGCGCCACCCACCTTGAAATATAAGTTCTAAGGTAGTTTCTCAGTGTAGTTACAATGGCTGCCCCACCCTTCAAACCGAAACGCATTACTGCTTGCTTCATGGTAGAAACAGGCAGGGCGGTGGTACCTACCCGTGCGGACTCAGAAGAGATCCTACCACCAGTAAAATTACGTACATATTTCATTAGAAAAATTGGTCCACGCCTGCCAGATTCGAACACCGTTGCATCGCTCGACAGGAATGCACTTGACGTTTTATCCTTTAGGCCACGACGACTTCGAGGTCGATAATGCATACAATTACAATTACAAACAAATTAAGTTTCGGAACCCGAATCAAGCGCTGAGTTCGAAATATGCACCGTTTTGAAATAGCGGATACCATAATTTTTGAACTAGAAGGTAATATGTCAGATTTCTTGTAATTATATCTGAAGTCAGAAAAGCCAAATTTCTTCGCTGCAGCAATGGATTATATATAAAGGATGGTACAATGCCGGCTCTTAACCCTAGATCACAAATATTTCTACTCTCAATAAGAATAATGGTGAGTTACAAAACATTTTAAGAACCTTATTTATTACTGAACAACTTAACAAATGAATCTTATTTATTACTCATGATTTTATTATTTCAATTATCATTTGATAATGCTCAATTTTCAATATGTTTGGCCTGATTTCATTGTTTTATATTATTATTTATGTATTTGTAAATAATAATAAATTTGCAAGCCTACATTTAAACGAGTTGTTACCATTTGTTATAGACGGCAGAAAGGACAATACCACGTTAAGTTTAACGGTAGGCAGTGGCTTCGCTTAGCCCCTGTCATTCCTGCGACTATGAGTGATGGAAACAACTCACCATCAGGTAGGCCGCATGCTCGTCTGCCTACAAGGGTAATAAAAAGTAGCTATCGCTCAATACCCTCCGGAAATCTCGTTTCAAGAGGAATGTGTCATAGTACTCAGTAAACACAGAGGAGAGAAGTTCATTCCAAACCCTGATGGTACGCGGCAAAAAAGATCTCTGGAAACGCATTAGTTTTTTTTTATTGCTTCGATGGGTGGACGAGCTCACAGCCCACCTGGTGTTAAGTGGTTACTGGAGCCCATAGACATTCACAATGCAAATGCGCCACCCACCTTGAGATATCAGTTCTAAGGTCTCAGTATAGTTACAACTGCTGCCCCATCCTTCAAGCCGAAACGCATTACTACTTCACGGCAGAAATAGGCGCGGTGGTGGTACCTACCCGTGCGGACTCACATGAGGTCCTACCACCAGTATTACGCAAATTATAATTTTGCGGGTTTTATTTTTATTACACGATGTTATTCCTTCACCGTGGAAGCCGATCGTGAACATTTGTTGAGTATATATTTCATTAGAAAAATTGGTACTCGCCTGCGGGAATCGAACACCGGTGCATCGCTAGATACGAATCCGAACGTCTTATCCTTTAGGCCACGACGACTTGTACGCACTTGTACTTGACTTGACGCATTGTGGATGAGCGCATTAACTAGAATGGATAAACTCTGCTCCAGTGGCCGACAGTGCGATAATAAAAATGACATGACGGAATCATCTCCACCTTTTTTATTAATTCACTATTTAATTAGCAAATAATAAGAAACTATGTACACAGCTTGAACAATAACTTTTAAAAAGGAACCTTCGAATGCCTTTACACAATATTATTGATGACTAAAAGTATGCGCGACTAGAAGTATGCGTATATTTTAAGATGTTTAATTAGTATACGTGGTAATTGTGACGATTTTGGTATCTCTTTGCATTTTATCATGGCATTCGCAGAAGTAAATGGAATGCGGAATAACGACAATCACCGTGCGAGGCGTATGAATACAAAACAATTACCATAGAAGACAGCTTTACAATGCTTTTTGACAGGCACTTACAAACGTTGAACAGTTAGAATATTAAAAGTTTGAAAAAATAAAAGTATGTATATATTTTTATTTGGAGGACCAGAATTTACTTTATGACTATGGTGTATATTTTACTAGTGATATGTTTATTGTGTCCCTCACAGATAGATGCACCATTTCGCCCACCTGCCGCGAAGCCAATCATGTGATATGAAAGGTGGGAAAGCCGATTCACATTTAAATAAACTTGATACTCTAGCCTCATGTCTCAAAGTGGATGGTGGCATTTATATTGTGAAGCCTGTGGACAATAGTAACTACTTGATACCAGATGAAGTTATGATAAGTGTAGGATATAATAATTAATACTAGTGGTCCCCTGGTAGTTGAAAATCGACTATAATTAATTGAAATTATAAGTTTGTACACTATTATGGTTTTATTGTCAAAGACTTCGCCAAGGCTACACTTTAGACAAATATTAATAAAGACAAACAATATTTAAGTTTAATCTATTCTCAATTTGACCACAGACTACGAGTATAAGAAATAAAATAGATGGTAGTGTGTGTAATGTTTTTTTTATTGATTTAATGTATTTTTATGCATCATTTAAAAAAATATTAACATTCTGCACTACTTCTCTACGTTCTCTATAAGTGTGGTACATTTTATATTCGTCCGTCCGCGCAATTTTCGTAAAAAGGGGTACAAAGTTTTTGCTTCACGTATTAATACGAGTATATAGATTCCTTTGGCGGTCTGTAGTCTTCAAGACCTAAAATTAACCTAAGTTCGTCTAACCTAAGTCTTAATTTAATTGCGTTTTGTATCTTAAATGGACAAGAATATGTATTTGTTTAGATGTTACTTTCTCCAAATGAAACTAAATTTTAGCAATACTTCCACCTGTCCCTTCAAGACAGGTTTCCAAAGCATTGCCTTAAGTGTTTTATTTTAAAAATAAATTATGTACGTTATCTACATTCCGACCATTGTCTTTGTGTGGACTGGTTTTGTCAATGCTTTTAATGGGTTACGAAGGTACATTAAAATTAAAAGTTCTGAGAATCGTTAAATATAAAAACCTTATTGTAGTATTGTTAGTTGAGCATACTAACTTACGATCCAGTCTGTGTTTAGCGATTACCGGAATCAACGGATTATTATAACGTAAAGAACGTTTTACGGGTTTGAATTTGAAATTCGAGATTTTTCAAGATTCTTACATGTCAAAATTAAGAGTTGAACTATTATATATTATTAAAATATTACGAGATCGTCTTTGTTGTCAGCACATTTCAGGTGCGTTGCGTTGCTTGAACTGTGGATATTATCAAGCATTATCTTATCTCGTTTCCATGGTTCGTACTCAATGCTTGGTGCACACACGGTTAGGGTAATATTATTTTTAAATAATTTTAAATACAGTACTTTGGATTGAAAAAAAAAAACAAAAGCTGATCTCAATATTTTGTCTATTTTTCGGGCACGTTGCAAGAACGATTTCGTAGTTATAGTAGTTTAGTTTATAGCTTGTAGGGGAAGATTTTACCAACACATTAAAGAAACTAATAGGTACACATTACACATATACATTACGGTATTAGCTTAGTAAGCTCCTATTAGGACTGTAATATACAGATAAAAATTCATGCATTGTTATAGCTTAGCGTTTTTTATGTTAGTTTTGCTTGACTTATAGATAGGGGGTTAGTGAAGTAGTTTTTTTTTCAGTTGCATTTTTTAACTAAAATACGATATAGCTGTAATCACGGTTTATAGTTAGGACGTAAGGTACAATGATGTGGCGAGTGAGAGTATATAATTTATGAACATGGGATTATGGATACACACGCATCAACACGCAACTAATTAAAGCGTAGGCAAAGAGAAAATGGCAATCTGTGGAGTCCTCCTACTGCTAGTGGGGGTGTCGGTTACGTGTGCCCCCTGGGGGTGGTTGGGTGTATGGTTTTTCTGCTCGGGCATCCTTTGCTTACTTATTGATCCAGTCAAATGTGTGGAGGTGGCGCGGTGGGTGGCGCGCCCGGCCCCGCGACCCCTGAAGGGGTACGTCCAAATAAATCTGCCCGCCGCGAAACACCGCAGTGACAACAGCGGCGGACGGTAAGATGCGGCCACACTATATCCATTGTCGTATCCACCTTGAGGGAAGCCGCTGACCTCCGTCCCGGGGGCCGAGGCCGCTCGACTCGTTCCGGCACACAGACAAAAAAAAATTGCAAGTGCCATTTTAATTGGAATGATTTCCATCGAGAGGCAAAGCGGCCGGCTCGACCTTAGAAACAGGCATGCGCGCGACTGTTGAATGTACCTAAAAACCGCGACGCCTTTACTCTCTTCAAAAAGGTCAATGACGTTTCTTTATCAAATACGAGAATCCACGCCCCGTTTAATATTTACGTTTGGGAAATTAAGAAAATATTTCAAGAGCCAGGCGGCGTTATTAATTCATAGTACCTATGTATTACATATAATTTTATCGAGTTCATAAAATCACAGCCGCTTGTTAAAAATATATGATAAAACGCATAAACGACACTGAAAATTTAGTTTGATTACGCAAAGTCCACACAACAATGACCTGTCTTCATTGCTTATCTTAATAGGTCACAGGATGAAATGAGTAATAAATAATAAGTACTCCATTACTTGGTTGCTTTACATCAATAAATATATATTACGCCATCGGGTATTATAAAAAGCCACATTTTCTCTCGGAAATTGTGGATGACTAATGCTCGACGAGATATTAATTTATGTAAGATATTTTGAACAAAAATCTAGTCACCTTTGGGATTTAGCCCGACTGAAAACATCTAGTAGTACCAGTAGAGTACAACTGAACTAAGGTGCTCGATGTTCAATGCGGTAATCTGTCCTTTCTTTCTTTGTTATCGAAATGACAAAGTACGTCAGATATTTTATATGATTGGTAAATTGTTTTCATTTTTTTGGTAATGTGACATGTACCTAATGAATATACTTATAATATGTATTAACACTACTAAGAACTAAGTAACAAAGATCTTGGGATCGAAATTTTCAGGGATTTATTCCCAGTCTTGACCGGTGGATATTAAAAAAAAAAGGATATATTCCAGGAATTAATACACTAATCCGTTCTTTTTACCATTACATCACCTGTCATTGGAATTTTGCCACAAATCTCTCGGGCGCCATAACCTTTGTCCTTTCTTCTAGTGAGGTTGTCAAAGAATGCACTGGCATGCAATGGCATTGCCGATATGGATTGTGCTTAAGTGTGTTGTGTGCTAGTCTAACTTTAATGCATTTAAAAAAATAACGTAATAGAGCATCAATTTAATTAAAAACGATACGAAAACTCAATGGGTCTCAACTCACTCGATCAAGGATTATAAAAACAAACCAGGTCAATTTTTATTTATTGCTTATATGGGTCGACGAGCTCACAGTCCACCTGGTGTTAAGTGGTTACTGGAGCCCATAGACATCTACCCACCTAAAAACCAATTTCCGTAATTACTGGTGGTAGGCTATTGTAAACCCATAAAGGTATCATCATTGGACACCATTTCTGCCGCGCAGCAGTCACGAGTTCGGGTTTGGAGTCTGGGACAGCCGTCATACAACAAAATAATTAATTAAGACTAAGATACGGATCGGAGACTAATGTCTCAAAGTGCCTCTACAAATCTAAATAAATATAAAAAAAAATCCAAAATATTTAGTTGGTGAAGTGGCAGCAAGCAAATCACCATTATTTTTCTTTACTTATTATTTATCAATGAAAATTCGATAGTTTTGAATTCATTCATTGCATTTTTAATTTTTTACAGCAATGTTTGGTTAAGGAAATGTTGTTATGGTGTGCTCGACACATTTTATCATAAATTAGATAGTTTAATAACCCAACTAGATGGTAGATAGACAGTAAATCAATCATATTAACATCATTGATTTAACGTTGAGATCAATTTTCCGAAATAATTGAATCAAAGTCGACAATGTTTGAACAAATGACTATCCTCCGCTAGTAACAAAAATTTATGATTACTTTACGTAATTTATAGAACAACTGATGAACCCCTGTCTGCCACTTGTCTGAAACGCATAATGCGCTACTTTGGCCCCGTTGCCCGCAGAGGTGTAGATAACTTGGAACGTCTGATGATCACTGGAAAAGTAAAAGGAAAACGTCCTAGAGGCCGGGGCCCCAAACGTTGGTCCGACTAGATCTCCGAGCAAACCAGCGGCCCACTTAGCGCTGCACTACACTAGGCAACTGAACGGAACCGATGGAGGCTGGCAGTCGACAAGCTGAAACGGAGTCACGATCCTCAGCAATGAGGGAGCAATGGAGAAGAAGAAGAACAAATGCTCAAACATCCCTAGAAAGTGTAAACGACTATTTGTTGCTGCTGGCTTCAGGACCCGCCTTTACACCGGTGATTACTGGAGTCTATAGGCAACAGAACGTGATTACCACTATCAACTTTAGTAGACGAGGACGACGACTCAATTTTCTTTACGACGGTCGTCTCAGGTATAATAAGCAAGACGGTGGTTGACACCGGTGCTCGCTTACAATACTCCCAAATTCTACAATAACTACGAATTTATTATTATTTTTTAGTAACCTACATTTTTTTGCGCGATAATTTTCCCTAAGCCTGCATGTCATGTTTCACATGATTATTTCAGAGGCAAGATGATGAAATTGTATTCAACTTTAAATTCAGGCTCGTTACTCTTCGCCATACTTCTTACGCCATTCTGCCGTGAAGTAGTAATGCGTTTCGACTTGAAGAGTGGGGCGGCCGTTGGTAACTATACTGAGACCTTAGAAATGATAATAAAAAAAAAAAAATTTTTTTTATATCGTACCTACTTTGATCGATTTTCGCGAGTCCTAAACATAATTATACTGGTGGTAGGACCTCTTGTGAGTCCGCACGGGTAGGTACCACCACCTTGCCTATTTCTGCCGTGAAGCAGTACCTACTGCGTTTCGGATTGAAGGACGGGGCAGTCGTACTGTAAATACTGAGACCTTAGAACCCATGTCTCAAGGTAGGTGGCGCATTTACGTCGCAGATGTCTATGGGCTCCAGTAACCACTTAACACCAGGTGGCCTGTGAGCTCGTCCATCCATCTAAGCAATAAAAAAAAACCTTGTAGTATTCTTAGAGTCAATATTATTGGTTATTTATTGGCGATCATTCGCTTAGCACAATACCATAGCACTTTTTGTGTTGTTAATAACCGACCGTAACGTTTCCAATGCCCAAAAACAACTTGTACACATCGAATGTGTTTAATTGAGATTCTTCGAATCAACTCCCCCGGTAACGACATCATATTTCGTCTGTTTAAAAAACCAGTTTTACTAAACAACAAGAGACAACGCATTAAAAACTTTGAACGGACATTTTGTGGCGTGAGACAGTTCGAGTTGAATGTGTTTCATGAATTTTAAGAATTAGACGTATGTAAGTACCGTTATTCAAAAGCGTTTACTGTCGTCACCAAATTTTATGTATTGGGAGCGTTTCAGCTATATCATTTTTTTTTATTGCCTAGATGTGTGGACGAGCTCACAGTCCACCTGGTGTTAAGTGGTTACTGGAACCCATAGACATCTACAACGTAAATGCGCCACACACCTTGAGATATAACTTCTAAGTTCTCAGTATAGTTACAACGGCTGCCCCACCCTTCAAACCGAAACGCATTACTGCTTCACGGCAGAAATAGGCAGGGTGGTGGTACCTACCCGTGCGGACTCACAAGAGGTCCTACCACCAGTAACATCATTTTAGAAAACAAGTATAAAACGAAAAGCATTACCGTAAACTCTTGTTTTTCAACGCTTCATATTGGCTTTTGAACAGATTTGCAACAGATTTGAACGCATTCAGACTGTTTCCATTAANGAAACGCATTACTGCTTCACGGCAGAAATAGGCAGGGTGGTGGTACCTACCCGTGCGGACTCACAAGAGGTCCTACCACCAGTAACATCATTTTAGAAAACAAGTATAAAACGAAAAGCATTACCGTAAACTCTTGTTTTTCAACGCTTCATATTGGCTTTTGAACAGATTTGCAACAGATTTGAACGCATTCAGACTGTTTCCATTAAATAATAAAAGATTTATGAAGTTTACATTCTTTACTGGTGGTAGGACCTCTTGTGAGTCCTTGCGGGTGGGTACCAGCACCCCGCCTATTTCTGCCGTAAAGCAGTAATGCGTTTCGGTTTGAAGGGCGGGGCAGCCGTTGTAACTATACTGAGATCTTAGAACTTATATCTCAAGGTGTGAGGCGCATTTACGTTGTAGATGTCTATGGGCTCCAGTAACCACTTAATATCAGGTGGGCTGTGAGCTCGTCCACACATCTAAGCAATAAAAAAAATAAAAAAAAAATTGGGAATTTAGTTGGGTTTTTGAGGTCTAAGTCGACTCGCTTGTGTTTTATTCACATTGTCGATAAGTTGAGTATCATTTTAGTTGTAGCCAATCACGGGATAAAGCGATATTTGGCTTTAGAAAATACCCTAACTAGCAAATTAATTAGTTCTGCCCAACTACTCGAACTTCTAGAGAGAAAAAAACACACGATGGCTTTAATGTTGAACCCATAAACACCACAAATTGGATGGCACCCAAATTGAGATATAAAAACGAAGTGTCAATTACATTCATATATCCTTTCTTTTCTTACCTTTTACACTTATTTGGCAAACGTAAGCAAGAAGGTGAAAAGTTACTACCGTCCCTACCACGTGTACTAAAGATGTAAGGGAAGATTTTGGTAGGAAAATAGAATTTTACAAGCAGTTGACTCAAAAAAAGAACTGACTGATCTGAACAAAAACGGACAGCGTTACATTTCACCATATTTTATATGAAATTCGTAATTCAAAAGTTCCACTATTCTAATATTTTTTGACAATTGTGTACGTGTGTGTGCTGGAATAGTATCCTTTTCTTTGTCAAAATTACTCAAGACTGGAAAAGCACATCTGAAAATGTTAACTATTTTAGTGGTCTCATTTTATGCAAAACGATTTCTGTCGCAATACAAGTCGTTAACGGGAGTTCTGGGTTTTCACTGCTGTCTCGTTCTTTCTAATTTTTATATTACATATTTGGTACGGCGTTCGATAGCTAAATGTTAAAAAAAATGAAATCTTCTGAATTAGGCACGTTCGGCCATCAGTTTATGTGATAGGGAATTTTTTTTTTGGGAAACCATTGGTAATGTAATTAATGTCTGGAAAGTAGGACAAATTCCTATTTTGTATGTTGAAATCACGAAAAACATTTAGAGATGACATTCCGATGAATATATAAATAAGTGTACACGAAGGATTTCTTCAAACGTTTTAATGTGTTAGCTTTATACTTATATCTAATGCTAAATCGTGTCGTTATCAAGGTTCGAGTGGTCTAGAATTTTTCTACGAATTTCAGGAGCATTGGCCGCTTATGAACATATTACTGTAACATTAAATACTGTAATAAATACTGTAATATGTTCATAAGCGGCCAATAGATGCTCCTGAAATTCGTAGAAAAATTCTAGACCACTCGAACCTTGATAACGACACCTTATCCACGACCTAACCACAGAGATATTGAAAGTAGCATACAACATAGAACGTATAGATATGTTTAAAACATAGATTACCAAGCTTTTTGTTCCGTGGTATAATTGCAGGGTCGCCTTACTTTCCTATTTACGTGCATTTCCTACAGATTAGGTCGAAATAAAAATATAAAGATGTGATTAGACTGAATAAAACAATTAAAAATTTGTTTCAACGGTATGTTTTCAACCAGATAAAACAATGTTTATGGCTTTCAGTTAATTCTTGAATCCATAGAGATTTGAAAAGTTCATCTACTTCACATAAGCTAGCGTTTGTAATGAAGTAGTTAGATAGTTATATTCAGGTTATATAGGGATAGTTATATAGGGCATATTCAAATAAATTAATTATTAAAGGTTTGTGATATTCACTTTTGTTACCTGTTTTATTGAATTTACGGTAAAAAAGGAGCATTCATAATTTCCTTATGTTAATTACTCAGTTATTTATTTTTTTCAATTTGTAAGTTTCGTCTTTCTTAGTAAATATAGTTTTATATTCTGTTTATCGTTCAATAGTAGGATGTAGTAAATTTTTTTTACTGTCAAGTACCTAAGCCCCGTTCCATTTATCCATCTCACGGTTGTCGATAAGAAAACGATTCTAGAATTAATCGAATACGGTTTAGTTTCAATTATAATTCTTTAATGCTCTTTTTTAGAAAGAACCAATTTGTGTTTTGCACTTCTCTGGATATCGAAGTTCTTCAACGACCACCTGAATGATTAACTATAATCATTATTGTTGGAAATGGACGCAATTTTTCTAGTCAAACTTTAAAACAATAAATCGAACGATTATCTGGATCTAATGTTTTGAGAACAAATAAAACATAGTGATTTACATTCGAAATCAACGGCTGGAACGGTTTATTTTTAACTTTAGGTAGCGCATACAAACATAACCACCTGTTAACAAATAAGATACGGCTAATGAATAAATGACTTGTTTGTTCTGTATTGTAGTTTTCCTCTAAAAAATTTAATTATTGAACAATTTTGTAGCCTTTCCTCGGTCGCCCTATTTGACATATTTTAATAGTACGAAATAGTTGAGCCAGATAAGTGAAAGGCGTCTGTAACATAACATAGCAAACATAAACTATTACAGATATGAGGCATACAACACGCCGAGTGCAAGTGGACCGCAATGCTCATTGCACAATAGTGTACCAAGTAGATATTACACAAATACAAATTGTGACGTCACGCGTTATACGTAAACAATTAATTTGTTTTAATTTGCTTACTGAGAGTTTTTTAATAATAATGTATCAAAAACAAAACGTTTGCTCGGCGTCAGTACGTTTCTATATTAACTATTTTGAACCTTAAGAGAAACGACAAAGAAATCATATTCATTTGAGTCGAAATCGTTTTCATTGTTTGGCAACGTTGCCGTGTTTCATTTACAAAATTTACACACATTATGTACAACTGTTTTAGTTCTACGAGTGTATTGATTAATTAATCACGTTTCAATTGTGTCAGAATATTGATATTTGTGTTAGTCGAGTCGAAGCTGTCGTATGCAAGGTGTTAATCGTGACCGGAGGGGTCGGCGGCGGTCCTGTGCGGCGCCGCGTGATGTGGCTCTCTCGGCCGGCCGGTCGTGGGGCGGGAGGGCGCGCGCGGAAGGAATGCGTCGTTTTCGCATCGGGAGAAACGAATGCGTTTAAGCGTCGCGGGTATACAATGGCGGCGTGACGAGATCCGGTTCGCGGGCGACGTGGGGGCAGGGGACGGGGCCTCTAATCGATAGCCGGCGAGCGACGGTCGGGCAACGGCGGCGCATAGGTGACAGTTCAAACCCAATCAAATTACCGGGCCACTGAGGAGTGGTGCAGCGTCACGCACAAATTCGAAACAAGCCAACGTCGCTTGCGCCGACCCCGCTCTGCACGAGCCGCCTAAACTACACGTACAAGCACAGCCTCACACTTTGCCCTCACCCACCATTGCATTGATGGACTGTAGTTATTTATCACGTCACTCGATACGCCAAAGCCACCTATATCCCACCTCCCGCTATGCACTTTGATAGTTATCATCTAATACAGGCCTACAAGTGCGGGGTACAAGTAAATTGTACCTTCGATTTTGTATTTTTATTACTAATTTCAGCAGACCTAAACCATAATTAAGGAGGTCAATGTTTGATAAAATATCAAAATCTATGCACGTATATGTATGTGATATGTAGCTTGTTATTATTGGCTGAATTATTTTTTGAAATATTGTGTAAAACACTTACAGAATTAATTGTTACTCATTTCGGTACTAACTATAAATACTAGGATCTGAACATAAACTAATTTTACGATTCAAAAATGAAAGTTCGTCGACGCCATATTCAAAGCATATCCTATTGTAAAGTCAGAGCACAGATACGTTACAGTGATGCAGAAAAAAATATTTGCAAGTCCAATTGGTATCCTCCCACTCAATAAAGTAAATATCGGTAACTATTCTGCATAGCATACGTCAGCGGATGTAGAGTGAACGAGACATCTACGTGTTCCAAGACTGTGGAATGGTGTACGCGCATCTAATTATAGGTTATTCCACCCGCGTACCACACAACAGATTCACGTTGTACCATTAACGACCTGTGCACGAACGTCTGTCTACCCTCTACCTATACTAAACGCTCCCGATACCGCATACGCCGCCGATAAATGCAGAGAAATGTGATGTAACCCGTCCAGGCTATGTGGACTTCACTCGGCCCCTCTGACCATGTTAAAGCGGCTCCAGAATAAATGGCCGTTTAAACGTTTTACAATAAAACGGAATCTTGACATTGAGAAAGGGAATCAAACCAAAACACAACGTAAAAATATAACGACGCCGTAAAGTTTCCACAAATCGATCGTCCGCGTTTCGAAGTTATTGAAGCTTGTTTAGACGGAAGACTGAAATAAATGTCGCTTTTATAGGTGGATAATGAAATGGCCGACGTAATTAAATCGATGACATCATACGTTGAGTGCGTGGCATTATGAGATATAAAAGCACAATTCAATCGACGGAGATCGCAAACGGGACTCTGTGACGAGTGCTATGTGTAGTCTTCACGTAAAATGTGCGAATATTTCAGGTTAAATTAAATACTAATAATAGTAATTAAAGCATTTCCAAAACATTTCAATTTGTTTAAGAGAATACGCGACGTTGTCGACCGAATAACTAATAGCTATATTCACCTTGAAATAACTGATAAGCGAGACTCGTCCTAGGGAGGTAATTTTTGTAGTTACCTCATTGCTTCGAGTCGATATAGTAATATCAAATACACAAAATACACTTATTTGTAATCTTGATTTGCGTTTTCTTTAATTCCAGACCAAAATCACTGGGTACCTCAAGATTTAGATTAATTTTATATATTATATTGTCACCTTTGTTTCGATATTGAAGTTTACCAAAAAAAAGATAAACAACATTGTTAATCGATACCTACATAACAACAAATAAATATAAACAGTTGACAAACACAGTGGTAATGGTACTTAGCTAATTTGTCTTTGCCTAGATAACTAGTCGAATGATAAATGTAATTTTCTCTAATTATTACTATTACTCGTCTATAGGAAAGGTATTACATACATACGAATAATATGTTTCTTCGTTTCTTACCTAACGCTGGGTCGAGAACTGCTTGTGCCGCCTGTTCCTCGCCAACCGGCGTTTTAAGGCATATTTTCTTGAGTTTCATCGCGACCGGTGAGTCTTCTGACTGGGCCACTGAAACAAAAACAAATTACTAATGCGACACTCAAATAGGTTCTTTGTTCTAATGAAAGA
Organism: Bombyx mandarina; assembly: GCF_003987935.1. The sequence continues at coordinate 1,445,715 of NW_021011519.1, read as the reverse complement.
CAAATACAAAAAAAGATGTTTGGTGTCGTGGGATACCAGATAAGAACGAAGTTTTCCTTATTATAAAAATATTAATTTTAAGTTCTATTTGAGGTATAAAGAAAATAATTATTCGGGTATACATTTTTTATTATGATTTTTTTATTGATAAAAAACTTACTTTACAAAGGTTAGAACTTTATTTTATTCACAATGATTTATAAAAAATATATAATGAAAATATGTTATTTTTTGTACGTTATTACAAAGTTAAGTGGTACACTGTGTGCATTACTAATAAAAATCTTACGTTACGGACGTTTTTTCCCGGTTAGGGTCCGCATCGTCCCATAAGGAACTTCGTAATAAATATAAATATAATTAAAAAAAAGTTCTCGTAGGTCTTCAGATGAAACAAATTTACATAACGGTTTAATCTATAAGCGCACATTATGACTAGCGGCTCGATATGCCCCTGACATTAGCAATGTTATTGAGCGACTCCCCATTTACGTCTGTGGTGTGTGGCTACCAGATCCTGCGAAAACAAAACGTCAACTTTGCTGCCTACCTTGAGACGTAAGATTGAAGTGACATTTCCATAATGACTGCCATACTTCAAATAGGACAGTAGGATTGCTTCTCGAAAGATTTCCAAGAAATACATTAGTAATGGTCACGAAGGACGTCGTCGACGTCGCCCAAAACACGTCATTACGTCGCATGCGACGAAGGGCTCGATGAGCGAATTAACCCATAGACACAGCCCGGCCCAGTTTGAGTTTCTTGTCGGATCTTCTCAGTGGGTCGCGTTTCCGATCCGGTGGTAGATTTTGCAAAGCACTGCTCTTGCTGGGGCCAGTGTTAGCAACACTCCAGTTTGAGCCCCGTGAGCTCACCTACATGTTAGGGCGACGCTGAAATAGCCTCTCAAGACTATCAGCATAGGTAGGAAAAAAAAGGAGGACGTAAGTTATCTCTGTTGGAATTACTAATTCAATTTAATAATTTCGATATCACTCTAGCTACCATATAAGCAATTAAATAAAAGTGAACATTTTGCTTTCTTTCTGCATGGTGTGTCCGCAACTGCGAGTTGCTTCTTGATTTTTCTGATTGAGCCGAAATATTCGTAAAGTTACTGTCAGCACTTCAAGGAAAATTCCTGAGATAGAGCAATAAAACATACTACAAATTGCGCGCGAGTACTTTCAATGCCTTTCATCACCACTTAAATACAATATTTCGTTAGGTATAGTCGCAAGCATCACAATGAATCAAGATCACATGCCAAATAAAAAAAAACCTTTACTGTCCCAACATTTTTTTTTCACTAGCACAGCAAGAATAACAGTATTTTGAAGTTGGTCAGATTCTTCGACTTGATGTTTTATGTTTACAAGACAAATTCTCGGATGTTACAAACATACCCTTACCCTGTCCAAATAAAAAAAGTGGACTCTCAGCACACCTGTTGTTAAGCGGTTATCGAAGTCTATGGAAATGATAGTGTGAATTCTGCCATTGACCTTGAGATATGTTCTTTGAATTCGCGGCACATATAGCAAAGACCCCGCTCCAAGCAAAGCTAAGTTTTCGTTTAGATTGTTTGGTTAAAATCGTATGATGAATTTATCACAATTAATTTTAATGATTTATTTTGAGCACAATTTGTAAACAATTCGAAGATGTTAGTTTCACGAATACGTGAGTACATGCATGTATGAGTAATATTAAATAAAAAATGGCCAAGTTAAATGTGCGTAATCAGACTGTCAATGTCGAGTAATATGAAGGTGCTGTTCTAGTGGCATGTATAAATTTTTAGAAATTACTTAATACGTGTAATGAAAATTATACAAAATTGGGCAATTACTGATGGTTGCCCGCACAAGTTGATACCCCCTCCTGTTTATTTTTGAAACGAAACATCCGTGCATTTCAGACTGAAGGGTAAGCCAGCTTTACTATTGAGACTTTTATCGCGTGTTTCATTGTGGTATTCACTTGCATGGGCTTTACAACAAATTGACTATGATGATGTTAATGGGTATAAGTGGTCCTTATACCCATCATCGCCAATAAAATAATCACATTGAATTCAATTTAACATTTAGGAAAGGGTTAATTAATACGATAAAGATATAGTTCAAAATGTGTGAGTGCGCCAGAACTAGTTTGTGACCTTGAAGTTATGAACGGGGGCCACCGGAGATCAGGCCGGCTTAGGTGTCGAGGGCGCGACATGGAATCCCGAGTGAAGGTGGGCGCACACTGCCGACTACGTTATTACTACTACAGGCCCGACCTACGGCAATATTATAAGATGCCGGCATGAATGGAAACGACCAATATCAGCATTTATGTCTTTTATGCACGTAAATATCGATTTCTGAAGAGCATCCCAAAGGGTCTGCCTTCGTCGAGAACATCAGCGTTATACAGCCTGTTGATATTAGTGGCTGCCCATTTTCTTTATAAATTACGCATTGCGTTTGAAATGCTACCTTTAGGTCCGAACGCATTGCAACAATTAATATTGTAAGGTGGTCGGTCGGTCACATGTGAACGAGTGTGCAGTGTTCATAGGCTGAGCGTTGTGACGTAGCTATTGTGTCGCGGTGGTTACGGGCAGGTGCAAGCCAAGCTGCACGCTGCGCCGCGCGGAGGCTGAGACCACCCTCGCCACCCCTCGTCACGTCCCCCCCTCCGAAATCCCCGCGCACGCCATCTTAACAAATCGATAGGATATGACTGTTCTCTACTTCGCGGGCACGACTTTTGGGCGCGGACAGGATGACCCCTTCATTACATAACACAAATCCACTTTAACATTACCACCCTGTCTGGAATACTAAAACTCATTTATAGTTCTACTTAATCTTTCTTAAATCAAATCATAAGTACTAGTTGGTTTATTACATTTGACTTTATTAATTACTGTAATTACGATCTTTTACATTTATTATTGGACATTTGTATTATATGTCTTATTAGACGATTTCTACCTTTGTGGTACATACCGCTCGTGGACGTCAAACAATGGGTACAGCTTAGGGTGAATATTTTATAACAATCTTTAACAATTTTTTTACATTGCTTTAACTCTAGGTTGTTTGCCTGTAAATAATTACATTAACGAATCGGTATTTTTTCTTCTTTGAAAGCTCACTCACATTAACCACTACACAAGTCTTAAGGAGTTACCTAAAAATAAAATTCGCAGTTTCACTCAATGTAATTCTCCTGTTTTCGTAAATGGGTATACATACATAGGCGCTTTTTTCATCTGCAAACAGAATTAATTCAATGAGAAGGTAATCCCAACCGTCCCATAACCCGAGCTCGGGAGCGAAACCGCGACCCGCCACCTCTACTTAAATATTCACGCCGTCTAATGACACGCTGCCGGGGTTCTTTGACAAGCTTCGAGATCTGTAGCTTGTCTTTATTGGTGTTTTTTTCGTACTAAAACGATATTCTTTAAATATACTAGTTGCCCGTCCAATAATGATCAGACTTTTGACACCTAAAAATTTTGTTATTGACGTTATGAAGAGAGAGAGAGAAAAACTGACTATACTGAGACCTTAGAACTATATCTCAAGGTGTGTGGCGCATTTACGTTGTAGATGTCTATGGGCTCCAGTAACCACTGAACACCAGGTGAGCTGTGAGCTCGTCCACACATATAAGCAATAAAAAAAATAATAAAAAAAAATAGTTTCGTGTATACTTAGTCTGGCCATAAATACTGTTACAATTAAAAATAAACAAAATATTACATTTGAATTTGGAATCTGTCATTTTTATATGATTGCTCATTGAGTTTTCTCATTTTGGCGCCGATACATTGTACAATATTTTGCGATATTAAAATGGAGTGGGGTGATAAAGAGAACCGAATCGCTGTGATTGCATTACATAAAGCCAGCCAAATGCAATTTTTAAAACTCTCCATACGCTTGGTGTTAGTAAAATGTTTGTGTACCGGGCTATTAATAGGTGCAATGAGACCTCCTCTGTTTGTGACAGAAAAAGATCTGGCCGTCCACGTAGTGTTCTTACGAAAAGGTGGTCAAAGCAGTAAGGGAAAGAATTCGAAGAAATCCTGTCCGAAAGCAAAAGATTTTGTCTCGGGAGATGAAGATAGCACCTAGAACCATCTCGCGTATTTGAAAAGATGACTTAGGACTTGCAGCCTATAAGAGACGTACTAGTAATTTTTTAACTGAAAATTTAAAAGGGAATAGGGTGGAAAAATCGAAACAACTACTGAAGCGGTATGCAAAAGGAGGTCATAGAAAAAATTTGTTTACGGATGAGAATTTTTTTACAATTGAGCAACATTTTAACAAACAAAATGACCGTATTTATGCTCAAAGCTCTAAGGAAGCTTCCCAATTAGTCGACAGAGTGCAACGTGGGCACTATCCGACTTCAGTGATGGTTTGGTGGGATATTAGCTATGAAGGAGTGACTGAGCCATACTTTTGTGAAAAAGGTATCAAAACATCGGCACAAATGTATCAAGATACCATTCTTGAGAAGGTAGTGAAGCCCCTTAACAACACCATGTTCAATAATCAAGAATGGTCCTTCCAGCAAGACTCGGCGCCAGGTCATAAAGCTCGGTCTACGCAGTCTTGGTTGGAAATGAACGTTTCGGACTTCATCAGAGCTGAAGACTAGCCGTCGTCTAGGCTCGATCTTAATCCGCTGAATTATAATTTATGGTCAGTTTTAGAGAGTACGGCTTGCTCTAAACGCCATGATAATTTGGAGTCCCTAAAACAATCCGTACGATTGGCAGTGAAAAATTTTCCCATGGAAAGAGTGCGTGCTTCTATTGATAACTGGCCTCAACGTTTAAAGGACTGTATTGCAGCCAATGGAGACCACTTCGAATAAGCTTTTTATACTTTAAATTGTTTTATATTTATGTATTAAACTAACACACTGTAAAAGTAATAAATGTTAAAGTAAAAAAGTAAAAGTAATAATGTGTAATTTGCAATAGACATTTTTTTATTTTATTGTAACAGTATTTATGGCAAGACTTGGTATTTTAGCACAAATATGCTTCGTTTCAATGTTGCGAAAAATACTACGAGAGAACGATGCTGTTTCTATTTACTAGTTGTCCGTCCAATGATCATTCATTTGACACCTCAAAATTTTCTTATTGACGTTATTTTAGCGGAAATATGCATCGTTTCAATAAAATCGGATGTTGGGAAAAATGTTAGCATCGTTATTGTTTGTTGGAATGTACATTAATTATTAAATCAAATGCTCGTTAATAGCTATTTAGAAAATACGGGTTGAGAAACACAGGTACAGATATAGATTACTAGTGAAAGCCGCGCGTCGCTATTACTAATTGAATTTTAAATGAAAATATATCATTTGTTGAAACTACTTGGGCGCACAAGCGGTCTCAACAATATGTTTCAACTCACTGGAAAAGAACTTGCAAACGCGTATAAATAACATGAACAAAAAATAAAATAATAAATATTATAATTATCTATCAAGTTGACTGTTGTGTGACTTTACTTGTGGTAGAGCATATTATTTATAAGACCTTACTGGTAGGTATCATCAGGCCGGTCATTTTTCTCGTCGAACCCGTCGCTTGTGACGAAGGGCTCGGCGAGTAAATTAACCCACAGACACAGCCCGCTGAGTTTTCTCGCCGGATCTTCTCAGTGGGTTGCGTTTCCGATCCGGTGGTAGATTCTGCGAAGCACGGCCCTTGCTAGGGTTCGTGTTTGCAACATCGTCAGGTTTGAGCCTCGTGAACTCACATAGTCACTACATAGTTAAGGTTACGCTGATATGGTATATATGGAAGCCTAATTTAACCTCTGTGAAATCCTGCATTCGACGTTATCATCTCATCTCATCTTTTAATATGAATAGCGTTCGTCTGCCCATCTACATAAAAAAGAGACTAAGAGAAATGTTGCATTTGGATATTGTCGATATGAAGTGATTATAATATTATATTATATTGATATTGTTGTTGTGGTCGCATAAATAAATACCGATTCACAGTCTGGCCATTCATAATAATAAAAACAAGAGTATTATTATAACACATTTGAATTTGGACCAGTTATATTATGAATATTCACTGTGTATTCTGATGTTCGCGCCATATTACATATCTTTGATATTTCTTGTGATGTTAAAATGAAGCAAGGTGATAAAGGACCGAGTTTCTGTTTTACTATTATGTAACGTAGATGTAACATAATCGTCTACTTAAATTTTTCATAGAAATTGCCAAAGATAAACATTATAATGTTTCTTGTAAATTACGAACAGATTGGCGTTCCTGTACTGGTGAAGCTAGAAAGGTCTCCAGGCCTCCAGTAAGCCTTCAAACATAAAAAAAAACGAGTTGATTGGTTTATACCATTGGTCACTAGTGGAGCTTGACAATTCTTTTCTATTATCTATAGCTATAATATATTATCTTTACTACTATTGTATAACAAACGGATCTACAAAATAGGTTGGTAGTAGTTTTTTAAGATAGGATTCCTAAAACGAAAAACAAGAAAAAAAGGGGTGAGAAACTATGTTTTTCTTTGTACGTAATGGATTGCAATTTATATTCACATGACGCTCGGAGTTAAGATATGGAAGGTAAGGTTTCTTAATTTCAAAGAACCCGTTTTGAAATTCTAGAACAGAAAAAGAAAAATAAAACAATTTTTTTGCGCTGGACGTACAATTAAGAAGCTAAACAATCCAATTGCACATTAGCGTATCGGATGTCTGACAATTGACTCCAGGCTGGTTGGTATCTGCAGACCTTTGGGCTTCAGTGGGATATCATGTTAAGTTCTTCAAAATGATAGAGAGGTCCTAAAGGAGTTCTATAGTAAGCAGCAAGTAACATGTGCAATATTCGCGTCAGTACTCTCTAAATTTTCATTTAAAAGGTATAATATAGACAAACGAGATCCGAAAACTTAATTAATTAATGAACAAAAGATAATTCAACAAAGAATAATATTTAACCAGTGGAACCCGCTATGGATTGACTGTGATTATTGTTGCATGAAATTCATCGATTTCTTGAAACTACTTGCGTCCCACGTATCGTTAATACATTATTGGTACTACGACAGAAGTCCTCCCCGGAAGGCCAAGAACAATTGTAGCAAATTTATCACAGAAAAACCTCCATAGCAACGTTGGTGTTTATTAATTAAAATGGATAATTTAAAATCTGAATCGTAAATGTTTATGACAAATATGGAATCATCCAAGATGCCTAGTCTGGCACGCACTCGGTTTTACGGTGTGTAAAATGTTATCTTAGCCTCATTATTATTTTATTAATTGAATCAATATTTCGGAAACTCGTGCTTGTATATTCTCGTGCCAATGCGTATTGTCATGTGAGGATTTTTGGAAGATATACCCGATCCTGTAGACCGAATGGTAAGCAGTCGACGTCGCCCAAAGCATGTCATTACGGATCCTCCCGATCCATTAACGGTGCTTTTAGGTACCACAAGCACCGGTCACCGTCCTCGCCGAGCCTGTTGCTTGGGATAAAGGGCTCGACGAGCGAACTAACCCATAGACACAGCCCACTGAGTTTCTCGCCGGATCTTCTCAGTGGGTCGCGTTTCCGATCCGGCGGTAGATTCTGCAAAGCACTGCTCTTGCTAGGGTCAGTGTTAGCAATACTCCGGTTTGAGCCCCGTGAGCTCACCTACACACGTTAGGGCGAAGCTGAAATTGCCTCTCAAGGCTATCAGCATAGGTAGAAAAAAAATTGCAGAATTAAAATACATTTTTTTATAGATATTTGCACGAATTTACGCTCCGTCTCGCTTTAATGGTTAGCACAGTCAATAGACATCAACTGATGCCAATCACTAATACCAGGAGGACCAACTAGTCCGGCATGACTAATAATAATAAAATATGTATTACTTTAAAGTGTCATCTGCGAGTTCTATGTTTGAACGACCTTGGTGTTAATACAACGCAACACACATTTAATACTTGATCCGATCACCGCTCAATACATCCTTAGCAGAATAATTGATATTATTATTATACAGTCTATAACGTTACTGTACGGAATCAAGTCAATTTAAAATTTAAAATTAACTGCGTCCGAACGACGCTTTTGCTCTTGAAAAACAATTCTGTAACATGTTTAAGTTTTAATATTTGGATAGATTATATAGTTTATATGTTACTTAGTTTTTATTTTATATTATTGCTTTGATGGGTGGACGAGCTCACGGCCCACCTGGTGTTAAGTGGTTACTGGAGCCCATAGACATTTAACACGTAAATGCCGCCACCCACCTTAAGATATGAGTTCTAAGGTCTCAGTATAGTTACAACGGCTGCCCCACCCTTCAAAAAGAAACGCGTTACTGCTTCACGGCAGAAATAGGCGGGGTGGTGGTACCTACACGTGCGGACTCACAAGAATATAAGTAGTTAATTTCAACGCCACGTGGTTTAAATTAGCACGTTTCCACGTTGAATTTTTATATTGGAATTTTATATCTTAACTATAATTATTATGAAACTACCAGCAATAGCATTGTGTTTTAAGTGATGTCGCATGACGTCGAAAGTGTGTATGACCATTGTCGCCGGGCGACGAAGCGGATACCCGCTTCACCTCACTTCCGCTAAAACTAAATGCATAAAAAATAACTTAACTCTTTATATGTTTCGTTTCATAATTTTTAATCCAAAAAAAAACTGGTCAGTTAACGTATATGTTAATCTATAAATGGTAGATTTCATTGGTGTCGCGTTTGAGTGTGAAGTACGAGATGGTGAAACAATGCGACCGACGGTCTTGTACAAGTGCGGATCGGTCGGATGCGCGAGGTTCAGTGACCTCGTGTCCTCCCCGCTAATGCCCCTCCCGCGGTCTCACTTTCGATGCGCCGGAGGCCTTCCACGAGTCCACGTGCCTGCGCACCGGCTACGGAGTCGTCGTAGGTGACGTCACCGCCTTCAGGACCACACGACTCCAACGGTGCGAGGCGGTAGAGCGTGAAGCCGTTTGTTCTATTTACTGGTACGCTTATGGGAATACTAACGGCGGTGAAGCGATTAGTTATTTTCCCTGACACGATATAAAATTCATATAGTAATAATGCATTTACAAATCTGATTTTCTATTTCACAATCGCATCAAGAGCTTTTACATTAGAATCAGAAGTAATACCGATGTATGTATAATTATTTAAAACCAAATCAACCAACGTAGTAACATTAAATTATGAAGTACTGAATATTATTTTCACCTCAAGTTTCTCAGTTACAGTTTAGATTAACAATATTATTAGTTAGAACACATATGTACATAATAAATGTTACAAGTTGTTACAATGTGTTGTAAGTTTTTTAATTAGCAAGTTACTATTTTATCAACTTAATGAAATAGTGTTGATTCGTTCGCTGTGGGTGAGTTCATTCCAGTCCGATGGTATGACTGAGTCGTGACAATATGAAGCACGGCACACTGGTAGTTTTTTACTGGTGGTAGGACCTCTTGTGAGTCCGCACGGGTAGGTGCCGTGAAGCAGTAATGCGTTTCGGCTTGAAGGGTGGGGCAGCCGTTCTAACTATACTGAGATCTTATATCTCATGGTGGGTGGCGCATTTGCGTTTTAAATGTCTATGGGCTCCAGTAACCACTTAACACCAGGTGGGCTGTGAGCTCGTCCACCCATCTAAGCAATAAACAAAATTATTTTTAATTTTTCAAATACAAAATGAGCCGTGTATTTTTCTCGACAATGAATCTAACAATAAATAATATACCAATTGCCCCACAAACTTGCAAGGTCTAATTCATACCCGCGAAAGGGGGCTCAACTTATTGGTGGTCACGATTGTAGAAGAAATCTGGGTTCGTCGTAACAAGGTAAAACATGTAATGTATTCATTTTTTAAGTTTACACTAAATAAAATATTCAAATTGCGTAAAACAGTCATTTTGATCTATCACCAACTCAACGAAGGACGCATTGCGAATGAAGCAAAATTCTAAAGTTACGACTTTTTGAAATAAATAACGACTTACATTATAATACTTTAACAAATTACTTTAATTAAAAAAAAAAAAAAACACGCAAAAAAACGAGACGATAATTTGCAACAAACATACTCAACTTAAATTCTTAACATATTTTATGAAACATTTGTAAACTTGTTTTGTCTATAGATAGTTTGAAAACGACTTTAAGAAAGTGACAAATGTCGCATAGTAATGCAAACAACAGTAGTGTGAAGTTCAAATCAAAACCTGCGAAACGAGACAGTAAAATCTCAAGTTTGTTGACAATGGTCAACATTTAACTTGCGTATTCTCGTATTATTTATTTATACTGTATACACAAAATAAAACTTGTACACACAGGCGGACTTAATGCTATGGGCGTTCTCTTCCAGTCGACCATAGGGGTGGTGCAGAGACAATGCATGGTAGGTGCATTAACAAAAGAATAACAAACAACAACAACAAAACAAAAAAAAACAAAATCAAAACAAAAATCTTCCTTAAAATAACATGTCAGTATTATAGAATACACATAATGTTAAATATAGGTACTTATATAGATTACATATTACTTTGTATGCATAAATAAACAAACTAAAATTTAATATGCCTATGTATAAAATAGTAAAATACATACATACACATAATTACACACAATATAATATACATGTAAAGTAAAATAAATAGTAATAAAAATGTTTTTTTTTTTTTTTAAATAAATATTTGCTAACAATCACGCCACGTTAACAGGTCCCGTGATAAGTTCGTAAAGAACTTGTGTTACAGGTACCAGATAACGGAAATAAATGTAAGATTTTTATTATACACATACATATATTTAATATACATCCATAACCCTGGAAAAGACATTTATATTTAACATACAAATATCTTCCCTTGGCGGGATTCGAACCCGCGACCCCTTTGTGTAGTGACCATGTCACTTACCACTACACCAGACGGCCCTTAAATTGTATTGTATATGTAATTGTATTGTTGTATAAATAGTATTAAAAATGTTGAATTTAATAATAAAAAAAAACAAGTCGAATTTAAAACCAAAAAATCCCATCTAATTCCGCTCATGATAGACCAGTGCAATAAAATAATTATTGTACTGTCATCGATCCTTGATGTGTGTCATGTTAATCGGACGTGTTGAATTTGTGAGTGAAAATTGAATGAATTGGATTGACAAATATAGGTTACGCTAATAGTTTTAAAAAGACTTTTTGGCGGGAACGCGAGGAGTGAAGTTGTGTGATTTGATTTATTTTGTCTATTGAGTGTTTATTCAGTTTTAAATGTGTAATAACGACGGTTTATTAACTGTTTAATATCTGTGAAAGTGCACAAATTTGGGAAAATGAAACAAACCCGCTGGACGTAGTTTCTCGGAATCCTCCAAAAAGCTTACTGAAAATGTCTCGGTAAATAACCATCATTTTACAGAGATTATATTTCATCCCATATCATCTCATTTCATGTCATTTAATTTCATCTCAGTTGATGATGAATGTCTCAAATTAATCGTCTTCATTTCAATTCACTCCATATTATCATTTTTCATAAATATAAGAACATAAATTAAAATAAGACTTGACCTAAAGGTCTTAATTACCAGGTCATAAAATCCCTTTAAAAAAAGTGATTTAAAAACAAGGGCAATGTGGAAATTTACGTCGCAAAGTCACTTTGACACTATCAATGTAATCAATGTCGCGACGTAGTGAGTAATTTGAAATTGTGAAAAAACCGGTCTTAAACAATATTTTTGATGAGTAATAAATGATTTTCCAAGTACAAACTATTTAAATCTATCATAATTAAATTACTTTCTTTTATTGCCTTTGCAGGCGAGCGTACGGCCCACCTGATGGTAAGTGGTTACCGTCGTTCATGGTACTCAGCAATACCAGGAGCAGACCCAAGCCGCTGTCTACGAATAAGCTACTTATTAGACCTTCTATACAAATAGACTATAGTCTACTTCATATGTACTTTATAAGTTCGATATTCATAATGGATTTTTAACGAACTAATCTCTATTTCTACATTTTTAGTACATTAGACGAGAGCACATGGGCCAATTGGCCTTGAGTTCATAGACATCATAAAGTGAATGCCGCCGTCATCTATCTACCTTGAGACGTCAGGTCTAAGCCTCAATCGTATTCTATAAATTAAAAAATAGGCTGGTTCTTAGTACCTCCTCGTACAGGCTTACAAGGGTTACCAGGACCACTATACATGTTGTTGTAGTACCTATCCTAAGGGATAAGATGCACTGTGTGTACTTTTATCGAGTGCCGATGGTACCAATTAATTTTAATGAAGGACATACGTAGCTTCACAATAAAGACATAACTACGCAGGTAACATAAATAAAATCTCCAATATTTATGAATTTAATTCGAATTTTGAGTGCGTATGGATAGGTAGCAAGCACGGTCCTGCATTTTTTTGCCGCGAAACAGTCTCGTGTTCTGGTTTGAAGGGTGGGGGACTTCAGTTATACAAGATAATTGTTCCTTAGATTTAATCGAGAGATGAATGGTTGGTAATTACGTTACGATGCCTGTTGGTATCGTCACCTAACACCAGATGGTGGGTTGTGATATCGTACTCCCAAATAAAAATAAATAGTAATAAATCTGTTATTAATATGAATAAAAAAAAATTATAGCTGTGGTAGGTGGACGAGCTCATAGCCCACCTGGTTGTTAAGTGGTTACTGGAGCCCATAGACATCTACAACGTAAATGCGCCACCGACCTTGAAACATAAGTTCTAAAGTCTCAGTACAGTTACAACAGCTGCCCAACCCTTCAAACCGAAACGCATTACTGCTTCACGGCAGAAATAGGCAGGGTGGTGGTGGTACCTACCCGTGCAGACTCACAAGAGGTTCTACCACCAGTGATTACGCAAATTATAATTTTTCGGATTTGATTTTCATTACACGATGTCCTATACCGTGGAAGTCAATCGTGAACATTTGTTGAGTACGTATTTCATCAGAAATCTTGGTACCCGCCGGCAGGATTCGAACACCGTTGCATCGCTAGATACGTATGCACCGAAAGTCTTATCCTTTAGGCCACGACGACTTCTAAAATACTTTAATAAGAACTTTATAAGTCTCGAGGTAACTCATGTTGCGCATTCAGTGTTCAATTATTTAACATCAATAGTCCAGGATCTTAACATGATTTGCGGTTATGTGCTAAATAGATACATAAACACTGAACAATAAAAGGGACGTTTCAAAGAACATTTCTATTTCGCAAAAAAAATATATAGATTCACATCCTAATAATATACGGCATGTTCTTTAGCTCACGATTTACCTGGCGTGTAATTGGTTAACGGAGTCGAACATTATTGGGTCCAAATCTCAATAATAATTGTAATGTGCAACGCCTTATAGCAAGATGATGGGCTACTTTTGTGGTCAATAATTACGCATATTTATGTAATTCATATCTTACACAATTGTTTTAAGTGCGTTTTTCTTCTTATCTAAAAGGAGTATGATACATATGTATGTAAATAAAAAGTGACAAATGCCGAATTTGAAGAAAAGATAACAAGAGACACGTGCGGTAATCGAAATTTAAATATATCATGTTAATATCAACGTTCAATTGGTGTTCAATGAGACCTGAAATCCTCTTATAATGAAAACGAAACCGCAAAACTAAAAAACTACAAAAATCTTATCTACACCCAATAACACTTACAAGAAATTACCAGAATAAGCAGTTCGTTTTTTTAAAATCTATTATGAAATTTAGTTATACGAAATTAATAAAATGCTTAAAGATCAGAGCGATAAAGCGTTTTAAGTGTGTCTACAAATCTGTGGAATAAACACTTGGATTAACTAAAATTAAAGTGCCTCCGCAGAAAGACACTCAGTGGCTTTGTGTTTTAATTATACGTATGTTGTCTCTTTTTAATTTTGTTTTAATTATACTTGTCTTTTGTCTTTTTAACAAAAAGCACCTTAGGTACGATAAATGTTATGCAAAAAGCCTTATTTAAGGAATCTCTGGATTTTACAGTACAGATAGTTACATGTACCACTCATTTTTTTCTCGTAATTTCAGTTGAAACAGTGGCCGATAGATTAATTTAGCTACAAAACTCTAGTGTTTTTTTCTTTTTATTTAAACTCATGTGTACTAACTAAAAACACAGAGTACGTTCACGGCGGTCACGTTTGGCAATCTATTCTCATTGTTATTGTCATGGGTGATGGTCGCGGGTAGCCTAATAATAAAAGTTTATCATTTTAAAAAGCAACGCCTTGGTTGTGCAGATATTTCATCACCGTGGTCTAAGGTCCAGCTTCGACGGCAATAGATAATGAGTTTCAAAAAGGAACAAAAATAAAAAAATAAATAAAAAAACCTTTGGTGTTCACTCCTTTAGAATGGCATGTGAGCGACGTCAGTTTCATACGTTGGCTATGCATATTTAAATTAAGCAACACCTTCCAGATCTTGCGCAATGTCTGTTTACTGGGGCCGATAAAACTATTACCAAAGAAGTCAGCGTAGCGAGTTATCGTCATAATCGCTGAAGATTTATTAAATTAATAATAGTGACCATTTTTCTATATTCAAATGCAACCGATTTCTTGTTATTTGTGAAACGATAGGACGATGACCTGCCATTGTGGGGCACCCTTATTCATTCATTGGAAGTCGCTGTGAAACATGCATTTCGAACAAGTTAAGTTCAAAACCAGAATGGATCTCAACAGTCGAGTTGGACTCCGCAGTACAGTGCATATTGAGAAGTTTTTTGACTCGGATAATCACTTAACATAAAGTGACCTCGTCATTCTAACTATCTCGTCTTAATCTTAATGAATAAAAAATGTCTAGAAATAATAAAACTTGAAGACGAAAAATCTCAATATTTATATTTCGTTGTATTCTTAACGGACCTTATGATCCAAGAATTGCTGGAAATAATAGCATTCGTTTAGTAGCTTTAGGCGTAGACGTAAAAAACCAAATTTATACATAAAAATGTTTAGTATTATTATTATTACTAAAATATTCTCGCCCTGCCTATTTCTGCCGTGAAGCAGTAATGCGTTTCGGTTTGAAGGGTGGGGCCGCCGTTGTAACTATACTGAGACCTTACAACTTATATCTCAAGGTGGGTGGCGCATTTACGTTGTAGATGTCTATGGGCTCCAGCAACCACTTAACATCAGGTGGGCTGTGAGCTCTACCACCCATATAAGCAATAAAAAAAAAAAACTTGGTCTATGATCAAGCTTAAAATGTTTACACTAGAAACATATTTTGCCTTATTTTTAAAGCGGTACGTTCATTAGAGAATAAACGTTGGCGTGTACATCCGAAGCCAACAATTTACTAAAATTATGTTGTAAAATGTCTATAAGTAGAGTTATTAGGGCCTGTTACGCGTCATTATTGCGATTATCATCTATAAAAATTATCTAATTATTATTGTTATTTACTTAGGGATTTAAATACGATTTATTTTCAGGATTGACTCAGGGCTGTCGCGTTCTTGATATACCAAAACACAGATTTAGACAGACAGACAGCACCGAGTCTGAGTCGCGAGAGATTAATTATTAATCTTTCAACCCACAGAGGTCCACTACTGGACATAGATCTCCCCAAGCCTCGCCACTAAGAGCGGTCCTGCGCCGCCGGTATCCGGCAGGTTCCCCCGTCCTTCAACAGGTCCGTTGGTCCACCTTGTGGAAAGTCTACCCACGCAAGCTACGTCTTCCAGTACGCGATCGCTTCTTGAAGACTTTTTGGCCCTCTGTTCACGATCACTTTGCCCTGCCCACAGGTACTTTAAACTCAAAATCGTTTGGGCTATGTTGGTTATAATTCTTCTGCGATTCTCCTGATTTGATCTCGCAGGGGAACTCCGAGCATAGCGCTCTCCACTCCACTCTCTTTGGGTGATCTTCTAATAAAGCCTATTGTGAGCGACCAGGTCTTAGTGCCATATATGCTGGGCAACACACATTGGTTAAAGACTTTCGACTTGAGACACTGCGGTATTTGTGATGATAAGATTCTACTTAGCTTTACGAAATCTGCTCATCCAATTTGATACGACGATTGATCTCTTTTTAGAAGTTAGACCTACTTAGCTGGCCAGTTTGCCATGCGTAAATATATTCCTCGCTAACTTCGAACGTAGATCTTTCGTACTGCAGTTGACGCTAAATAGACATTCAAAGTAATTTTTTGTTTTTCCCATGTTCAATTTAAGGTTTACTCGAGTTCAATTCTACTGAGGTCATTGAGCATTATATTGAAGTCCTTCAAGGTTTCAGCCACAGTATCAACGGAAAACCGAAGGTGAGTTATATACTTGCCGTTGATGTTGATGCCTAGCCCCTTCCAGGCCTTAGCTTTGAAAATATACTTCAATGTCGCGGTAAGCAGTGATTATGAATAATGTTGAATTGGAATTATATTCAATTAAATTTATATCAAATCAAAAGTTTCTCTTGCTTTTTGCGAGTTTATAAAACTGTATAACTTTTTATTTTATTTTTATTGCTTAGATGGATAGACGAGCTCACGGCCCACCTGGTGGTAACTGGTTACCGGAGCCCATAGACTTATTAACGTAAATACCGCCACCAACCTTCAGACATGAGTTATAATGTCTTAGTTTTAACAGTATAACGGCTGCCCCACCCGTCAAACCGAAACGCATTACTGCTTCTCGGCAGAAATGGGCAGGGTGGTGGTACCCACCCGTGCGGACTCACTAGACTTTCTATCACCAGTAAAAACGTCTATACGTGATATAAATGCGCAGCTTCTGCTCACGGGACACTTGGTTAAGCGCAGCGCATAGACACTTTTTTGAACATTCTTGAGAATGCAACAACTGTAATAGCTGTATTTTATCTTGATCATCAAGGGCGAAAGGCGAAGCACACTGCGATAATATGTCTCTAAAATTAATTTCAGAAGGATGTTAAGACAAAATATATTAAGAATTTCACTAAAATGTATGCAGTCATTGTTAAACTTTAGAAAAACACGATAAGCTTTCAATCCTCCATCTTTATCCTTTCAATCAATATGTTTCACTGTTCCGTAAAAAAAAATACAATTTAACAAAACATAACGATAAATTAAAAAGAATCGAACGATAAAGTTATATATGAACTAATTAATTATCATACTGAGAAGAGTAAAAACTCTGGAAATAATATTGATTCAAACAAAGAACAAATTTCCGTTTTTAATCATCGTCTACAAAGATTAAACAATTTTATTTATTTATAAATCGTGAGGCACGTAATGCATACATATGTACATACATAATAGTAAGCGATATTATACAGTCTTACGAGAAACCGCGCAGGACTCCGAATCATTTGGTTACTATCAATTTGTGACTGCAAATCATCTACTTTCAGTAAGTTAGATTTTCCTTAATTGTTAATATATTAAAACTGGTTATGCGTCAAAGGTGAATGTTAATAGTTCAAAATCATCGGTTATTAAACTGGTTATGATAGTCAAAGATGTAATCAACAAAAAGTGAATACGGCAGATTGACAATTCGTAGTTTGACAATGAGCACATTTTAATGAAATTTAAAAAAAAATTCATCTTACCATCTCCCTGAAATTAATTTTATTGGCATATCAACGTAGATTACTAGAGCATTTGTGTAACATTAGCACGCATATACTTACGTGTTAAAAATAATGTGATAATTTGAATTTGTCTATTATAACAGTACAGAAATCGGATAGGGTCATCAGTGCGTGGCGACAATTAAAACCGGGGATAAGTGTTGCGTGTACCTGCGAGATGAGGACTTCACGGTCGATACGAGGTGGCCAGGGGAGGTGGGGAAGGCAGCCATTCAACGAAAGGTGTTTAGAATACAAGACACGGAGTATTGATGTCTCCGTTGTTTTTTTTTGCTTACGGACGAATTTAATTAGATCCAGACCGTTTTTTGATTCAGTCTCAAATACGTACAAGTTCTCATTTATTTTTCCTATGGTTGCGGAAAAAATATTTCGAAGAATTAAGGGGATCGGAATGATTTCGCAAGATAATTTGTTTGATTCGTTTCAACATCTGCGTCACAAGACGTGTGGGCGGCGGTAGAGAGCGTGGCGTGGTGTGAGGAAGGGCGCGGGCGAGGCAACTCTTCATTCCCGTTTAGCTACTGAATTGTACAGCGGGAGGACTGAGGAGGCCATGATTATGTTTACTAACGCCGGCCGCCCGCGCCCCCTGTTCTACGCGGACCGAATTAACACACGATCTTTGTCCCAAAATCAGCAAATCGTTGTTGATACATTTTCGATATTTGTTATCGCTTATTTATTTTTGAACTACACAAGACTGTAGATATAGTTTATTGAAATTAGGTTTGCTTTTCATGGCCACGTAGCAATGTAAGATGTACGAGAAAAACAGAACAGATTGAAATTTGAATAAATCTGCAAAAATGCATAAAGTGAAGATTAAAATTTTATTATAAATTCATAAATAAGATAATAGATGTACATAATTCAGTCCTGTGACTTTGATATTTGGCATCTGTTTCTTTTTTTTAAATTTCCAATTTCATGCGGATAATACTGCATACGCTCAAACGCTCAAAACCAAATAATAGGTCTTTACCGTATTATGAAGTTTCCGTTTTAAAATAATGACCATAAATAAATTCTTAATTCGAATGAATTTTATTTTAAAAAATACGGTATCCTATTTTCAAATTCAGCGTTTTGTTTTCACTAAACTTCTATGTTTTCAACAATATGGCCTCTATAAAAATACGAGTTATTATGAAATACGAGTTGCGTCGCAGTAGCAATACCACTCAAACGGCTCACAGCATTAATGATGTGTACGGATTGAGCACTACAAATACGAACGCAGGACTCGTTATTGGCTTGAACGATTCCGAGATGGAAATTATGATCTAAAAAAAGTGGTCGCCCGACAATCAAAGTCAACAACGACGAATTAAAGGTTATATAGCGGAAGCTCACTTTTTTATTCCTTACCTAATCGTTCGCGCGGACCGGTAGGTGAGCTCACGGGCTCAACCTGAGAGAATTGCTAACACTAGCCCCAGCACAAGCAGTGCTTTGCTGAATCTACTACTGGATCGGAATCGCGACCCACTGAGAAGATCCGGCGAGAAACTCATTGGGTTGTGACTATAGGCTAGTTCGCACGTCGAACTCTTTCTTCGTCCGAGTCGGCGAGTTCGACGAGGAAAGAAGCTCACGATACTTGATCTACTGCTGAGTTAGCATCAGGTTTGAGCGTTAGCATCAAAACAATAAAGGTATATTTGCGTCTAATTAGCATGGTAAAAAAACTTAATGAGTGAGTGCTGCGCGAGCTGAACGATCGGCAACGGGACGAACGCGTTAAGATATGCCTTGTGTTGCTTAAAAGACACAGATACGTAGATATTTTGATTAGTAAACATATTAATATATTTAAAAAAAAGACTAGCTTTCTGTACACTACACGACAATTTCGTAGATTAGGATCTAATATTTTTAACAGAATGATTCCAACCTATAATCATAGACATAACTGTAAGCTATCCAAAACGTCCGAAATATTAAAACTAAAATAATCAACCGGAGATTAATCCGTAAATTATTGTTTTATTATGTCTAAGGCTCGCGAAAACCAAAGGTTGTCTGTTGGTCAGACTACTGTTCTACGGGGTCCGGTTCGATTACTG
Source organism: Bombyx mandarina (assembly GCF_003987935.1). The sequence continues at coordinate 1,425,908 of NW_021011519.1, read as the reverse complement.
GTCAGAGTCTGTATGGTACCTTCGATTAAGAAGTTTGGAATTCGAAGTCGTGCACTCGTATGTGTTCGTATCTCATAATTGCTATTTCCCGTTTCCATAGGCTTATATCCTAAGTTTCGCTTTGTTGAATGTATAACATTTAGTCTTTTTTTTTTGTAAACGCTTAAGTAAGCTCACGGGCGACTATTATTTTAAAGTGGATGACCGCATNTCAGAGTCTGTATGGTACCTTCGATTAAGAAGTTTGGAATTCGAAGTCGTGCACTCGTATGTGTTCGTATCTCATAATTGCTATTTCCCGTTTCCATAGGCTTATATCCTAAGTTTCGCTTTGTTGAATGTATAACATTTAGTCTTTTTTTTTTGTAAACGCTTAAGTAAGCTCACGGGCGACTATTATTTTAAAGTGGATGACCGCATTCTTACGGCACCAGTTTAACACCAGATGGGCCGTAAGTACCACCACTTGTTATGTTACAACAAATAAAAAAATCGATTAATTCATAGCTAGTGTAATACTGACATTCGTAAAAAAATCGATAGAATTGAAGTAAAATAAATACTGAAATCGAGTAAAAGAATAAATCGAACAAAGACTTGCAAGTTCAAGATTGATCAGGGTTATATTGTTTAGTTTGTTCCGTTATCGAACCCACAAAAATAAATTATCAATATATGGACGTAAATAGATATTGTGGTCAAATCATTCTATACACATTCGGTTTACCCCGTGTATAAAACCCAAAACAAACGGGCCTTAATACCGAGTTGGATTGCTAATTTGCTCATCAAAGTAAATAACAATTCCCACGTCAGATGTACATATTTACTTTTATCATTATTGTTTTGCACTACATAGTTAATAATAATATTGCCTTATCGCTTTTATGACGTTCTTATATTATCTATGATTTGTACGTATTACGTAACTGACGTTTGACCCGAAGTCAACGGTATTGCCAATTATTGCATTTAAAATTTAAAGTAATTGATAATAATAGTGTATTTCCAAGACGGCACGACACGACTTAAGCACTATACGATTCCGAGCGTCACATTTTTACATGAACGATTTTCAAACAAAATTTATACTGCTGTCACATCGGTCCCGATATTACGTTTTAATAATAGATAGTATAGCCGGTTCACGAAACAAAGTTCATTTTTGTCACGAACGATAGCACGACACAGGGCACGATTTTTATTTCTCAAAAGCGCTGGTTGCAAAGTTTATAATATAGCTAGTGAAAATCGGACAATATATCGTGTGTAGTACATACATTTATCATGACCGTGAATCGTGTCGTGCAGTCTCTCGAGGACAACTATCTAAACGTTCAATGCGTACTACAAAGACGATTCATTGCGATTGTTAAATGTGTTACGTAGTGATTGATACTTTAAATAAAAGAGCGCACACTGAAGTTCAATCAATTATTATGACATTTAGTGGTGGTAGGACGTCTTGTAATCTGCACGGGTAGATACCACCACCTTGTCTATTTTTGTCGTGAAGCAGCATTGCGTTTCGGTTTGAACGGTGCGGCAGCCGTTGTAGTGTAAAAACTTAGACCTTAGAAATCAAGGTAGATGGCGGCTATGCTGGTCTATGGGCTCTGGTCACCACTTAACATCAGGTGGGCCGTGAGCTCGTCCATACAACTAAGCAATAAAAAGAAAACATCGAAAAGAGATAAGGAATGTTTGCCACCCGTCTTTGGTCGGAAAACAAATCACGAAATAGGGTAGATCAAGATTTTACGCAACATGTTAAACAAGATTTGGTCCGAAGATCCTAATAATAATAATAATAATTAGGTTTGCTTTAATGTGAGTACGCGGTCCTGTTTCTTATTACCAGCCGTAGTACCAGCAACTTCATCTATTTTCCTACCACTCTTATCATTAGTACTGGTGGCAGGCTTTGCTACAAGCCTGCATTGGTGAGTACTACTATTATGCTTCTATACAAGCTACTACCACGGATATCTTCTTTGAATAGGCAGCCGTTACGCATTATACAATACAGTTGAAACTCCGATCTCACGAGTTAAGGATTTCACTCGGCATTATCATTGTCACGTCTATGGACTCGGACAACCCATTAACGCTAGGTAAGCTCGTTCGCTCATCTAGAGTAATGAAAAATAAGAAACATACACGTCAATGATAGTACTCGCGTATACAAAAGGCGGTGTATAAACATATGAAGTCGTCGTGGCCTAAAGGATAAGACGTCGGGTGTAATCGTATCTAGCGATGCAAGTGTTCGAATCTCACAGGCGGGTACCAATTTTTCTAATGAAATATGTGCCTAACAAATGTTCACGATTGACTTCCACAGTGGAAGAATAATATCGTGTAATAAAAATCAAACCCCCAAAATTATAATTTGCTAGTTACTGGTGGTAGGACCTCTTGTGAGTCCACACGGGTGGGTACCACCATCCAGCCTATTTCTCTGCCATGAAGCAGTAATGCGTTTGGGTTTTAAGGGCGGGGCAGCCCTTGTAACTATACTGAGACCTAAGAACTTATATTTCAAGGTGGGTGGCCGCATTTACGTTGTAGATGTCTATGGGCTCAAGTAACCACTTAACACCAGGTGGGCTGTGAGCTCATCCACCCATCTAAACAATAAATAAATAAAAAATGTATAAAGATAGAACGTCAAGTATAAAGACCGATCCGCGGACGAGACATTCCGTATATTATAGCTATAGTACTTAAGTAACGCAGTTCAGGTAGAGGGTCGCCTAATGAAAGTCGATGAGATGAATGTTTCGAGCTTAATTAGTATTAATTGAAGTCATCAGATCTCTGCTTTTTCTTCTAACTTTAGCGTGCGTTATTTTGAATGCATCGCCGAATCTGGCTTTAAATACAAACGTTTTTTTTTTTTTTTTCCTACCTAAGCTGATAGCCTTAGGGGCTATTTCAGCGTAACCGTGGCTAGTAGGTGAGCTCACGGGGCTCAAACCTGATGACAAACGTGACTGATTGTAAACGGTTATGTTCTAAAACCCGAGTTATAAGTCTTGTTCTAAAACGCGAGTTATAAGTCTTGTTCTAAAACGCGAGTTATAAGTCTGATGGACATTTTGTAGATCCAATCTTTTAATTTAAGAACCGTTTATCTAATCATTGAATTTGTTGGATAATTAGTTTTGCTTTATAAGGCACGTGACTCATACTGGCTACTAATGTTAGTGTTGTGATCGATACATAAAGTTACAAGTCGAAAAAGTAAATTCCCATTAATATCTATACTAATATTATAAAGAGTTTGTTTGTTTGAACGCGCTAATCTCAGGAACTGCTGGTCCGATTTGAAGAATTCTTTGTGTTAGATAGCCCATTTATCGAGAAGGCTATAGGCTATATAACATCACGCTAAGACCAATGCAAGCGGAGCACCAATAAAGAATGTTTCAAAATCGGGTTTTTTTTCCCCTTTTGAGAGCTTCCACTGCGTGCGCTGCGGAAACGGTTAAAGTTTCGCTAAAATAATGTACGAAAGAATCGTTCCCCTTTAAAAGATCTAAAAAAAGGTCCGCGACAGCATATGTCTATATGTTAAGGTTGGCTCTCTATAACGTTTTTTATGCTAACCATAAAGCATTATTTGTGAAGGTGTTTTTATAAAGATGATATTCTACGGAAATGAAGAGGCGGGTAAAATTTAGCGTTATGCCAAACTAACTATTCCACGCGGACGAAGTCGCGGGCATAAGCTAGTATAACAATAAATTCAAACGTTGCCGTGGACATCTGTTCATAGTTCGTAATACAATTCATCGTTATTCAAATGGTAAATAATAAATGATGAAGTATACTTTACAAGTCAGTTCATATTAAATAGTAATTTGACGTAACTTCATGCACTTACATTGTAACGGATTAGATATAGATACCAACCAAGTTATTAATGTATTCTTAAAGAATATTATTTATTCGCTAACTAACTAAAATTTTACGATTAAATAATGGAACATTAGTCCAAAATTACAAGGTCGAATGAATTAACCTTGAATGCTGACTCTAATCATACTGAGTAATTTCTTAACTACATTAAAATTTTGATCGTACATATTATCTAAAGTTTAGCAGATAATCCAGGGGTATAAATGTACAAATATTAATCACTTCTTTGTATACAATATCATTTAAGGCAAACTAGTACGTTTTTTATTTTATTTTTATTGCTTAGGTGGGTGAACGAGCTCACGGACCACCTGGTGTTATGTGGTTACCGGAGCCCATAGACATCTACAACGTACATGCCGCCACCCACCTTAAGATAGGAGTTCTAAGGTCTCAGTATAGTTACAACGGCTACCCCACCCTTCAAACCGAAACGCATTGCTGCTTCACGGCAGAGATAGGCAGGGTGGTGGTACCTACCCGTGCGGATTCACAAGACGTCCTAGCACCAGTAATTACGCAAATTATAATTTTGTGGGTTTGGATTACGCGGGTACGTGTTAATATGAGAACTAAAATTCTTTAAGAAAACTATAAATGTTTAACTTATAATGTTAAAAACTTATGTTTTTGTTGCTTGAATGGGTCAACGAAAATAGGGCCCACTTAGTCTGAAGTTATTCACCTTGAGACGTTACGACGAAATCTGAATTGAATTCTATAACCGCTGTACTATCCTTCAAACCGGAACGCATGACCGCATCGCGGCAGGAATAGGCTGGATTGTGGTACCTAACCCCTACGGACTTCAAAATGCTCTTCCAAATGTAGACGAAGAGATTTATATCTATACCGTAACCATTTTAAGGCAAGAATAAATTAACATCATATGCATTTCGTAACATAGAAACAATCGTTGGTTCAACTGAATTTTTTAACAACTATTTAATAGAAAATATGAGTTGCATTGCAAATCATACACTATTAAAATATAACGAATACTAGTTAATAATGATTCAACTGTAAAATATCTGACAGAATTCCCATGCCAATCAATAAGCAGATTATTTTTAATCACTTTACTGAGCGCACTGTCCGATACGAACTATCAGACAAAAATCATAATATATGAGTATTGAATATGTTAATTTTTAGCATATTATAACATTCTTCCGATTATAAAGCAATTGGGATTAGTAACGGACGCAGGTATAGAAGCGTTTGTACACGCGCCCAATTCCAGACACCCGCTGAGTAATCTAGTTTCGTCTCATGATAAACGTCTATTTATAGAAAAGAATCAAACACGCGTTAATCCACATGGACCCACGTGACGCTCACGTTACAATATAATATTAAAACGCGAGTACGCGATGCCCGGTGCCATGTCTCTGTATGTTCCAGCGTGACCGGTCTCAAACACGAAAATCGATATTAATACAATGTACACTTTGTAAAGTTGAACTTCAAGGATGACTGTGTGTTGCGGGAGTTAATAACGGCAATAAACAACAGTCGGCCTAATCTATGTACAAGTAGGTATCTATCGTGATTTGGCACTAATGGTTAATAGTTTTATTCGCATTGAGCTATTTTATTGGTTAACGTTCATAGCCGAATGGTCTTCGATTTAACGAAAACGATTGTGTGTTTTAAAATTATATTATACATATAATTCACGTTCATTACATTACTTATGATATGGACCAATCACTTATGTTAAGGACCGGTTTTAAATGTTTTTTTTTTTTAATTTACTTATTTAATATTTAATATTTAATGCAACTGTAAGATAAACGATATTAAGGCCCCGTTGTATTGTTTAATTAACAAGGTGTGATGGTAAAAATAGCTAAGAACAAGTCACCAAGACGTATACTTATATATTCTACAATGTGGTAGACCTGGTAGAGTATACATATATCTATGAGTATTCAATATGTACTTGGTAAGGTGTATTGTGAAGCTCATACCAGTAGGTGCACTACCTAGTAGTCTATTTTTGCCAAGAATCAGTTATGTGTTGCGATTTCAAGAGTGAGACAGTCATTGCCTAATACAATTGATATTTTGACCTCATGTCAAAATAGCATCCACGTTGCAATGTCTATGAACTCGCATAGTTTATTAGCAAGCACCAGCTAAGCGGAGACATTGGCTGTTCATATTGAGCTTTTTTTTTCCTACCTAAGCTGATGGTCTTGAGAGATCATTTCAGCGTAACTTTAACTAGTAGGTGAGCTCACAGGGCTCAAGCCTAACATCGTTGCTAACACTAACCCTAGCAAGAGCAGTGCTTCGCAGAATCTACCACCGGATCGGAAACGTGACCCATTGAGAAGATCCGGCGAGAAACTCAGCGTGCTGTGTCTGTGGGTTAATTTACTCGCCGAGCCCTTCATCGCAAGCGACGGGTTCGACGAGAACGATGACTGGTGCTAGGGGTACCTAAAGGCACCGTTAGTGGATCAGGAGGATCCGAAAAGACGTGTTTTGAGCGACGTCGACAGCTTACCATTCGGTCCGCAGGATCCGGAATGTCTTTGTATTGAGCACTAAAAAAAGAACACGACAGATATCGATGATAGAACTACATATATCGTTGAGCTTGGAATGGAAAAGCCGTGCTAGCATTCGCGTTAAGGAAATATTACTTTGTCAAAAGATCACATGCCGGTATGTTGAATCTCTCGTCATAAAGTGTCTCTTGTATGTTTCTAATGTAGTCGTTTGATTATAAATGTGAGAAACCCGGTATAGTATCAACTTTTGTTACTATTTTTTCAAAAAGGGTGCGATCGGAAATAAATAGATACATGAAAAGGGACTAGAGAGTTCACGTATAGTGAGTGATACGTCGCTAGCATTTGGTTTGTAAAATAAAAGTGGTTTATTGTTATATCTCCAGCTCGCGTTGTAGTAGCAAAATGTCGGTTTAATTTACCATCGGATGGGTCATATATTGTATTCAGAGGTAGTAAAAAAATTAAGTCTAGTAATAATAGGCTTTTAAGAAGCAGTAAAATCTAAATCATTATCTTACTTTTTACGTCATAGCCAAACAAACAAAAATTTGGGCATACCTAAAGTTCAGACACTTCTGCTACGTTCTAAAGATTTTTTTTGTTTAGACCACGTTCTCACATTTTCGTAGGAAGTAGTGGAATAACACACAATTTTTATTATATTATTATCAATGAATTTCGCAAATGCTGGCTCATATAGTGATAAGATGTGAACCGTTATAAAAGTGGACTGTAATTGTTACGACGTATTCTTTGTTATTCGAGTTGGGTCAAGTATTATTAAATCTCTGCTTAAATGAAGTCGTGGACTTAATATTGTTATCATATTCCCCGAGGATATTTTGTTAAAACTTAAACTAATGACAGCTCAATAAACTTTTCGTTAATTATTAGATTCTATATCGTGTTTTCAGAGATTATCATCTACACACATACATTCAAGCAAACAAATTCTAAAATTAGTGAAGATAACAAATGTGTGATAAGGATACCTATAAAAATCAGCTTGCCTTTTTTTTCTCTAAAATCAAAATTAATAAGAGACCGCATGCCGTGCTTTGCAAAAAGTTAAAATTTAAGTTACTTCAATGATATTCAACGGGTATTCTTTTGTTAGCATCATTGAGAATCATGAAGACAAATGGGTTTAAGTGAGATTAATTCATTTCTAAAAAAAAAAAACGCGAATTGACTCGATCAGGCATGAATGTTTCTTCGAAATAAAAATGACGATTTTTCCTGATTCCATCAACCCCGATATTAGCATGCACAATTCAGAATACTCACTTTGATGCTTATCAGCTAATTGTATTAAGGGATTGGGTAGGTCTCGCCGCCTGTAAAAACACAAGACTTTTGCCTCGACGTTGCCCGAAGTCGTCTTGTTAAGTTCCTCTATCCGCCGGATCTGGTACGGAGACGTCGACGACGTCTCGAAATAGACGCAGTCTGCGGACAAACAAATTGGGTATCGCTTAGATTTAATGTAAGATTGCAGTACGTTAACAATTCGTAGACATTCGGCTGCACATTTTTTTTAATTTTTTTTTTATTGCTTAGATGGATGGACAAGCTCACAGCCCACCTGGTGTTAAGTGGTTACTGGAGCCCATAGACATCTACAACGTAAATGCGCCACCCACCTTGAGATATAAGTTCTAAGGTCTCAGTATAGTTACAACGGCTACCCCACCCTTCGAACCGAAACGCATTACTGCTTCACGGCGGAAATAGGCGGGGTGGTGGTACCTACCCTTGCAGACTCCCAAGAGGGCATACCACCAGTGATAACATGCACATGCTCTGGTTCAACTACTGGTTGTTAGCAGATTCGCAATTTACGTACACCAGTGATTTTAATCATGGCTAATCAAGTAAGCCGTTTTATGTTCACAATCAAATTATTATTACATTAAAATTTACGATTTAAAATAATAATTTACATTTCAGAAATGTCGGCATAAAACAATGACTTTTTGGATTTTTAATTCGGAAACAATTCTTATTATGTAATTGTATAACGATATTACATTTTGTTTATTACATAATCTCTGGTTTTTTTTTTTATTGCCCTTGTAGGCAGACGAGCGTACGGCCCACCTGATGGTGAGTGGTTACCGTCGCGCATGGACTTCAGCAATGCCAGGGGCAGAGCCAAGCCGCTGCCTACCTCTGGTACTCTTTTATAGTAATAGTAATTAATAGTAGGTAATAGTAGTAGTAGATGAGATGTAGTTAGGTTTGAACTGAATAGATAGTAAACAATTAAACAAAAACATTTATTCAATATTGAATAACACCAATATATTGCCGTGATAGCACATACATATAGGGGTTGGCTTCGTATTTATAATAAGAATTGTTTGAAAATCCAACGAGCGTTAAATTTTGTTTTTGTTATTATTGCTTAGGTGGGTGAACGAGCTCACGGCCCACATGATATGAAATGGTTACCGGAGCCCATAGACACGTAAATGCCGCCACCTACCTTGAGATATGAGTTATAAGCTCTCTGTTTTAACAGTACATCGGTTGCCCCACTGTTCAAACCGAAACACATTACTGCTAAGTTTTATTATATAAAAAATTATACGCTACCCACCTATTATTTAAGTGGATTTATTAATTTGGCACAAAATCACTGAAAAATGCGCTGCCATTGAACTACCACAATGTTGTTAATTGTTCCAAATGAAGGAACATTCATCGAAGTAACATCCCAATGCGGAAAATAAATAAGAAATCTCTCAAATCAAAATTAACCTGGTCTACTAAATTTAGGGGGCCGTGTTAACTCTAGGCTTGATTTCAACTTAAGTTCAAAATTTCGTAATGTCATTGTTGTGTGTGTGTTAGGTTTTCAATTTTTTCTTTTGATCAAGTGTTAGGGTTCATACTTCTTTCATAATATTTTAGTTTAAGCATTAAACAAAGCTTAAAAATCCATAACTCAATCATTTACTTTAATGGCCACAACTGACATCCTTGAGTAATCATATTAAGGTCAACATATAAGAAAGATTATGAATACACGTACAAAAACAACCGTTATTTTGGTGCGGTCCCTTCCTTTATAGCACGCGTTAAGCCCGTAACCGGAAAAGGGGAACAGAATCTTAGAACATTATCGGCCTTGGTAATAATACAATTACCGGAGTTCTACACAAATTCAAAAATAAATAATAAACGTGTGGCACTCGGGAACTGCCGCGGTAAAGCGCATAGCATTTTTTATCAACTTATGCAATTATAATTAGACAATGATAATTTAATATTAAAACAATAATAAAACAAGACCACGCTATATTAAACATTAATAAAAGCAAAACATTAACTGCCCCCTTCACACTCATAAGCCAGACCGCGCGAGAGAGAGATGGGCAGACTTTTCATGATGCGCATGCAGTGTGACGTCACGCCACGTGCTTATTCACAAACACTAAACAAGCGCAACGTGTAAATGTGTTGAACGCGAGCTACATAGTAGGCGTAGTGGGGTTGTCAGGTTATTTTCGTTACGGAATTTCTTGATACAGTCGCAGCGCTCAAAGCCCGCGATAAAATCTATGCAATAGCTTAAAAAGTCAATTTTTTTTAAGGTACAGAGAGAATGCTAAAAAAGATCGTGTGAGTTATAATTCCGAGTTCGGCCTGTCGGTGCGGAACGTTCCGATGTTCGAGTGATACTTATGTAATTGGTGCACTATCACATGATCGACTAATTTAAAATGGCGTTTTTACTTTACCGTTACGCTCAACGCGACTAAATAACTCGCGCGGATAATGACACGCTTCGAACCTTTTATTCGGAGCGGTGACTAAGTTTAAGTCGCTTTAGAACGATTAATCTCATGACAATATCTTTAGAATGTAAAGGATTAGAGTAGAACAACCGAATGGTTTTTGAACATTTTACCGGCTATACTACTATATATGTCAGTATCGTAAACAAAAACATTATTACGATACACATTCACATTCAACGACTCCAAGCCAAGATTTCTCGTGTGTACAAAGATAATTTCATATCTTTCACAAAGACACTGACAATGATAATGGCAAACTAGTCAGGTTCGTTAACAAATCAATCGACGATCAAAAACAATGAATAAATAAAGACTTTCATGCCACGGACGCATGCGTTTTTAATAAAATTATTTTCTGAATTTACAGTTCTTACGGTAGTTACCCGTCGTCGTGTTTGTTTCTTTCAAATTAGGACCAAATTATAATTTTATTTTAATAATTTAATTAAAATAAACCGTTTCCTGAAAATCTAATTAGAGCTGTGAGATAAACGTTTGTTACGTTTAATAATTTAAATATACATTCTACTTTTAAAACTGTGGCGGGTAGCCATCATACAACGCAAGATAATTGACAGATGCCTGAATCTCGCTTACGACATTTTCAAGATAAAGCGCATATATACAAGTTCCGAACAACAACATTCGGACCGTCGGTCTACCGAGCAATATCACTCGCTCGGTGGAAGATCTTTCCTTTCGTCGTATATTCCCAAAAAACTAAACCTTCCGCGATTAAAAATTGTAACTCATAACTTGTTATATAAGGCACGTTACAATTAAATGTTATGTTAATTTAAATACATTTTTAACAACGTTGATGTTTTGCTTACACACGGTCTACCTAGTGTTAAGTGATCACCGGAGCTCAAACCGACTACAAAATTAATGAGACCCTCTAAAACTACGTCTGAGAGTAACGCCTGTTGCAACGTTTAAATTAGAATTCATACTAACCTATGCCTCACAAACTCTCAACAAAACTTTTGATTAATATATTCCATGCGACTGTCATACTTATTTTTATTTATAAAGTTTAATACGATTTATTTTAATACATACCTAGGCAAACCTCACATAAGTTTATAAGGTATTATTTTTAATTTTACGTATTTTTGTACTACCGAAAATAAGAAATAAAAAATATGATAATTACAGTAGCCCAGATCTGCGGCTATTAACCATAAGCTATTAATGCCCTTACGTCTGAGGGTGGCCAGGGGTGTTTTAAAGCCGCACAGGAGGATAACACAAGCCTTTATTAGTTGTACCGTGAAGCAATCTTGCCTCTCGGTCTGAAGGACGGAATATCTTTTATTTCAATTCAACTGGAACCATGAAGATGTATCTCAATATGTTTTTTTTCCTACCTATCATAGTAACCTCGAGGGTTATTTTAGGTTTTGAGCTAGTAAGTAGGTGAGCTCGTGGGGCTTAAACCGGGAATGTTGGTAACACTGGCCCTAGCATGAGCAGTGTGCTTAGTTGCGGTTAGCCGCAAATTTGTATGCAGTTGGAACAGCGCTGCTAGCGGCAAACGTTGCAACTCCATACAAATTGCATTAACTTTTACGCTATCGAGAACGTTAAAAAACTCGCACTAAGTACACAGTGCTTCGCAGAATCTATCACCGAATCGGAAACGCGACCCACTGAGAATCTCAATATGATTGGCTGTACCATCGATAATGGTGGGATCTGTTATTTTCGGTAGCCGGTCGAAACCAGGCAAATTCATCACCTTAAAAAATTTAAAAACTAATCAAATTATATCGAATGTATCAGTAACTTTGTTGAATATCCAAAACACGCTTACTTACACATCTAGGTACAATATAGTCTAAGTGGTCTGTCGCAATGTTTACTAAATTAAAACAATAATATGATCGCGCTATTGATTTTATCATATTTAATAATTATTTTTAATATCAAGGAGCAATGATATAAATTTTTTTACTGGTGGTAGGACCTCTTGTGAGTCCGCGCGGTTAGGTACCACCGCGCTGCCTATTTCTGCCATGAAGCAGTAAAGCGTTTCGGTCTGAAGGGTAGGACCGCCGTTGTAATTATACTGAGATCTTAGAACTTATATCTCAAGGTGGGTGTCGCCTTTACATTGTAGATGTCTATGGGCTCCAGTAACCACTTAACACCAGGTGGGCTGTGAGCTCGTCCACACATCTAAGCAATAAATAATAATAAAAAATCAATTTTTTTTATTGCTTGTGCGGGTGAACCTACAGTCCATTTGGTGTTAAGCGGTTATCGAAGTTCATAGGTAACAACATAAATGCTGTCACCTACCTTGAGACGTGATTTATAAGTCTCACTGCTATTGCTGCTCCATCATTCAAATCCGAAGGCCGCCGGTTTGTTCTGTTCCGCCGCAGAAATAGGCGATGGATGGTGGTAATCACCCGCGCGAGCTAACAAGATTCACTACTACATATAAGCATTTCATTTACAATTAAATTACCTAAATTACCAATTAAAAAAAAAAACGCAAGCCAAAATTAATTCTTCAGTTTGGGTGTTGACAAATAGAAATCACTGCTTCCGTTACGTGCAATATTCGAGTTAGCTAAACTTTTTTTTCATCTTTTTTTTTTTCAATATTTCTTGTGTGAAGACCTTGATTTGTCATTAGATACAGACTTTGTGCAAGACATTGATCATTATTGTAATTCGGCAAGTAATGCTTTGATCTACTGATGTTTGCTACTATATAAAGTACGAGTAATTATAGGATACATGTGTCCAGCATTTTCTACACGCTTGGTAGAAGTTCATGAATGATTATATGAAGGATAGTGCGAATTGCCCAGGATTTCTGGTATCCAAGGTCCACGACTCTTTGACATCAAAAACTGAATAAAGTCTATGACGTAAGCGTAAACCTGCGGGGAATATGTTAATCGGGAAAAATCACGATTCAGCTTCGTGTGCATTTTGAACAAATGATCAGCTTGTTCTTTATTGGTTACTTTCTTCCCAAGAATTATTTTAGACACCTATTACAACAATGTTTGACGCAACCAGAATTGATAGACCATCAAAAGATATTCAATCAATAACCCTGTCAAAAAATACTTAGTGCTGCTTTCGTGGAAATGGATAGATAGATATTCTTATTAAAAATATAATAATACTAGATTTTGCTTGCAACTTCGTCCGCGTGGAAATAGTTCACAAAGAATGCTTTATTTTAGAACAAATTTGGTTAGCATAAAAACGTTATAGTGAGCCAACCTTTACATATTGACATATGCTGTCGCGGACTTTTTTTTAGATCTTTTAAAGGGGAACAATTCTGTTATACATTATTTTAGTGAAACTTTAATTGTTTTTGTAGTGCACGCAACGGAAGCTCTCAAAAGGGGAAAAAACCCCGATTTTGAATCATTCTTTATTGGTGCTCCGTTTGTATTGGTCTTAGCGTGATGTTATATAGAAATTTTCCAACCGGACCAGCTCCTGAGATTAGCGCGTTCAAACAAACTCTTCAGCTTTATAATATTAATAGTATAGATATATTTTTGTAGATTCAGTGGCGGTAACAAAAATTGTATTCAAGGGTGACGGAAAGTTCTATTAGCTGTCGCCGAAATAATCGCAAGATTTGTTGACACATTTAGATGCTTATTACTGTATAAAAGGTGTACTTAGGCTTTTAATAATCTTGTTAGAAATATTTTAGACAGAGCTTTTTGCATCGCTATGTGATAGACTGAAAAAGCTTATACTATTTGCTATCTAAATATCATACAAATATGTATATAATTACATAACGAAATCTTATTCTGATTAGTTGCATAACTTGCAAAAACAATAAAAAATATTATTTTTTTATCACAGAAGGAAATCATTTACCAAATCGTTTTTTACATGTGCCTACAAGTTGCCGTATTATGTAGCTGATAGCGGTGTTAACGCCCGTTCAGTTTTGCCAAGAAGTGTATTTTTGGAACGTGTCAATAAGTAAGTGTATAGTAAATTTAGCCAAGACACGTCATGCGCAGGGCGGAGTAATGATTGAATTCACTCTCTGATTACATTTTTTATTTACTAACTACATCGTCCACATCATGGATAATGATATTATCATGAAAACGAGACTGGGACTTAGAATATTAATTCACTAGCTTTTACATGCGGCTTCGCTCATATTAATGTAGAAAAAAATGAGATCCCTCGGAGATATTACTTTTCTGGATGAAATGTACCCTCCCCTATGCCTTTATCTGACAGCTGTTCATGTGTATGCAAAGTTTTATTGTGATCGGTTGAGCAATGAAGTCATGGATAGTAAACAAACAAACAAACAAACAAACACAATTTCGCGTGTATAATATTAGTATGGTAATAGTATGGATATAAAGTCCTCGCGAATGAGTGTGGGTCAATGTAATTAACCGAATATGAATATTTCGAACGTTGTGACTTTAGAAGAATCACTAGGAAATGCGTACGATCTTGATAATCATGTTCTAAAAAAAAGAAGTAGGTACTGTCGTCTTTGGAAACTAAAATCTCTGGAAGCACATCGAGCTGACTCGGCAACGGCTAACGTTATTCTTTTGTTGTTAATTACCATAACACGATTCAGGGTCACCCATTATGACCGACAGGCTGTCGCCGCTTAGGAATTACCATTAAAATAAAAGTAAATGAATTTTAAAACTCGAATGTAGAAGATTTGATTCCGGCATTGTAAACTACGTATTTTTATTAAAGATTTTTTTCAACATTCTATTTAATGTATTGGTTTTTTTTTACTATTGCTCTTGTAGGCAGACGAGCATACGGCCCGCCTGATGGTGAGAGGTTATCGTCGCCCAGGGACCTCAACAATGCCAGAGGCGGAGCCAAGTTAAGTCTACAGTTAAGTACTCTCAAAAAGACAAGTTTGAAGAAAGACATGTAGCTCTCGGGATACACCGTGGAGGGGAGGTCGTTTCAAAGCCGGATGGTACGTGATCTCTGGAAACGCAGTGTGGATGAATGCAATGGCTCCATGTAGTATGGATCAACTCTACTCCGGTGGCGGGTGGTAGGATGGTAAAAACGAAATGATGGTATCATCTCAAACAATTTCATTGTAATACTTTTACATGCAAATAACTATGTATATGTATTTGAAGGTTTGTCGATTTGAACAATAACGATATAAATGCAAATTAAATCAAATGGCACGACTCGCGTTCCGGTGTTCTGCACGTATTCGAACTAAAGAAGCCTGAATTAACAATGTTAATTTAAATTTTTAACTATTATTTACTTAATATTATGTATTTTGAATGTGTGATGTCTGTTTGGTCTAATAATATGTATATTAGTATAGTATGTATTTTAGGATAATCAAATACCTACACCTAAGCACAGAAACTAATAAGGGCATTCCCTATATCTGCGTATTATGTAGGAATATAATCGAATTTCTATCGATACTTCTCAACTTGTTTTTGTTGTTGTTCGTAACACCGTCCTTCCCTTGATTACTTTATCTTTCCGAAATTCTTACATCATCCTCGTTTCTAATTTCACTGATGGTAGGGCGTATTTTAGACGCACCCATATATCATCATTACATACTACACATCATCATTATCTACTATATACCATGATTATAACTGTTTCTGCCGCAAAGCATTCGTGTGTTACGATCTGAAGGATATGATTGCCTTGATTTTCCTATTGCCTTGGCTATGGATTGATTCAACATTATCGAGACCAACACCTCACGTTTCAAAGTGGACGAACGGCGTCATTGACTTTCAGTTATCACTTAGGACACCAGGAACGGCGTGAGTTCCTCTGCCAATTTAATGCAAAAAAAGAAGAAAAAAAACCTGTTTCATAGTCTGCACAATGTGAGCTTAGCAATTTTTTTATTTTTTTATTGCTTAGATGGTGGACGAGCTCACAGCCCACCTGGTGTTACTGGAGCTTATAGACATCTACGACGTAAATGCGCTACCCTTCCAACCGAAACGACTTACTGCTTCACGGCAGAAATAGGCAGGGTGGTGGTACCTATCCGCGCGGACTCACAAGAGGTCCTACCACCAGCAAATATAGTTTATTCATAGTTTTGATTTCAGTGTATGCCTTTTCAAAATCCCACGAATTGTTTAGTTTCTTCGTTAAAAACAGGAATTCGAGAGTGAAGTGATACTCTAGGCTTCTCGGTTATTTTATCTACATTTTTTTTAATTCACAAACCTTAATCTGTTTGGACACAAGTCAAATATCGTTCTTATGAAAGAATGACTGCAACTTATAATGTAGAAATTGGATGGGTATGGTTCACCTAAACTATAAATGCTATCTAAGTGACATGTCCTTACAATACCCAAAATCAGACACAATAATATTGTTTGATTATAGGTACATAGTAGCTGTTAATATTTTGATCTTATACGACGTATAGAGCTTTATTAGGACTGCTTGACAAGCCGTTGTATATTTCACGTGCTTTATCTTTTCGTTTTGTCAACCAGTGTTTTGTAGGTTCTGTCCGTTATATCTAAATCTAAAGACAAGATTCGGTTGTGCTCTTATAAGCAAGAAGTTGATTATACCTATTCGTAATCGGGCGATCATGTGTTCAATTATCGTACGAATGTCACGATGAAGCTAGATGGAACTACTGGTTGTAGAGCATACTGTAAACCGCATAGATCAGTACCTACGTCTCACTTGTCTTTGCCGCAAAGCAGTCTGTTTTCCTATTTGAGGACCGTCATACTAATGCACTGCGACCTCGTGATTCGAGTGGGGCGACGAGCGTGTGTTATTTATGGTCGAAAACGGTTAACATCACCTGGTTTTAAACCGTTTCGACCGAAGTACCACCTGGGTAGGTAGGATCGTATGCTTGTCTACGCCAATAAAAAAAATACAACTGGTATTATTAGTTTTATTTCTGAACGCATTGTCTGGTCTATTGTAATGGATTGTTCGATCAATAAATGTGACTTAGTCGAAACAAAATTGCTTTGTTGTAAGACTACACGTGTTCAAGAATGACTTCCGCGATGAAAGAATATTGAAAACGAAATCACAAAAAATCAATTTATTTGCATAAACGCTGGTTGGTAGTATGACATATTGCTCGCACTGGTAGGTATATCCTACCTATTTCACTTGCTACCCTGACTTCACTCTGAGTGGATGGCGGCAATCACGTTGTTGTTTTAAGCTCTTGCTACCACTAAATACCAGGTGGGTTGTAAGCTGGTCTACCACCTACTTTGACTAGCAAAAACTTTTTGGTTTATAATTTAATATATGTACTTGCACAGCGGTTTCACGCGTGTTATATTTTAGTAAGTGAGAAATATGTTATCATTGGTATCCTAAGCATTTTGAGTGCATTAAATATCAGTTATTTTGCAGCTTTTTCTTTTAATTAACGTAAGTATATGGGCCCGCTTATGACTGATTGAATACCGAAGCCATGAAAATAGATGTTTGAGCGCACTGAGTCCGCGACCGAGTCGGAATCGCGACCCATTGAGAAGATCCGATGGTAGATTTTGCGAAGCACCGCTCTTGCTAGGGCTAGTGTCAGCAAATTCTTTCAGGTTGAGCTCGAGAGCTACCCTACCCGTCCGCGAGAAGCTGGAATAGCCCCATAGGCCATAGGCTAACAGCGAAAAGACAGCCGAAAAAAAAATTAAGCAAGACACGGGGCCTGAATTACATTTTAATAACCTATCGGCGCTTGCTCACCGCAATCATTGACTACTTTGCTGTAAAAATAGACAGAACAATGGTACTAATGCGATTTCACATTTAATTACGTAAATGTTGGTACTGTGCCGGTGAATTTATTACAAGCAGTTGTTCTACTGTGAGTCCTTTTTATGCTATATTCGTTTCTTTTAAAGTTGGCTATATTAAAAAAACGAGGTTTTAAAAATCAACAAGTGTGCGTAAAAATCTGAACTGAAAATTCTATACGGTTCCTCTAACTACACGGCGGCATCTAACATTGAATGAAACAAAAAAAAAAACAATTCAACTGAAGGAATTCACTTGAGATTGCGTAAGTAAAAACTGGCATCATCTAATATCTATAGTTATTTTTAAAACGTATCATCGAAGTGCGTTCGTTTCGCAAACCATTTTTGTCAATTTTACTATTCACATTTAAAATATATGTTAAAGGTGACATGTATTTCTATTGAACAAGAAATAGAAGAGATATAAGTCAGACACTTTGTTGGTCGAGTGGTTAGTAATTTTAGCTATTAGATCACAAGGCCCAATTATCAGTCAGAGATTCAATCTTTATAAGAAAAATCGCTAAGCAGGATATACTAGTTCTAAACAAGTACATATGTGTTTTCGAAAACTATAACTGAGAAGAAAATCTTTCAATTTTGTTGAACATGAAACATCTAATGAATATGAGATAACAAACGACCGATACTCTTATAGACAAAGATAACTAAAATAGCTGTCACTATTATCTAAGACGTCTATTTAATAATATGTACTTAAATAAACATTATCACCTATTTTATAACCAACATTGTATAATCGATGTTAATATCCGATTTATATTATTATCATTGTCGGCTCACGGGCGTGAGTCGTTTTACTATTTTCATTTATAACTGAGCATCCGTTGAAGTGGTTTACGAGTTCGTACACACTGGTTTTAGTGGTTGTTAAACAAATATTAGACCAAAAAAAAGGATATATCGTGCGTCTCGGAGCGTCGACCGACAAGATTTAAGAGTGTCATGATGTCACAGATACAATGTTGCGCTCCACTTGGGTCTTGAATATCAATAGTGTGTGTTGACTCTTTTGCTTCGGGTTATGAGTAAGTAAATAAAATCATTAATCTTTTTGATATCGACCGACTTTTATTTAGATGATTTTCTTTTATGTAGTATATGAATTGAGTTTTCGGTTCACCTGGTGTATACCGACACTTATTTAGAGAGATGAGGTCGGAAACTCAACTGTATATTGTGAATATGACGTGTATTTATGATAAAAGGATGAACAGCTAGCTTTTTGCGTAGTTATCTACAGCAGCGGACTGAATTTCGGCCTATCTGTCGTTAAGTAGGTGCTGCAATAAACACGACGGAAATGCGGCCACCCCTTTGGAACATGAAACCGAAATAACGGCTACTCTACTATTCAAAACTCTATCTACCACATTAATGTTCCGCGTGATAAATAGGTAAGATGACTGAGAAATAGCTTTACATAATTAAATTTATTTATGAATGTATGGTAGTGAAACCAAATTGCCTCCTCTGTCTATTTTTTGTTTTTATTGAGACTTCATACTAGAAAGACATTTTACAAGATTTTTACGTTTGTTATGGTGGGGTCGTATGAATGTGTTTCGTATCGTCTTTATAAAATGAAAAAGCTCAAATTGACACTGCTGTAGCCCCTGATCTGCCCAGAATGTTCTCGTAATTTACAACAAACTAATAAAATTTTCGAGTACATTACATTTTAAGATAACTACAAATGAAATATCCTGTTTGTTCACGAAAAATAAATTACTTAATTTCATGATTATCTTTGGTGATAAAACTTAATAACGACATGTAATAATATTATCAATGATTCTCCATGACGAGACCAGTCAAACCAGAACTTTAGCCAAAACTTTCACAATCACGCCACAATTGACACGCCTTGGAGTCTTTAATAAAACAATGCCACAACTTTAACATTCACAATATATTCTCAGGACTTGTTTCATTGTAATATTATATGGACATTACTGATCAATTTTTATTCTTAATCGTAGTAATACCAGCGTTACGTAATATAATAATTGATCTCATCCCCCGTCGTCTTTAAATACGTTGCTTGATAAATAATTGGCGACAGGGCATAAGCGTGGTGATACTATCAAAATAAATTATTTAAAATGCATTTGGAAAGGATTTCCTTATTTAATTAAGGGAGTCTGACATTAAGCCTTGTTTGTATCCCATGATAGGTGATCTATCTTATTTATTATTTATTAATTAAATAAAAAAATATAGCGTACTTTAAGAAATTGCTAGAGATGTTTTCATAAAACTTGGCAAGCTCGCGACAAGAAAGGAATGTAATAGTATAAGGTCATTTGTTTTAAATTACATATTTTCACACTCACCGCATTTTAATTTTATTTAAGTTACTTTCTTGATAACTGTTATATTTTTATTATTATTATGTTAAAAATGAACTTCAGTAATCCTATTACATTATATAGGCTTATAACACTGATATAATTAGTGTAGGTATTAGCAACATAAGCAGGAAAAATAGAAGAAGAATAATGTATGATTAAATATATTTATGGGCACTTTGAAAATGGATAATTACTTAACTTATTTTATTAATGCTATTTTATGAAATAATTTTAGTGTTAATTTATATAAATACATAATATTCCCGTATAAAAGGAATTAAATATTTTTAAATTTCTATTATTCAATTTGTATATGCATAAAAATACTAGGTTGGCTTATATAACAAAAAATAGTATTTTAGTTGGACAAAACTAAGCATAGGTCATTGAGCTCAACCAATTTTCAAAAGCTGAAGGTCACTGATAAAGACAATTTTATACTTTTATTGAATAAAAAGACACTTGAAAAAAACTACTATTTTCCATTTTCATTATTGAAATTTTAATAATCAACCTAGTGATTTTGAATTTATTTATATCAGTATGTGTATATCATATGGTTTCTTATTGTACTGCGTCAGTGTGTTTTTAGTGTATTTTCTTTACTCAGCACCTAAATTAAATTTATATTGTATATTATGCAGATGTATATTATATATCTGCATGTTTGCATTAAAATTGCAATATGTAGAAATTTATAAATAGAATACAATAACAAACTAGAGTAGAGCAGATACGTTTTGTTGTAGATCAAAATATTATATTACAAACAAATATACTTAAAATAACACTACGCTAACACAATACTATTAATTTAAACTGAAAGAATGCAATGTATTGTTATGATTCTTTTCCTAGATACTCTGAAATGTTTTAATTCATTTATTGCAGGGTCACTGAATGACAGCTGACAAACCCTTCAAACTTTTATGCCAGAATAGATTTAATAATCACTGTGATCATTGTCTATATAAATCATTGGAATAATAAAATACCTTTTAATTTTGAATCCTTTGCATTTGCAATATTAAACTTTCAGTTTATTGGAGCATACCTACTGCTTTCAGTACATCTGAAGTATTTGTGGTGGCCTTGATAGAATAAAGAAATGCATGTTTGTTTATGTTATTAGTGTTGATTGCAAAAAATTGTGTTTGACAGCATTTTCAAAATGTTTTTATTATTTTTATAATGAGAACAGTTTGGCAGTAGTTTTAGAGTAATAAAAAATAGTGTATAGCTCTTTCAGGTTTAAAAGATTAACAAAAGATTAACATTAATTCATTGAACTGACAATTTAATTTGATTTAATAGCAAAGTAAAATTTTATAGGCTTTAGAACATATTTTATAATTGTTGTATAGGTAATTAGAATGAAATTGTTAATTTTATGTTTTGGAGGGAAAAAAATATTTCATTTTAAGATTTACTATATTGACCTAACGTTAGTGTAAAACTACGGGTCAAGATTTAATTTTAAAATTAAAAACTTTAATAATCCCTAATTTATAGTTGATCACAGAGTAATATTTATTTACCCATTTAATGAAATTATTAAATAAAATACATTCCATCTCGGTTCTAACAAAATTATTTTACTAAGAATTAGCTAATTTTGAAACAAAGACATAACCTTAACAGAAGCATTACATTACATGATAGGAAGTGATACAAAAGGAAGGGCTAATTAACATTCGACGCGACGGACGCCGAGTGCGGTACATGAGGCGCTCGTGTTGTTCTCGCGACTCGCGGCATCAATATCCTACAGCAACCGACATCCTCGACTAACACCGTCCATACACAAACAAACCAATAATTTATAATGACTTGCGACGCTACACTTTTACTGTTTACTTTCTTATCATCCCTAAACCCTTCCAAGATATACCAAATAACCCAAAAACAACCAGCTCTCGTATCAAAATGTTTTGACAACATCGAATATAACCTAAAATCTCACGTCAAAATCATCAAACTATTCTAAAAAACTATCATCTCAGTTAGGTAACTAAAGACGCTTCATGCCTAACCGCCCGCACGCAGATACACGAGCCGATACAATGATACCTAGACGTAAATGCTAATGTCCTATTTGATTTGACGAATTTTGGTAAAATATAACTTTTCCGCAAACTTTATCAAACGGTTATAAACACGATAACCTCCACGGATACATAAAAACCGGCATTTTTTGGGTTTTTAATATGTTTGGATTAATTAATATAAGCAATTAATGAAAGTACGACAATCAAAGCAAAGCACCGCTAGTCGGCTGGCGGTGAACCGGCGAAGCTACAACAAAAATAACCAATTATTGCTACTCACCGCCGACTCTGTACATATTCGCAGCCATTTTTATACACAATCACTATTCATTAACACTTAATTAATCTACATCTGACACAATTAATAACTATAACACTATGTAATTGAGCTTTTAACAATGTTTTTCATCACGTTAACTCCGGACGCCTTTCGCTGATCGCCATTTTCTTTCACACTACTAATTTGGCCAGTGCGCAGTCGCACTTTTTGGCGTAAACTTCCTGCTTTTGAAACAAAGCAATGACATGTCATTAATTTTGTGTCCACAAATAAAATCCAAATGATTATTATTTTGAATTATAAAAAGAATTGTTTGAAAATAATATCGTCCATTGAAAATTTATTTTACGATGTCCTAAAATAAAAAAAATAATTCATTCAACCACGTTTCGTTCTTTTAACGGGAACAGTGTTGACAAGATTTTAATTACATTAAATATNAACAAAGCAATGACATGTCATTAATTTTGTGTCCACAAATAAAATCCAAATGATTATTATTTTGAATTATAAAAAGAATTGTTTGAAAATAATATCGTCCATTGAAAATTTATTTTACGATGTCCTAAAATAAAAAAAATAATTCATTCAACCACGTTTCGTTCTTTTAACGGGAACAGTGTTGACAAGATTTTAATTATATTAAATATTTACTGTAATTTTTTTTTCAACAAGAAGTAAGAAAGTTTCTTTAATTAAATAAATTTTAACATAATATTTATTTGTATATTGAAGACTGAATATAATAAATTGTGTTTTATATCTAAAATTAATTTTAATTCGAATTTGGAATGTGGAAAGGAACGTAAGAGAACCATAAACAAAACCAATAATTTTTATTTTTTTTCTCCCTTAAAAGTATTTTTATTTAAAAATGTTATTTATATATTTAAAGATTTATTAATTTGTGGTTCGTTTGATAGTAAAATTTTAAATTATTTTATATGTTGTGATGGATGGCGTGTAAAAATGTGACGTGGCCAGTATGACAGCTGATTTGTCTATGGTGTTGACAACTGCCAAATCAGCCAGCCTCTCCCGTCTGCTTGGTTTCAAAAAAATTGAGAAATTTATGGGATTTCTGAATGAAGACATATTGTGATTTAAGAAATTTGCTCATGTGTTTATAACTGGTTCGCCGCATGACTTTTTGGTACGTACATTTGGTTAATAGTGCTTCTAAAGTTACCAGAGTCTGTGCGTTTATGATGTTTTTGTAATGTATCTTTTTCGTATAGATCGGCGATATGGCCACATACGAGGAGTTCATCCAGCAGAATGAAGACCGCGATGGCATACGGTTCACTTGGAACGTATGGCCATCAAGTAGAATTGAGGCTACGAGGCTTGTTGTGCCTTTGGCTTGCTTGTACCAACCGCTTAAGGAGCGCCCCGACCTACCACCGATACAGTACGAGCCTGTACTCTGTACACGAAATACATGCAGAGCTATATTGAACCCAATGTGCCAGGTGGATTACAGAGCTAAATTATGGGTCTGCAACTTTTGCTTCCAACGAAACCCAGTGAGTACTTGAAGAAATTCGCCACTAACTCAA
This sequence comes from Bombyx mandarina, assembly GCF_003987935.1. Next base: position 1,401,604 of record NW_021011519.1, on the reverse strand, counting down.
TTAGTCTAATGTTTTTTTCTTTTAAAGTACTTATAGAGTAATCAATATATTTTAATTTCAGTTTCCACCTCAATATGCTGCTATATCAGAACAGCATCAACCCGCAGAACTGATTCCTAACTTTTCCACCATAGAGTACACAATAACGCGAGCACAGGCTATGCCCCCAATCTACCTGCTTGTTGTTGATACTTGTTTAGATGAGGAAGAACTTGGGGCACTCAAAGATTCCTTGCAGACTTCACTTAGTTTAATGCCTCAAAATGCACTCGTTGGACTAATAACATTTGGTAAAATGGTACAGATTCATGAATTAGGTAAGCAATATGCTTAAGATGTTATTTTCTTTGTTTATATCTCTATCTAAAATATAATATGTAGTCACAGAAAAAATAAGAACAAAAGCTTCCTGCAGACTGAGAGAAGCATCAAATTAACATGATTAACCATTAAATAAATATTGTTAAATAAAGTTTCTTTCGATGCCTCCAATGAACACTACGCTAACTCCAAATTTGTAGCTTTACAGGAGGAGCATTTAAATGAAAAAAGTTGATAAAATCTTTATAATTGCAGATATATTATGTTTTTTTCTTGTGTAACTAGCTGATTTACTCTTGCGTAGAACCCCATCAATAACATCAATACTTTTAAAATAGTGAAGCGATTTGCGTGAAAAATGAAAATTTCAAAATTTTGAGTTAGAGTAGTATTCCTTGGTAGCATCGATTTAAAGTTTAATATTTTGTTTAAAGTCATGCTTCAGTCAAGTTAGTGTCACAAGTATTTTTTTAAATATGTTATGTTTTGAATGATGATTAAAATTTTAGTATGATGACATGAGATTTGTCAAAAAAGGTGTGAATGTAGACATCTGCACTATTGCCAATGTCCATGAGTAATAGTGACCACTGAAAATTAAGCAAGGCATTTAAAAGATAATCATATTAATGTAATATAATGACAATTGATTTTGAAGTTTTTTGGTATACAGGCTAATTATTTTTAAAAATAAATTTTGTCACATATTTTTAATGCCATTTATGTATTTAATTAATGACAAAAAAATCATTATCCTTTCAGGTACAGAAGGCATATCAAAATGCTATGTTTTCAAAGGAACAAAAGATTTGTCAGCAAAGCAAATTCAAGAGCAACTAGCTATTGGCCGTGTGAATGCACCAAATCCTCAGCAGCAGCGTCCTGGTGCTCCTGTTCCACAGCCTCCAGCCCACAGATTCTTGCAGCCAGTCAAACAATGTGATATGTCATTAACTGACCTGCTCGGTGAACTTGGGAGGGATCCTTGGCCCTTAGGTGTTGGAAAGAGACCCTTACGTAGTAGCGGAGTAGCACTTTCATTGGCTGTTGGATTACTGGAAGTTACATATCCCAACACCGGCGCCAGAATCATGATGTTCCTAGGTGGACCATGTTCTCAGGGACCAGGTCAGGTTGTGAATGATGAGTTGAAACAGCCCATCCGATCCCATCATGACATTCATAAGGATAATGCTAAATATATGAAAAAGGCTATTAAACATTATGAAGCTTTGTCTCTAAGATCAGCAACAAATGGTCATTCTATAGATATTTATTCATGTGCTTTGGATCAGACTGGCCTGATGGAAATGAAACAATGCTGTAATTCTACTGGGTAAAATATATATTGATTATTTTTAGCTACTAAATTTTGAACCTGTATCAGCAATGGTTTATTTAGATTATAGCCATAGGCTTTGTAATTTAAATTTATAGTAGTAGTTCTGAGTTATCAGATAGTGCACACTCAGCCACCTCTAGCTACTGTTATTACAACCTTTTAACTGATCCATAGTATTTAACACAGTTTGGGGCTGCCATCTAACATATTTTGGAGGAAATGGAGACATGGGGTCAGTCTCAATTACATTGCTGCTTTAATTGCTGTCCCATCATTCAATCTGAAATGCATGACTGCCCGTACACATACCCAGCCATAGACAAGGTGGTGGTGCCTACCTGTTTCTGATTATAATGCACTATTTGGCTGGAGTACTGGCTCTACGAAATCTTTTTCACTTTGGTAACTGCTCAACAGCAGATGATCAACAAATGTAGTAAATTATAGATATACAGAACTTATGAAATGTGAAAATCATGATAGGAACCAAATAATAGTGTTCCTAATGTAGATAGTCGTGGTGAATTAAAACAGTTCATAATGCAAATAATTTCTTTTCAGAGGTCACATGGTGATGGGAGACTCGTTCAATTCATCTCTGTTCAAACAGACGTTCCAAAGAGTGTTTGCTAAAGACACAAAAGGAGATTATAAGATGGCATTCAACGGTACTTTAGAAGTCAAATGTAGCCGTGAACTGAAAAGTAAGTAATAAAGCAAATTTTATCCCTTTTGAAATTTTTTGTGTGCCAAATTTTACAGGTACGAATATAAAAGGTTATATAAAAACTAAAACAAGGGCTACCATATTTATGTGACCGACTTTAACTCTTATTTAAGCTTGGATATCAAGAAGGAAAGACTATTTGGTTTAAGCAACATTTCAGTTAATAAGCCACATTCTTTGTAATATAAAAAGGTCCGTTTTATTTGGTATCAGTATTAAGAATTCGATGTTTTTAATTGAACTTCAATTATGTTTAAATTCAAATAGATGAAGAATATTTTTTATCATGATATTTTTTAAAAATTTTAAATGGTTCTCCAGTAAAATTGCAAAAATGTCGCTTTAACCAAATAACCTTTCACTCGTTCTTTCATGTTCTTATTTTTATGAAAAAATGATAATAAGGAGTGAAATAAATATGATTGATATGAAATAAGATGAGATGAAATTGTGGTCATTTACTAAGATTTTTTCAGTGGACTTTTTGAAGGATCCCGGGAAGTTACGCCCAGCGGCTTTGTTTCATTTTCCCACAATTGTTAAACCGCCGTTACACATTTAAACCTGAAGAAACACTAAATAGACAAAATACAACAATCGCACAAGTTCACTCCTCGCGTTCCCGCCAAAATGTCAGTAACAAGATAAGAATTTTGTTTCTAGTATCTGGTGCGATTGGTTCCTGCGTGTCTCTGAATGTGAAGGGACCGTGCGTATCTGATCAGGAGGTCGGAATGGGCAATACGTGTCAATGGAAGCTATGTACTTTCACCCCCAGTACTACCATGTCCATATTCTTTGAGGTAAACTTTATGATTTATTGCTATCAATAATCACATCTATTATGTGTTAATCATTTTTAGTATTCTAAATGAAACAATTATAAAGTATTACTCTGCTTCAAAATAGTTTTTAGCATCTTTAGTTGACGACATGATATATAAGTCTCGGTTATCTCATATAAGTATTATTGCTGACATAATGCTATGAAGGAAAATTTGCTTCACCATCAGTTAATAAATACATTATATTTTATTATTAGATGATTATGATTTTTTTACACACACTATTATTTAGAAATAATTTATATTTGCTATTATCATAAACAAGATCACATAACAACATAACACACCGACTCTCTACATTTTTTATTTCATTTTTATTTATTGCATAGTTGGGTGGACGAGGTCACGGCCCACCTGTTGTTAAGTTGTTACCGGAACCCAAAGACATCTACAACATAAATGCCGCCTCCTGCCTTGAGATATGAGTTCTCAACAGTATAGTACAACGGCTGCCCCACCCTTCAAACCGAAACGCATTACTGCTTCAGGCAGGGTGGTGGTACCTACTCGTGCGGACTCACCTACCCTACCACCAGTATTTACGCAAATTATAATTTTGCGGGTTTGATTTTTATTACACGACCTTATTCCTTACCGCGGAAGTCGTGATCGTTTGTTAAGTACGTATTTCATTAGAAAGATTGCTACCTGCCAGCGGGGTTCGAACACCGTTGCATCGCTAGATACAAATGCACCGGACGTCTTATCTTTTAGGCCACGACGACTTCAAATCGACATGTTAAGATGTATTGATTGTTTATTATAGGTTGCAAATCAAGCTTCGACGGTACCCCAAGGTGGTCGCGGCTGCGTACAGTTCATCACGCAGTATCAGCACTCGAGCGGACAGAGACGCGTCCGAGTCACAACAGTGGCTAGAAAGTTAGTATTGCCATCGGTATTACATTAATACACATCTTCAAACCGAAACGCATTACTGCTTCACGGCAGAAATAGGTAGGGTGGTGTTACCTACCCGCGCGGACTCACAAGTGGTCCTACCACCAGTAATTCTTATCAATAGTAGTTCCTTCAATAGTAATATCACTATGGTAGATTTTAGCGTTAGATATCCAGTTGAAATCGTGGTTATGAAAAATTTCAAGATATTTTACATAAATATATGTCGGAGAAACCGCATTATTAACACCATCGTCAGAAATCATAGGGGCGAGTAGGGAGATCGTGTTAAGAGAAATATTGAGTACACCAAACACGTTTGTTGTCTTAGAACAATTTAGAAATCTTCCCTTGAGGTTAGCAAACGAAAACGAATGACAGTTCTTAGGACGGAGGCATCGCTCTTGAAGAAGGCTGGTTGGTAAGTGTGCAATGGCGTCTACTCGCCTCCATCGGCTAGGCTCTGTCGTAGCACAAAGTTAGCAGAGTTGCAACGACGTCGCGATCGTGTTGTCACCTCTCGGGAATCATACCGCGTTTCGTTTTGCTACCAAACTAATAACCGTCTCCGAAATATAGATAAGTTCCGAATAACAATAGTGGAATCTGTTTACTGGGTCAAAAGCCGGTCAACGTCCTCGTCCAACCCGTCGCTTGCGACGAAGGGCTCGACGAGTGAATTAATTGCCCGTTGACTTTCTCCGGATTTTCTCAGTGGGTCGCGTTTCCGATCCGGTGGTAGATTCTGCGAAGCACGGCTCTTACTAGGGCCAGTGCTAGCAACGACGTGAGGTTTGAGCCCCGTGAGCTCATCTACACGTCAAGGAGAAGCTGAAATAGCCTCTCAAGGCTCTCAGTATAACTAGGTAAAAAAAGGGTCAAAAGCTTCCGTTCTTAGTCGTGTCATTATTATCAAATGAAAAACTTAAGTTAAATATATGTTTTGTAAAATACAGCTGGGGTGACGCAGCGGTGAGTCTCCATCACATAGCGGCCGGCTTCGACCAGGAGGCGGCCGCCGTGGTGATGGCGCGGCTCGTGGTCTACCGCGCCGAGATCGAGGATGGACCTGACGTGCTGCGCTGGCTCGACCGGATGCTCATACGATTGGTATGCCTCATCAACCTTACTAATATTTTGGGATCCAGACGGATGGTCTAATTGGACTTGAATGGATAATACTCACAAAACCAATCTTTCTATGTTTTTAACACATCGACTCGAGTCGCAATAGAATTAGGTACGATCCAGGTCCCAAACTTGTTGGACTAATGTGGCAAAGCACTGTCACATTTCCTCAAGAAATATACCCTTGACCGCCATTGGTGTAGTTTAAATTTTTTGTTGTCACTGATTTTATGTTATTTCAACAGTGCCAGAAGTTCGGTGAATACGGCAAAGACGATCCGAACAGCTTCCGTCTGTCGGAGAACTTCAGTCTGTACCCGCAGTTCATGTACCATCTGCGACGCTCACAGTTCCTTCAGGTCTTCAACAACTCACCGGACGAGACCACATTCTATAGGTTAATTTTTTTATTATCGCTATTATTTATTAAGGGAAGCGTATTTGTCGTTACGTATTTCTTGAATACGAAATTAAAAGCTAATAATCGCCGTATTCGTCCGATACTGCATTCAGTGCACCTATATGGTATTTTTAAATAATGTGAGAATGGTTTATTGTTTTAATATAATGAAACAATAACTGATGTAAGAAGTTGAACTTCTGCGCCGCAATTGCATTGTTTGCTAACTTTTCGTTGTTTATTGATTAAATTTTTTACATAAATAAACACTTCAATAGACGCAAATTATAATGAAATAAATTGTTATATGTAACGTTGGTTCGCGCAACTTCATCGAGTTATAAGAATATTTCACGATCAACAGAAGTCGAACTACAAAAGCTATTGCATATCAACTTTTACATCACTATACGACATACAGTAAGTACATTTTGTTTTTAGTTGCATCATTTGATTTCAGGCACATGTTGATGCGTGAAGATCTGACCCAGTCTCTGATCATGATCCAGCCGATCTTGTACTCGTACAGCTTCGGAGGTCCCCCGGAGCCGGTCCTCCTGGACACGTCCTCCATACAAGCGGACCGCATACTCCTAATGGACACCTTCTTCCAAATATTGATATATCACGGCGAGGTAACTTTCTATACAGCCTTAACATGTTAACAGCCGCGTAGGTCACCGGTGCCCTACGCGGCGCACTGAAGTAATTATGTCCATTTCTGTTACTAAGCGCCTGGATTGCTTAACTTTGCCTTCTTTTGTTTGTTAATGTATGTTTTAGTCTTTTAGTTGTCTTAGATTAGTTTAAATTTTGGTCTCTTAGATTAAGTGGCGGGTAGCCATCGTACAATACAAGATATTTGACAGATGCCTGAATCTCGCTCACGACATTTTCAAGATAAGCTTGCATATTTGCAAGTTCCGAACCACAACAATCGGACCGTCGGTCTACCGAGCAACATCACGCGCTCGGTGGAAGATCTTTCAAATCGTCGTTTAAGCTTCCCACAATTACAACTAAATAATGAATTGCCGAGACCTATCTAACGCATCTAGTATATCTAGATGTGATTCGCGACTAATGTACCATAAATATATTATGTATTGTTAACACGCAATGTAAAGCAAAGGCAGATGAACTCTCGCTATCCCATAATCATACGGTAAACTGATCTTTAATTTTTGCTGTTGTATTATCAGAAATTATTAGCTTTAACAGTTGTCTTGCTGTGGGTGAATATAAAATAAAATATACGGTTTTGGAAGACAACGAATTGAGAATGATGACATTCGACAGCCAACTACTAACGTTCGCTCCAACGTTGGGCCAATGCTATTTTCTGGGTCCACACGTTGGGCGAGTAGCGTCAGGGCCTATGTTGGGGCCAAGCGTGGAGCCGGTATAAGTGTTACCTAAATACAGCTGTGTTACAATAGACGATAGCACAATGGCGGGCGCTTCGCTACCAAGACATGCCGGAGTACGAGAGCTTCGCGCAGCTGCTGCGGGCGCCCGTGGACGACGCGCAGGAGATACTGCAGAGCAGGTTCCCGGTGCCCCGGTACATCGACACGGAGCACGGCGGCTCGCAGGTTAGTAGTTACACGCCGAGTTGTATAATCAAACCGATCGCGAGGCGCACTTTTTGGCGGGAACGCGAGGAGTGAAGTTGTGCGATTTGTTTTATTTTGTCTATTTAGTATTTCTTCAGCTTGTGTTCAGTGATTTGTATGTGATCGATTTTGGTCTTTGAGCGGGTTTGTTCAGATTATCAATGTCGCATACGTTACTATTAAAAAAATAAAGGCGCAAAGTCGCCTTTGAAATAAACGAAGTAAATTAAAAAAAAAAACGCATGAAACTTTTATTTATTTTTTAATGCTTATAATTGTCGTTTAAAAATGGAACCTAACTAAAGTTTAATTTAATAAAAAAAAACTATGATATATAAGAAACTGCTGGTAGGGTCACGTTGTTTCGACGCTTTTCGGTCCTTCGTCTTTAGTTCTGCTCGCCAAAATCTTTTCCAGCATATCGTTAACCTTTTGTTGCGTTCTAAGAAAATTCCTAAAACGTGCTTCATCTTGATGTTTCTTTGCGTCACTCAACGGTACTTGTTGCCTTGAAGAGATTTTCGCTTTGCAACAACCGTTGTCATAGTCTGAAGACTCTCTGCCTATGTTATCTGTTCTCTCCAATTTTTCATGGTAACCCCTAACGTTATCATTTCCGAGTCTCTCATAATCAGTGTTTTGCGTTCGATAGTCTCTTAGTCTGCTACGATATTTTTCTTCGTAATTTCCATTAAAATCTCTTTCGTTATAAGCCGGTTCGTATTTTACGTACCCCCTTTTCTCCTCGTAAAATCTGTTCTTAGTCCGATATCTTTCAAAATCCGTATCAATATCAATCTTGGTCGCTTCCTTTGATGCTCTATGCGTTCTATCCGGGCCGTTATTTGAATAGTCATCTCTGTAAACTTTGAGCGAGAAAAATGGATTTCTCGTTGTGACAATTATATTCTGGTGAATCAGTGAATTTATTTTCGGTAAATGTACACCTAAAGGCTTTATTTCGTTCGAGTTCGTTTGAATAGTAATCGGAGCTGATCTGGTTTTTGTCATGAAAATATTATTGTTTGTATGTTTTGCCTGGTTGTTGATGTGGTAGTTTTCGTAAGGAATATCTTGGTATTGGTGTATGTTATTGAATAATGGTGGATATCTTAATACTGGGTGGGGTTTGTATGGCGTCGAAGGTGTTCGAACCAAATCTGTTTTAACTGAATTTTTGTTTTCATTACGTTGCTTAGTTTCCAGTTCTGTTATGATTTTTTCTTCTTTATTTTGTAGCTGTTGGAATAGTTTCATGAACTTTTTCAGTACGTCGGTAACGTCGATTAGAGTTTCGGATTGTTTTTCGATTGCTGTTGTACTTTTTTCTGAAATTATAGATATAGCTTTAGTGTATTGTGCTCTAATCTATAGTTGTTTTCGATCAAAAATGGCAGAGGAACATTAAAACGACGATTTCAATAATTAATTCCAAAGGTTGCAGTTTGAGATATGAGATCAAAGTATTATGTATTATCCCTCTAAGCCCTTTACAAATGAAAAATACTATCTAATCTATTGGCTAATCTATTGGCTCTTTACCTGTTGTTACCGTCGTTGTTATTGTTGTAGACATTATTGGAGTCATAGTTACAATGTCCCTTTTCAAATCATCCAATATTAATTTTCTTATTTTATCCGCTATAACTTTTAATGCGTCTTCAGGAGCAGAAGTCGTGTGATCTAAATTGTAAATGTGCCCTAGTTTCGAATACATGTCATTAATTGCTTGTATTTTCAAGTTATTAATGGGAGCTTGGAATATTGTTGGTTGTGAAATGTTTTCTATTTTACTCTCTTTTGTGTCGTGAAAATTATCATTGGTTTTCGTTACCGTATCGACTTTGGTAGTTTCATCTGACCGAAACATATTGTTTATATAATTGAGTGCATTATTTTTTAGTTCAGTTCTTTTTTGTTCTAAAGCGTTTAGTTCGACATCTCTGTTTAATACGCTCATATCGTTCATATCTCGTCTAGGTTGTCCACTGTATTGCGCGTCATTGTTATATATAGCTTTATCCGTTTTCGCATTTTGTTTAGTACTGTCCTTTTTAAATTCATTCAAATTAACGCTTCGAGATCTGGGATCGTTAGCAATAATCGCACTAATTTGCTTGGCTATATCACCCATACCTAGTTTTTCTGAGTCATTCAAAATTTGAATGTTTTTTGTTTTTAAAAAACTATCAATTATCTTGTTAATACCAACATCATTTCCCTCTAAATCGGTTTTAAAATAATTCTCTTTTTGTTTAGGTTTTGATGTTGTGAGCACATGAGAAATTATGTTTCTTTGTTTCTCTAAAATATTAGCGTTATCTGAAGCGTAAGTTTTCCATAATTTGATTAAACTTTCCAAATTAGGAATTTGATTGTTTTTACGTGTGTCATCTAACTTATCTTTTATTATATCTGTATAATCTGTTGACATGTGAACAACAGCTGGCGTTATTTTCGTTTTGTCTTTATATATAAATCGAGAATCTTCGATAGTTTCATTTTTAGAGTTTGGTATGAGTTTTAGCATTTCAGAAATGTAATCATTAATGTTTTGTTTTTCAAGTTTAATTATCTCTTCTCTTTCATCGTTATTTGTTTCTGAAAAGTTTATTTTCAAAATATTGTTGAAATACATATTATGTACTAATATCTAGAGATGATTTCGTCGTTAGCAACTTTTTTTGATTAACTTTAATAATTCTATGTTGCCACACAGCTAAGCGGTATCTAAAGTGGTTTGGCGTACTATTATAAATATCAATTATGTAAACAGATGCTTGAACATTTTCACGTTATGTTTCAGTTGTCAATTAGGTTTTCTCTCTAAAAAACGCATAGAGCTTTTTATATATTACTTATTATATCGCAAACGAGAATATGTAACATTATAAAGAAATTTTACTAGTTATTGTCATTTAGAAAATCAACTAAAATTACATTACCTAATGCTTTTGTGTTATTGTAAGTGAATTTTTTTTCATCATTTCTCGCTTCGTAGGCTTCAACAGGAGTGTTTATAATCGAAAGATTTTTACATGCACTTGCTATATTTCTGCAATATAAAAGATATAACGAATGCTGGAATCAATGTACATTTTGTATTGGAAAAACCAAAAAAAATACAATAAAACTCACAAATTCGCCACATCGTCAATGTTTACGTTGTACTTTTGAAGTTTTTTCACAATATTCTCACTCAAATCCCCCTTTTGTAAACCGCTCAATAATAACAGACATAGAAGATCTGAAATTTCATTGTTCTGTCGTAAAAAAATCACTAAAATATTCGAATGAATATTCATATAACATTATGAATTAACTTTTTTTTATGTCGCGCAATTATGTAACTCAATAATGAGACATTTAAATTGATATTTCGAAAATTTATCGACGTTTTTAGATTCGTTTCTCGCGCGTTTTTTTGATATGTTCAAAATCCGTTTAATCTCGTGTTCAATGTAATTTTCTAATAAAAATAATACGGGATTAAATCTTAGAAACGTTTTTCGATCAATATCGCGCAATTTGACGTTCGCACGTTACACGTTACGACTAGTGTTTAGTGTTTTTTGTTTTTTTTATTTTTATTACATATTTATTATACCCTTTATTTGTAACAAACGCGTGTTTCCCTGACCGCTGGTTTTGTTTAACGTACATGTTGCAACCACAATTGTCAGCAACGCGCGGCACAGCATTGTACAGGCTTATCGCCGTCGACTCGTTGTTTCATTGTTTCGATCACAATTCAAGACGAACACAGTGGATCGTATTTTTCAATTAGAGTTGTGAGTGTGGCAGCGCTTACGTAATTTTAGCGCTAGCCCACTGAGTTTCTCGCCGGATCTTCCACGTGTGTTGTTTTTTCTACCTATTCTTATAACCTCGAGGGGTTATTCTAGATTCATCGAACTAGGAGCAGAGCTTACTAGGCTCAAACCTGACTAACTCTAGCAAGAGCAGTGCTTCGCAGAATCTACCACCGGATCGGAAACGCGACCCACTGAGAAGGTCCAGCGAGAAACTCAGTAGGCTGTGTCTGTGGGTTAATTTACTCGTCCTTCGTCGCAATCGACGGGTTGGTTCGACGAGAACGATGACCGGGTGTGTCCATGCCGTAGTTAGTTCGATACGTCTGATCGAAATCTTAATTGCAATGTAATAAACACTGTTCTAACCTGTAAACTGGATCCCAAAAATGCTTTAAGGTAGAAATAGGTTAGATAATATCTACTACACAATATACATTTTGAAGTGAAAACTTCTATAACATTGTTCTGATGATGGAACTAGACGAAACGGAGGCAATGCTCTATAAGCGATAAACTATAAACATCCACAGGATTTAGGCTGCGAGAGAACGAGATAGAAGATTTCGGAAGGCTTCACTTGTGCCGCGTGTGAAATATATTTTCTTTTTTCTCAGGCTCGTTTCCTCCTGTCCAAGGTGAATCCATCGCAGACCCATAACAACATGTACGCATACGGCGGGGTGAGTAAAACAAAATATCTTGATACTTGTACCTTATTAAAATGTTAATTACTTTTTATTTTAATTAAACTTTTAATTTATGATTTTTTAAATATTGTTACGGAAGAAGCATGAAGTGTGTGCCTTCCGAAAACAAAAAAGAAAGTTTAACTACTTAACCGAGCATGTATAGAGTTGTCGTGTAGAGCAAGCACGGTGTGAAAATTATTGTTTTTTTTTTTGTTTCATCTTTGTTTGGCGATATCCAGGCGATGCCGATACCATCTGCGGTATATACCTTTTATATTTACAATCTGGGTGTTGGGTGTCCTTAATTTTTACTAATTTAATAATAAGGGCTGACATTCTTTNAAAGTTTAACTACTTAACCGAGCATGTATAGAGTTGTCGTGTAGAGCAAGCACGGTGTGAAAATTATTGTTTTTTTTTTTGTTTCATCTTTGTTTGGCGATATCCAGGCGATGCCGATACCATCTGCGGTATATACCTTTTATATTTACAATCTGGGTGTTGGGTGTCCTTAATTTTTACTAATTTAATAATAAGGGCTGACATTCTTTTGCTGAAATACGACGTCATTTCTCTTTTCCTACCTATGCTGATAACCTTGAGAGGCTATATCAGCGTTACCGTAGTGCGTAGACGAGCTCTCGGGGCTCAAACGGGAGGTGCTGCTAATACTGGCCCTAGCGAGAGCAGTGCTTCGCAGAATCTACCACCGGATCAGAAACTCAGTGGGCTTACGTCGTAATAAGATATCAGCATTTAAACCGCTTATTGATCTGTCCTCTTTAATGAATGAAGTTGAAGCGTGTCCAAGTCTCTAAATAAAATCGTTATGACACACGGAGAAAACGAATTAAAAATAATATGGACTGTTATTTAATTAAAGAAATATAAATAAGTACGAGATTGTTTTTCAAAAGAATGCCAGCTTGCTTCGGTCTTTTGATTGCTTTTTTCTTTCTTTTGTAACTAATTTGTGTAACACAATGCATGTTTTTTTTTGTTTCTTGCATGAAACACGATGAATCATCTTTAAATATATTTGCATTTAAAAAGCTTTTGATAAACTTCAATGGCAAACTGATAAATTTGGTTGACCTCACATTTATCGTAATAATATAAAATTTATTAGATACGTACTAGACATTGTTACGTTTGTATGTGGGTAAATAAATAAATGATTTTTTTTGTTAATTCAAACGGGCAAATGCTATATTTTTGGTTGAAGGACATTATAAATTTTACGTTACAGTTTGTGACGCTGTGATAAACTATTATAGTGTATAGATTGTTCAAATGACTGCATTGAGGGTGCATATTATACTGGTGTTGGTAAATTTTACTTAAAATTTCAAGAGAATTGAAGCGTATTTTCCCATAAACAGGACGGTGGCGCTCCCGTGCTGACCGACGACGTCTCGCTGCAAGTTTTCATGGAACATCTGAAAAAGTTGGCCGTCTCTTCGACTGCTTAATTTTTCCTATGAAACTAAAACTTTTCCCTATATTGATCAAACGTTACAAAGTTGACAACACCGAACTTAGGCTGATGACAAGTGACAGACGACAAAGATGACAGTTGACAAGTGATTTCTCGAATACGAGCTGCGAGGTCATCGTACGATTTCGGTGTGCCAGAACACTTCTAAGATCTTCGACTGTTTATATAGAAGCCTAATATTTCAACCTTGAAGAAGGCTTGGACTTTTCGAGTGTTAAAACTAGGCAATAATGTTCTGACATTCTCGAAGTTCGTATTCAAGAGACTGCCTTCGTCTAAGTCAAACCTTTCCGTAGTCAACTGTGATTCGTGACAAACACTGTAGCTTTAACGAAATGGCTTTTCAAACGGACCTTTATTATTTCGTTAGATAGTATATCGGATTGAATGCTTCGTGCACAGATGTGATCGCGGGACATAAGAAAGTTCGAGTGTTACTTAAATCCAATTAAATTTGTTTACGTATAGATCTTAGTTGTAATTCACTCATATAATGAAATAGTTTTTACACAGGTGTCTAAGAGGAATTCGTTGCTTACCTGTTAAACTTTTGCTTTTGTCGGTTTTGAGGGTATAGGGATCACTTTCATTAACCATTCGCTCCTGAAGTATTCTTATGTATACTTTAGATAAAGAGCTCTACCGTTTAACGAATGTTTTTGAGGTCACAATTGAACCTCCTGTGACTTAGAACACCTGGATGTTGGTACTGGTATGCTGAAGAATGTTTGGCCTCTGGCCACTTGAGATGCTGTTAATGGGATTCTTAGTATTGGATGATAATAAGCTTGAGGTGACTCAGAAAATATTTTTTTGAGCTGAGCTTGAAACATACAATAAAATTGGAGTCCATCAGAATATATGTAGATATAAAAAACAAATTCCCATAGCTTTGTAATGTTTATTCCTGATTGTATTCAATATGTAAAACTAATAATAGCTAGAAGACGTTTGTATGTAAGAGTTCTAATTTCAACACATAGGGAGTGCTGTTATGTAGATTTTGTGTGTATGGAAAAATTAAATTTCATTAATTAATAATACTTTTAAGTTATATTTTCTACAAATTATTGTAAATTATAATATGGAATAAAATGTTTATGAAATTTGTGTTTTTTTTTCAATAGCGTGGTCCTCTATCGCGCTTGAAACTTCTTTGACAAAAGACGTGTTTTAATGTGAAAAAACTTTTTTCATTTTTTTTTATTGATTAGTTGTATGGACGAGCTCACAGCCCACCTGATGTTAAGTGGTTACTGGAGCCCATAGACATCTACAACGTAAATGCGCCACCCACCTCGAGATAGAAGTTCTAAGGTCTCAGTATAGTCACAACGGCTACCCCACCCTTCGAACCGAAACGCATTACTGCTTCATGGCGGAAATAGGCGGGGTGGTGGTACCCACGGAATAGATAAATAAGGTTGGAAAGGCCTTTGCTCTAATTTTGTATTAGAACCAGTGTCGCCGCTTCATCCCCACTATTTTAATTTCTACACATACACATACTGTGATTACAAGTATTTCGCACACAACAAAAACACCCACACATAAATCTCAGGACAGATATTCGTTCGCAAACTAGCACAAAACACCCGTAGGCATACACACTCACACACGCAAAAAGGCAATAAAAATGTTCATACACGCTAGTGCTTGATAAAATCGATATTCTTTATCGATAAATTATCTGATGAATGAATGGAGAAAATGAAACATGAAATAAATATTGAAAAAAAAAACTATTTTACTTTTATTAATTACAAATAGTCACTGTCGCTGGAATAAAACGTATTTGTTAAGCAGTTGGCGCTTGCTATTAATTGCGAATGAATTTTTCAAAACTAAGTGTATTCTGATTTTTTTTATGATAAAATCATTTTCAGTAAAATGTTTAGAGCAAATAGTACTCGTCTTTGTCTCCAGTTTCCTCTACCTGTCACGTCAATCCATTGTTCCCTGGCGTTAGGTTCTTTAGGAAACCTAAAATTTTTAATTTACTGCATAAGTCAAATAGCATTTTACTTAGATTTTAATACGTCTTAGACAATATAGTAAATACCCGTAAATTAGAGGTCTACATGTCCCTTTATATTATACCTTCACTTTAATTCAATGATAATAATTCAATAATAATAATACATATTTATTTTACTCAAAATACGTCTCACTAAGAATATACTAGGTATCATTAATTAAATATAAAATAATGCAAAAATTATCCATGTCAAATGTAAATATAGTCGAGAATTCTGTCGATGATTTTACCACATGGTCACCTCACTATCGACAAACTGCACGGCCAATCAGGGCAAAGGCCGAAATTTCAAAGATTGAAGTGTAGAGAACGCAATGCATGTAGTACATTGGAAGCTGACTTGGTCATTGCGTTCATTGGGCGAGTACACATCGCGCAATGTATGCTATTTATAACTTGCTGCAATAATATTGTTAATGTTTGGAATTTCATAATGCTCAGTATATTTTTATGTTTTAGACAAATAATATTGTAATTAAATGGTAATTTCGACTTACCGATCGAAAGATATACCTCCTCGCTCTATACTTGAGGTCTGATTTTTTGTTTTACAAGTTATAATTGCAACACGGCACTATAAAGCGGAGATGTGTTCGCTAAAGTAGTCCGAAGCGCACTAAACGCGGTGAATGAAAGAATCGGTCGAGTTATGTTTGTAGAATCATAACTGTGGCACGCTTACCCCGCCTACATTACCATTCCAACCTTATTTATCTATTCCGTGGTGGTACCTATCCGTGCGGACTCCAAGAGGTCCTACCACCAGTTAGTACGCAAATTATAATTTTGCGGGTTTGATTTTTATTACACGATGTTATTCCTTCATCGTGGAAGTCAATCGTGAACATTTGTTGAGTACGTATTTCATTGGAAAAATTGGTACCCACTTGCGGGATTCGAACACGGGTGCATCGCTACAATACGAATGCACCGGACGTCTTATCCTTTAGGCCACGACGACTTCTCAAAACTATATAACACTATATGTATCAACAGTCTCTGGGAAGCCCGCTTGATAACTGATCATCAGTGTCCTACAATTTGAATGCAAGACTAAAATGTATTCTAAACCGTTTAAGACACAATGGCTACCCCACCCTTCATAACGGAACGCTTTGCTGCTTCACAGCAGAAATAGACAGGGTGGTGGTACCTACCCGTGCGGACTCACAAGACGTCCTGCCAACAGTAAAAGCAGTAAATAATCAACTTTGTTCAAAATGGATATTCAATCGAAATAATATATGTATGAGAATATGTATATGGATGTGTAAATTGTATATTATTTTATATTATAATATTTACGGCGATGTATGTTAAATCTCTAAATTTATACTGCATGTGTTCTGTATATGTATTTATATAATATATTTTGAATAAACCAATGCAGCTAGCTCAACACTAATCCACGCTTTGTTCACTGGTAGGGAATGCCTTAGACATTTTGGTCCGCCAATGTATTCTTGTGCACGACGATAAATATATTTCTAACATAATTTAGGAAGATTTACTTCAAACTTGGTTGGGATTTGTATCTTTGTTACTGGCGACGCATATTCAGTGCACCAGCACGTCCGGTCTCACAGACAATAAATGTCATTAAAACTTTTTTTACATCACAAAAAAAGTGTGAGACACTAAGCTTAGAATTTGGTACGTACCGAACGCGCGCAGACGAACGGCAAAAAAAACAAAGCGATAGTTTGGTGAAACATTTATTTCCATTTGTAACACCATACAATGATTACTATGTAAATAAATTAGACAGCCCGTATCCGATTAGTATTTGGTAACGCGATTCCTCTGGTCCACTCTGGTACCACAATCAAATCATGATTGCGTTATTCAATCAGTCATACATCTTTATAGTTGCTTCTATATTTTTCCCTTAAAGAGAAACCCTATTTGAACGGCATTGTGATCATTGACTAATCATTTATCTATATTCCCTAGATAGCGTGCATCAATTTACTAGTTTTAAAAGTTATAAACGTCGGGCTATGTATGACACTGATTGAAACTAAAGTTTGTATTAACTATTTATAGCCGTTTTTATTATATTTAAAATACATTTCCCGGTTACTAAGAATTCTTACTATGTATTTTGTTATTTTTGCTATAAAGGTATCAAATACCAATTGTTGAATAACTACATTTTTCTAATACTGCACACTAGACTACAAAGACCTATGTACTACATTGATTTTATCTATAGACACATTTCAATTATGACATGTCAGTACAAACAGATGGCCTAAGAGCTCCTTCAATTGGAAACTTGAGTGATGCTTTGTTTCATCCTATCTATAATACCTAATTTCAAAATTTCCCTACACTAAACGTTAACAAGTATCACAAGATAGCATTGACCGTTTGCAATGTTTAAATAAATTATATTCTACAAATTAAAACCGTGATATACAAATAAAATATTACATTATACCGGTCAGGCATATTTCTGCGTGCTTAAACAATATAATGTAACGTCTACATTTGCTATGGTGAATCAAATGTTAACTTAGGGTCTGTGCACACCACGGTTTTTAAACACAGCGTCGACGCGCGTTTGTAGCGATACAGACGCGATACGCTCGCAAGTCAGACGAAGCCTGTAGACCTTTGCACACCTGTATAAATCCAAATACGCGTTTGTATCGATACAGACGACAACAAACCGCTCTGTAGGGTAAAAGCGCGTTTAAAAAACGTGGTGTACACAGGAGCTTAACTGTAAAACCTAAACCGCATTTGCTTATAATCGAAAGGTAATGCGATACTTTTAAAATATGACATTTCAGCACAACTGTTTTTCAGTTAACACGCTCCGTGCCGCGTCTACGTAGCGCTATTGATACAAGAAGCAATATGTCATCCATCCATATTCTTACATATTTCATAACAAATATATTAAAAACAACAAATATATTAAAAACAACAAATAATATTCATCACAATGCAATGCAAAAAACTTGTTTGTTCAACTGTGAAATAAAAAATAATTAATAATTTTGTGGTGTAATATAACAATATTTAGTTAATATATGAAACTGCCTGAATAACAATTCACGTGTAAATTGTTCGGCACGGAACATGTTAACTCAAGGATGAAAGTTTTTAAAATTGGATATCTATTAATTCCTTTTATCGTGCAGTTTATCTTTTAATTAATTTAATAGAAAAAACAACCATGCTATGAATCTTAACTTAATAAAAAAAAAGAAAATAAATACGCTGCCCCCATGATAAGTATCTAACTAGTTAACCCTTCACGATAAGTTCAGTAAATATGTACAAGTTTTGCATAAATTGTTCATTTTTTCTTGTAGAGCCCATAGACAATGACTATTAGTACAATTGTCAGAATGTACTTGATGTACGCGGTTCAAGAGTTTGGAGGTCAATTGAGGAATCGAATGGACATCTTTTGTTCCACATCGGTCCTCTCGAGAGCCCGGCAGAACTCCTCAAAGGATATCATTTGGTCATTGTTAGTGTCTGCTTCAATGATTGTTCGTTCAGCAATACTCGTCAGCTGTTCCTCACTGGAATTCCAAAAGAAAAATTATTTTATTATCTCTTAGTAATTCAAAGGAAAATTGTTTTACACACATTTTCATCGGCTTGATCTGTATCTATTTATGAAATGGAATTATTTTCTTTTAACCAGCTTTAAGTCGTCCAATTAACTTGTATAATTGCTCAATGCTCAATGACAAAGCAATAATTTTATTCCTTTGGCCAAATACCTCGACCTGGATTGTCATAATACAAAAACTATTTTGTCATTTTTAGTTAACTTTGGTTTTGGTTTTTAAATGTATTTTAGTTTCGGTTGATTAATGAATTTTAATAATATTGTATCACAGAAAGAATTCTTTACAAAATATTTCAAATTTGAATCAGTCATTTTGTAGTGCATAATTATTGTTTATATAACAAATCAATAAGTTTGTATTGTTGAAGTATGTTTGATAAATTAAATTGACTGATAAGAGATTGCAAGCAACGTGTATGACGCAAAACCAATTCCATAAACAAATATCATGCAATTAAAGTATTAAAACTATNTATCACAGAAAGAATTCTTTACAAAATATTTCAAATTTGAATCAGTCATTTTGTAGTGCATAATTATTGTTTATATAACAAATCAATAAGTTTGTATTGTTGAAGTATGTTTGATAAATTAAATTGACTGATAAGAGATTGCAAGCAACGTGTATGACGCAAAACCAATTCCATAAACAAATATCATGCAATTAAAGTATTAAAACTTTCAGATAAATATTTCGAGAAATACAAAAAAAAATTGTGACACAATATAATTGAGATTTCGACCTGTCAGAAAAAAGGTGGCAACAATCACCTAAAATCAGGCATGCCAATCATTTGTCCAACCATCAACAGTTATATATATAATTGGAACAGCTACTTATATTTGAATTTGATTTTATTTTTCATAAAAATTAACTGAACAGACAATTTATCTTACCTAATATTGGCTCCAACCATCATGTGCAGTATAGCGAGGAGTTCATCTCTGGATATTTTACCATCACTATCCAGATCATACATAGAAAATGCAACTGAAAGTAAAACTCATTCTTATTTATAGCTTAATGATCATCTAAAATATTTCCTGCAGTAGTAGAAGTGGACAGAAATAGTTCGGGGCTGATTTCGTATTTAAAAGAGATACATTATCATCGAAGGTGGTGCGAGATGGTGGCTTTTTAACTCCCGCTAACCCCCATTTAAGGACACAAGATTTCTCAAACTCCCCTTCTTCCTTTTATATAGGATTACATCTAGATTTCAGACACTAGACAATGTAAATGGCATAAACCTTAGACTAATGTGAATGTTTTGCGATGGGTTACAATGGCCATTAATGTGAAGTAGTTACTGAAGTTTGCAGAAATTTTTTTACTTACACCTCAATTTTTCTTCTCTGCAATTGAGTTTATTTTCCCTATTCTTCTTGATGGGCCTAAAGTGTGCAAGAACTCTCATGAACTGCAGGAAGTTAACTCTATCATCGTGGCTTTCGGCAAAGAATGATTGCACAATTCTCTCGCTTAGTGGATTGATTGCTAACTCTGGAATTCTCAGGAAGTCCTCACGAGATAATGTTCCGCAGTCATTTTTGTCTAGTGATGTGAATCGGGAATAAAGGCGTTCTATTTGATTAGGTGTGACTGAAAATGTTAAACATTGATTAGAATGAAGAAAGAATGGTGTTTCAATCAGTTTCAGTGCATTTTAAATGTTACTGATGTTTAGTAATTTTATTAAAGTATGCATGGACATATCACTTGATGACTACATCATAAATAATTACAATAACAAACAATTGATTTAATAAGGAAAATAACTTACACCCGGTTTCTTCCTGTATTTGTGCAATTTCCTCCTCTCTCAACAACAAAGACGACTTATTTCCCATCTTTCTGTGAAATCACTACTAACCTTTGTGCTAAGACCTTTGATAAGGGAGCCCTGATAGCACTTAATTATTAATTAACCGCAGAATTTATTTAATAATTTACATTGGTTATGTGTGATAGTTATGTTTTTCAAAATTTTTATAACATGAAATGTATATAACTATTCCATTTGAAATAACAGTGAAAAAATTAAATTTCCTAATTTGATTTGAAGTATTTTGCCAATCAACTAATGAGAAAATTGAGAAATGTTCACGATCAGACTGTCACTGACATTTTACTTTTTGACATTTGAGAGTGACAGTAATTGTGACATGTATGCAGACTTGAATAATGTTGCTAATGATTTTTTCGATTCTGGCTCTAGAAAAAATTCCGACCTCAAACCTGTATGTTAAATTATGAATTTGGCAGACAATGCTTTACTTACACCAGATAGGATAAGATTTAGGCGTGTACGAAATTTTACACATACTAAAATGGTTGTTGTGAAAAGGCTGGGAGGGCCGCACGGGTATAAGCACTAAATAATTCCAGCTTAAAGCGATAAGGCAGCTGAAGTTCTGAATTAAAAAAATTGAAAGGTAGTGTTTTTTGGTAGAATTGGATTTAAATATGATATTATTTTACATGTAAACTTGTCAATTTACTAAATTCACATAACCTTCCGCATTGCACGACCGGTTGTCATGGTCTTTTTAGCTAGAAATGTATACTGTTTATGTATATTTTATACTGTCGTGTCAAATTTTTATTTCCCCCAACCTATGTATCGTATTATAATTTAACGTTTAACATAGTTTTGGCTTTTGTGGTCGTTTTATCCTCAGAAGTTCCAAGCCATCCTAATCGATGGCAATAGTTTTTAGCTTGCAACACAAGCGTACCCTAACGTTTTGATATTGCTATGAAATTTTGAAATTACTAAGGGAAATAGAATGTTACACTGAAAACAGCTGTATTCAGGAAAGTTACGTGGTTGCGTAGGTAACTGAAATTTGAGTATTCTAGTCATGTTTATGTTAAATGAATCCAATTAATAGAAGTTGTAGCTTGTGTAACATCTACAATGAGTGTTCCAAAACTACAATCAGAAACGTTTGGGACAGAAAGGAAATCGGAATTGGAGCCTCTGGACCCTTTATTGGAGGTAAATGAAAATGTAGCGAGTGAGATATTAGATGAACCAGATAAAGAAGAAGAATTCGATGAAATATCTCCTAAAGTGTTTAGTTTGAAAGATGTGAATGAACCTTTAACATTAGAAACGTTGAACAACACCATCTATGAGCTCGGTGTGATAAACTTATGCTGGCCGGATATAGTCGAACCAGTGTTCGAGACAAGAACTAAATTTCCAGAAAGCTACTACACGAACAGTCCAAAAGAACGCTTACTACTTGCTTATGCGGAATGTTTTAGGCGACAGTTCTTATTTCATTACAAACCTCGAAAACCTTTGTTGCTACAAGCGCCAAACGAATGTGGATTGCAGGTAATCTCTATTAACAATAGATGTCGCTAGATGTAGCTTTGACCAAATGCACTTACGAACATGGGATAACGAGTTTAAAATACTATCACATACTAGTAATTTTTTATACACAAATACTTCGATTTGCTTCGGTTTACGCATAGACATTTTAACCTTACGATTTAATATCGCGTTTATTATTATCGGAAGCTTCAGCGTGACCGCGAAAGCTTTTTTTTTAAATTGTTTTTCCTACCTAAGCTGATGGTCTTGAGAGACCATATCAGCGTCATCGGGATGTGAGCTCACGGGGCTCAAACCTGACGTTGTTGCTAACAGGAACTCTAGCAAGAGCGGTGCTTCGCAGAATCTACCACCGGATCGGAAACGCGACCCACTGAGAAGATCCGGCGTGAAACTCAGTGGGCTGTGACTGTGGGTTCATTTACTCGCCGAGCCCTTCGTCACAAGCGACGGGTTCGACGAGAACAATGACCGGTGCTTGGGGTACCTAAAAGCACCGTTAGTGGATCGGGACCACGAAAGCTGTGAAGTATTTGACAAAGAGAAAAATAAAACTCAAAATTAATTAGTAAAAGTACTTTTAAACAGACTAGTGCTTGTTTCTCTGCAATAATAGAGTTATATGTGTGTCAATGTATCAGTCAACCAGCAAGTAGGTTGTAGGATGCAATAGGGATCATAAAATATAGTTTCTTAAAGGTTGCGAATTTCATAAATGTCTTTTACATTTTTATCCAAAGAAAATGGTGTGCACCACTATACGTCCAACGAAGCTCTGCTATTCTGACACGTCTACCTGGCAGGGGCTGGCTTCTTTAGTCGCAGATTACTTTGATTACGAAGCGCTTAGCAAGCCGATGTTGCACGTAAGTTATTTAATTTTCCATTAATTGTTATATACAATCTATAGTGCAGAAGGAAAAATGTAATTTAATAAAAAATCTTGTTATCTTTAAATCTGTAACCTCGCGCGACTTTAAGCTTTATTTATCGACTCCGTACGGGTGTCGATGTAGGATCCAATGGTATAGTCAGGGTTGTAATCACTAGACAAACAGGCGATAATATTTTAAATTCTTCAATTTGGACTATACTAAGAAAATAACGGCTAAGGATGGGTAAAAGGGATGAACGATGAAAGATCGCAGATAAGTGATCAAAGACTTTTACACCTGAATTGTACCTGAGGGGTCATCGAGCCTCGTAGACAATACTGAGTTAAAGACGTCATAAACCGTAACACACGGGTGTGAAGTCTTAACAATATTGTTAGGCTGGATGGATCTTTAATCATACTCTTATGACTATAAATGCTTGGCGGGAGATACAGAAAGGGTGGTATCCAGGGCCGCATTTACCTCAAGTGCGCTCTGGGGTAGCTACCGTGGAAATTGGGAAACGACTAATGAGTATATATATGTATTATTATGTATACTACGACTATTTATTGAAAAAATATATTGGAATAACTACATAAAACGTAAACTGAAAAAAAAAGAAATATATACAGTACAAACAAACATTGTAGGTTCTGGTCCTAGAATTGCATAGTGCAATTCTGTTAGTAGGGACCCTGTGTAGAATGTGGATCCGCTATGATTAATAAAGCAACGTATGAATTGCCAACGAAACATTTAATGCCTCTCTGTGACATCCTGCTGTGTAGAAGTACATGTCTAAATGAATGAGCCCTTTGTGTCTATGTCGCGTTATGTGGATTATTTATCTGTGGGTATTTAGAAAGCGATTCTCTCTGGAAGAACTTTTTGGCGGGAACGCGAGGAGTGAAGTTGTGTGATTTGTTTTATTTTGTCTATTTAGCGTTTTTTCAGGTTTAAATGTTTAATAACGGTGGTTTAATATCTGTGAAAGTGCAAAAATGTGGGAAAATGAAACAAAGCCGCTGGACGTAACTTCTCGGGATCCTCCAAAAAGTTCCCTGAAAAAATCTCCTCCTCTCCACTCCTATACCAGCGGCTCTCAAACTCTCAACTTTTTTTTCTGAGCGAGACGCTAACTCCAAAAATACGCGGCACTCTTAAATAATAATTATTAAAATGTGATACATGAACTAAAGGTACCTATTATACCTATACATGGTTATAAAATCATATATCGATAATTTAATAAGTTGTACAGGTATCATCTAGTAAATAGTTGTATATGTATTTACTCCATACGTAGTTCAGAGATGCAATTACCCCGGGTCATCATAGATAGATTGTTTCCTGCCTAATCATTGGTAGCCTAAGAGGCTATTTCGGCTACTCATGGACCGGTAGGTGAGCTCACGGGCTTAACCTACGAGAATTGCTAACACTGGTCCTAGTAAGAGCAGTGCTTCTCAGAATCTACCACCGGATCGGAAATGTGTGACCCACTGAGAAGATCCGGCGAGTAACTCGGTTAGCGTGTGTGTAAATCTCCGACAGACTTGACAGCTTGCGACATACTAATGTGTCGCGACATGATGATTGAGAGCCACTGTTATTATAGCAAACATATTAAAAAAAACTTCTGTTTCCGCACGGGTAGGTACCACCGCCCTCCCTATTTCTGCCGTGAAGCAGTAATGCGTTTCGGTCTGAATGGGGGGGGGCAGCCGTTGTTATTATACTTAGACCTTAAAACTCATATCTCAAGTTGGGTAGCGAATTTACGTTGCAGATGTCTTTGGGCTCCAGTAACCACTTAACATCAGATGGGCTGTGAGCTCGTCCACCCATCTAAGCAATAAAAAAAAGGTGGTAGCGATGAATAAAAGTCAGCCTTAAAGTTCAATCAAGTTTAATCATTCAACATTATCGAGATCACAAACAAGTGATTAAGAGAATCATTTTATAATCCTATTATCTCCTTCTTTTTTCTTTTACTTTTTTTTTAAATCAATTTTGTACAAAATATCAATCTCTTCGATAAATTTTTAGTGGAGCTAATACAATAAAGACGAAACGCATTATACCTAATATTTGATGGCGTAACAGTCGCCATAATCTGGAAGTTGCTAGAAGTCGCAACGTTTTGATCTCGAAAAACATTTGTCACGACCGGACAATCTCTCTTATACATAACATTAAGATTTAATACACTCTATACATTAATAATCTCTCAATAATTTATAATTTTGATCACAGTGTACTTAACTGTTAAACTTTAACGTATAATACAATTCCGATTTGAGACACAGAACAATGTCTACGATATAAAATACTGAGCACATATTACAAAACAATTAGACGAATGCTAACGCGATAGAGACCTATATTTTCTTAACAATAATATTATGTATTACCTTGTTCGTAATGTTGGCACAAGATGCGGGCGAATCCTTTTAGTTTTTTTTTTTGGTATCCTCCGCGACAAAGGCCGCGTTCGCCACACGCACACGTACACCATACGCCGATACAGTCGGTAGTGTGTCGAGCGTGACTTAACATAGTTTTGACTTGAGGTAGTAGAACATAATGATTTAACTATAAACTATAAATAAGGGTACAAACTAGGAATGTAATCGTCGAATGGCAACATAAAATATATTCCTTAAAACTAAAGTAGAAACACTTTCCGGGAAACGCGGAAAGCTATTGTACATTTGAACTTGTGCTACCTATATTCTATTAAATGTATCCGGAACACGGAGAATTTAACTATAATCTAGAGCGCTTAGCGGCACGCTGTGTTCCCGCTAGCGTTAATGAGCATCATTGAAAACAAAACCGATATCCTTTCTCCTCGACACGTTTGCCTTAAACTAATAATGTAATTAATGCATAGCTTTCCTTTTAGAACAAAGAAATTACGCAAATTTTGGCTACACATATCACAAGTGAACGCTTAATGGCGACGACGTAGTTATGTACATAATTGAAGTATTCCCTGTAGCGAGCTAGACCGGGGTCCGTGTTTACTTGCGGCGCGCGTGCTCGGCGGGGGGGGCCCGGCGCGCCCGCAGGTTGTGCAGCAGGGCCCGCAGTTGGTGCACGTGCATGCGCGTCACGCTCGGGTCGCCGCTCGATTCTAGCCACGACAGGAACTTGTCGCCGTGCTCCAGAGCCTCTGCGGCCCCCGTTTCCCACTCTTCGTTCGGTTGATTCTCGGCTGCCGAGTCCTTGTTCGTGGTCGCGCCCGAATTGTTGAATAATAGACTATCTAAGACGGTTCTGGCTTTCGTTTGGTTTCTCGGGGCATCCAGACTGCGTTCGGTCATGGGTTCCTTGTTTTCTGAACCTATTTCGGGGCTGGCGACCGGGGTGGCGACGCGTGTGCCTTCATTTGGCATATCGCGTGTGTCCTCTTCGCGTAGCTGCGGTCTGTCGGGACTTATCGCCGCTCCCTTCTCCGGTTTTCCTTTAGTGAGTTGCGAATAGAGAATGTTCTCCGCCGTCTTTTCCTTTGGTACCTGAGATGCTGGCTTGTGTTTGTCTTCGGGTAGCGGCATAGCGCCACCGAACTGTTTATAGTATTGCCACAGCCACGAGTTTCGGTTGTAGTCGAGGTGTGGATTGACCGGGGCGGCTGGGGCCACTGGTTTAGATGGCATGCTTGGCTCGGAGGATTTGCTCAGTTGTAGTGGATGAGCGGCTGTCGTTTGCGCGGTCAGGTCCAGCATCGCCTGTTGAGTTTTTAGCCAATACCAAAGAGTGTCATCCACGGGCTGAGTGGCCGCCGATGGTAATGATCCATGATGATGGCTCGACTTGGACCCTGAGTGACGATAAGGATCGGAGTGATGTGACTTGCGATGTTTGGTGTCACTCAAGTTGAGTCCACCGTTGTGTGCTGGTTTCGGCGATCGCACCGAACGCAAAAGACTAGATGGCTGGGCGGACAAGGCCGACAGGCCCGGGTTGAGTTGTGCCAAGAGCGTGAGATTGGTCGCTATTTCGTTGAAACTGAGTCCGAGATGTGAATGCGAGAGGCCAGGGATGTGACCGAGGCCGGAGAGCGGGCTGATGGCGCTCATAGAAACACTGGCCCCGGGGTCCGGTCTGCGCTCGCGGGGTACATGTGGGATGGGTGATGGTTCGCTGCGTTTGGTTGTGAGTTCCACGGGAGCGTCGGCCGGTGCCGGCGGTAGTTGTGTGGCGGTGGAGGTGGGTATAGACGCGGCGGTCAGGTCGAGGCCGGAGGGCGCGGGGGGTGAGGGCGCGGCCGGGGACACGGTGCGTGCACGTTTCTCTAGAGGCTCGCCGTCATTGCTCTTGTCCGTGTCGGGCGACGATAATCGTGACGTCATGTAGCGCAGTTTGTCCTCGTTCTTGCACCAGCCGCGCAGAGTGGACTCTGGCACGCCTATGTCTCGTGCGACCGATGCCTTGGACTCTCCGTCGTTGACCCGTTGTATGGCCTCGATTTTGTCGCCGGGCGTCAGAGCGCGCATAGGTCGCTTACCCTTTGTTGCCATAATGGCCACTCGCTTACTGTAACAAAAGAAAGAACCGATTACTAATCGAATAAATCATACACGTCGCTTTATGAACAATCATCACAGTCGAAATTTTCGAAGCAGTAATTTTTTCAACACTCCAACGAATGTATAATGAATGATACAATTCATAAAACGCGTTATAGACACATTAAAACTCTTTGCGAGCACGACCGTAATAATTTCGTTTACAGGAAGCCCATAAAAAACTGTATAAACGTGGCAAGTTGTAAAGTTACGAAAAAGATAAACAAAAAGAAATAAAATTATGACCTACGACAACAGTAGGCGGCAAAAGTTGTCGGGTCGTTGACACGGTGACCTTGCGAGCGGTCTCGGCCCGTTCACTCGGTCACCGCTAGATGGCGCCACACGTATTAAACACTAACAAATACACGAATTTTTGTTTGTCGTTTTTTGTTTTTTTAGTTTTGTTGTTGTAGTTTTGTTTATTTATTTCATTGTTTGTTTATGTACACGTGAACTTTTCAAATTTGTGGTTCCTTGTATAACTTATGGATAATAGTAGATCTTGGGATATTATTAAATCCTGTACTTTTGAGATGTTGTTTTTGCTCCTCTATCGTCCGTCTGTAGCAGAATTATCTTCAATCGTTTTTTATTTTAACTTCCTATTCTTTACTTAGCGGCTCTCAAAGTATTGATGGTATATTGCTAGGCTGCAAGGATGGGCATGAATTTAGCTTTTTTTTTGCTAGCCTAAGGGGTTATTCCAGCTACATTCGGAATGAGTGAGTGAGCTCGCGGCCTTAACCGGAGAGAATTTGCTGATACTAGTCCTAGCAAGAGCATTGCTTCGCTGAATCGATGGAACGGAATCGCGACCCACTGAGAAGATCCGGCGAGAAACTTAATGGGTTGAGTTTGTGCGTTAGGTTGCATAGGCGATCTGAATAATTTCCCCGCCAAGCAATGTTTTTAGTTTCAGTTTGAGCGTCAGTTTTGTCAATGTTACTTGTTCAGTTTAGGCTCCATGAATGTGGATCCCGCTACCGAATAATATCGAAATGGGCCGTCACTTCGTGGCCCATGACCAATTAAATAATGTACATTGTGATAATTATGTAGATAGAGAGAGCACCAAGTTTGCCCTGCCTTTTGAAATTTGATTACTTGGCAGTACGTTTAATAACCCGCTGAATATGTGTCAAAATAATTTGGTAATTTGATAAAAAAAAAGTCGGAGCTATCTTTTACTAAAATTAAAAGCACAGGGAATTTTCTCTAGGAATTACGTCAATAACGCTTTAAACTTTTCGTTTTCCATTAAAGAAGAACAAACGTATATTGTTACCTATGAATAAAATTGAGTATATTTTGTATGACTTGTTATTGATGTTATTGAACGCATTTGAATAAAATCCGCAAATTGTCTTAAACTCGACGGTGTTCGAATGCGATGTGAATTACATGTGTTCTAATCACATTTTAATTTAAACATTAAAGTGTTCTAATTGTATAAAAAGGTTTTATACAGTTTTATGATTGGGAATTTAAAAAAAACAAATATCTTTCATGATGTATCTTTCGTGATGTATTTCTGTTTACGTTGCATCAAAGACTCTTGAGGCTTGTCTTAAGGCTTTGAAGGAAGCATTATTTTCATTATATTCTTACGTTAACTTAACGTTAAATAACTCATTGATTTGGACATCATTTGCACTAAAACGTTTGAAGCTATATCGTCAATATTGTTATGTTTTGTTTTTTATTTTATTAATAATTGTTATTTAGAAGCGCGCTTTAATATCGAGACGAATAATTGAATAATCATTTCGTTTATTCTACTTATTCCGGATATTAGATCAAAGTACAAAAATTATAATATTGTATTGAATCGTGCCTCAATGCGTCTGCAAATTTTAAGATAATCGGAAATTAATTGAAGTCGGTGAAAATTACGGTAAAAGATTCCGTCAAACAAGGACTAAGCTAATCAAGGTTTGTAAAAACAAGATACTTTTAATTGAATTTTGAATTAAGTTTAAAAATATATATATTTTAGGCATCTTGTATGCATTTCTTTGCATTGCATTCAGATGTCACGAGTCGCCATTTTTTCTTTGCACTTTTTTTGTGATATTATTCAGCTTTACCAATTTGATTATTTTCAATGAAATACCTACACTGAATGATAATGATGCAAGTCATTAGCTTATTTTTTTTATATTTATATGTCTATGTACCTACATGAGATTATCATAGAATCGAATTCGATAAAAAAGTTTTACACTATACGTTAAGGTTTGATTCACGAAAGGACTTTTAGATTTTCTATTATTATTCTTTTACACAAACACTTTGTCAGGATTTAAGTTGCTATATCAGGAAATCGGAGCGGGCTGGACATGAATGAGCAAAAGTTTTGTAAACTTACTTGCGAGCCGGCGTGTGTTTTGTTTACAATTTTTGACAGGGCAGTCGTTATCGCTTTTATGAGCGTACGTTGAATGGACGAATCCCAACCAATAAAAATATAGTGTGGATGCGCAGTGCGCGGCACGTGTCACTGATTTCACAGATGCGTTCACAAGTCACTGAGCGAAGACGCGCGTAACGCGATGCGGCGATAGGTACGTACGTCGCGGACCGCGCGAGCCGACTGTGCGCTCGCCGTGATAAGGGCGCCGGGCCGCGGCCGCGTCCGCGACCAGCCTTTGTGTCCGTCCGGCCGCCCCGCGCGCCCCGCACCCGCGCCCCGCCACCGAGCCCCCGCGCGATATTACCCATACACCTTAATTACTCGCCGAGTTGCCGCTCGCTGTCGCACCCAAAAACGAGACTAAACTTTTTTCGTCGAAGGACCGAGAACTCAGACCNTCGCCGTGATAAGGGCGCCGGGCCGCGGCCGCGTCCGCGACCAGCCTTTGTGTCCGTCCGGCCGCCCCGCGCGCCCCGCACCCGCGCCCCGCCACCGAGCCCCCGCGCGATATTACCCATACACCTTAATTACTCGCCGAGTTGCCGCTCGCTGTCGCACCCAAAAACGAGACTAAACTTTTTTCGTCGAAGGACCGAGAACTCAGAGCTAAAGTTCGTTTCGGACCTATGAGGTTTCTTTAACTTTCCAAGTGCGAAACTTTGAGTCGCAATGTCGTCTCGCGCCTGTCTGTCGCGCGCGTATTAGTTCACAAGTAATAACACTCTCGGCGTTTCTAGTTCGCGTACCGGAAAACGAGTTCAAACTATCTTTATAAACATTAAATAAAAAATTGAACTTGATATGCCGCGTAGAGTATCGTAGATGATGTCTACGCCGGGCTATGTTTGTCTTTCATTGCGTAGCACCCAAGTTGCGCGGATCATTTATTCTCTTGCTCAAATACACCGATGCTATTGTATTATAACGTAATAAGCATTAGCTAAATAGCATCGTTATGCGTTTTTAACAATGTGTAAGTGAGGTTTTAATCTAAACGTGAATATATTAGCCGCGAACAATGCGTCTGCCTGGTCTATGGTCTAACAGACGATCCCACTTGTGCACGCGTCGAAGGAAATGAAAGTGTATATACTTGTGTGTTACCTGTATCGGTCGGTGAAAGCGCGGCTAGACTTGCATATTTTGATGATGTTAAGCAAGAACTTAATGATGCGACTTATTTCGTTTTGCGAAGTATACTGTACGAACTTTACTGATTACGGTAGGTGCGTTTTTTTTAGGGGGGAAAGATTATGAATGGACCGAATGGCTTCTCTAGTTACACTAGGATGGGTGGGTGAGCTTGGGCTCAGCTGGGAGGAGTGAGATATGTAGCTGTCCGAAAACCTCCGAAGAAGGTTTAGCAGCTCGAGGGCAGCTGCTTCGCGAATGCATCAACTACCGGAATGAAATCGCGCGCATTGACTGTGGAATGACAGCAATAACTTAAGATTCGGTTGACCGTGGGCTGGACGTCGAAAGCGATGAGCTTACTGTGCTTAAGAGCAGTTGGTTGGTTTTGTGAGTCCATGCGGGTCGGTACATTTTTCCTAGTTAATTGTTGGTACCCTAAAGAACAATTCAAACTACTTACAGATCGGTAGCTGGGCCCACGGGCTCTAGTAAGATTAATGCTTCGCTGAATTTACCACCTGATCGGAATCGCGATCCACTGAGAAGATTCGGTAAGAAACACAGTGCGTTCTGTCTATGGGCTAGTTCGCACGTTGACTCTTCTAGGTAATCGACGAGTTCGACGATGACCTGTGCTTTTTTTTCTACCTAACCTTAAGCCTTGAGAAGCTATGCCAGCGTATCCTAACAAGTAGGTAAGCTCACGGGGCTCAAACTAGCAAGAGCAGTGCTTCGCAGAATCTACCACCGGATCGGAAACGCGACCCACCGAGAAGATCCGGCGAGAAACTCAGTGGGCTGTGTTTGTGGATTAATTTGCTCGTCCTTCATCGCAAGCGACGGGTTCGACGAGAACGATGACCGTTGCTTGAGGTACCTAAAAGCACTGAGAGTAGATCCTGGAGATCCGGCATGACATGTTTTGGGCGACGGTGGCTTTGCTACGTGTACTATTTTGCCTTTTAAACAGTTAAGTTTAATGTTTTTTTATGGTTCTAGATCGACGGACAATCTCAATTCTCAATTATGTTTAGGACTCGCGAAAATCGGTGAAAGTAGGTACGATATAAAAAAAATGTTTTTGGGATAAGGGAGGGAGTACTGGTGACCTGTAAGCCTTTCCAGTTTTACCATGACATTTGGGCGAGTACAGGGCTCAGCTAGGAGACATGGGATTTGCTAACAGCTGCCCGAGCGCCTCCAAACGAGACCTAACTACTCAAGAACAACCGCTTCGCGAATGAATCTACCACCGGGTCGGAATCGCGACCCGCTGAGAAGATCTGGCGAGAAACTCAGCGGGTCGATGTATGGGTTAGGTATATGAATACTTATATTTTATTATCTCATTTATTGTTTCGTTTTGTTAATACCGGGTGTGAAGGAGACGGTAATGTGAGCAGGGGGCATCTTAAAAAGATTTGGACGGACCGTGTGTAAGAGGATACGCGAGAGAAGGGCGTGAGTGCAGAGATGACGTATGATAGGCCTGAATGGATAAAGAGGATATGCCGCGACGACCCCACATAATGTGGGATAAGGGTAAGAAGATGATTGTTTCGTCGTGTTACCGTTGAATAGGTTGACATTATTAAAATACGTTACAGTTGCCAGCCTTTAATTATTGTAAAGTTGAATCTAATGCTTTTTTTTAGCTTAGTTTGGACGAAAATTTCGAACGAAAAATTTGAAAATTTCGATTGGTCTATTGAAAGGTCGAATGAAAAACTGGTCGAGACGACACGGAACTATAAAAAAATTTAAATTCGGATCGGCTTGACTAAAATATTTTAGTAGTCTACAGTGCGTTTGCTGCGCACTGTTTGGCTATGGAATGGACCACCTTAAGTCTTGCCTGGGCGCTATGACGTGTCTTTTTTTAAACGTGATGAGTTTTAAGTATTAAAAAAGGCTTTAAGTACCTTAACTGCGCCCCTAGGATTGTTCTAATCCTCTTATTATCAGCATATTCGTTTGCCTTGGAAGAAAAAAAAAAAAAACTTTAATTGTAAAGTGCAAACGTGTCTTTTCAAGTTTGTCTTATTGCTGTGTGTGTAAGGGTAGATTCGTAACGTTTTTGTCGTTAGCGTGATGCGCTTTAGCTGGGTTAGGGGTTTTTGTGGCTCGGTGGCCAAACTAAGACGTCCCTCGCGCTTATTTACGAGACGCGACGCCCGCACTGTATTTTGGGCATTGCCGTTGTGCCTTGCACGTGTGAAATATTGCGGATGTGGCACTTTTAAACTAAATTCAGATCGTTGTGCTCAATGCGAGTTTTTTAACGTTCTCGATAGCGTAAAAGTTAACTAACGTTAAGTAAGAAAACGTTCCAACTCCATACAAATTTGAGTGAACTTTTATGCCATCGAGAACGTTAAAAAACTCTCACTAAGCACACGTACACCATCGGTCTAAAGACGTCCGTTCTTGGACAGAGACCTCTAAGTTAATGGAAAATTAACTAATTTAGATGCCTATGTCGAATGTTAATTCGAGCACGGTATTATTTAAAGGTGGTAGGGAAAATCGTGAACGCGGCCGGGTAGGTATAGCAGTCCTCTATTTCTGCAGCAAATCAAGCGTACCTTGAGATTTGAAGGATGGGATTGCCGTTGTACAATACAGTTGAGATTTTGTCGTCATTGTCATGAAGTTGTATTAGCGGTAAGTTGACTTTAGGAAAAGTGGACAACATTCGAATATAGGTATGACAATTTCACGAATCCTGCCATAAATACGAGTGTACGTGACCATAATAAGACGAACGAGGACTGTCTTCATGAAAAAACGCGCGTGGTCTTTCTTTTGTAATAATACATATAACGGAGCTGTTAACGATCTTTGCTAAAAGATTGATACACAGTAATAAGTTAGTACTTAAAACTTGCAGTATTTAACTGTAGTCATGCTTGACAGATGATACTTAGTGAGTTCTGCTAAAGTATGGATTTGAACGCCGGTTAATTAATTGCGTCTTACGCGTATTTACGTCACATTTTTAACAGGAACGCGTCATTTTGGAAAAAATTATCACGAAAATTTATAAACAAGCACTGCTTAAAACAAAACGAAGACGTAGTAATCAGGGTTTTTCAAAATTGTATGCCTGATTGCGCGAGTTTTGGGTTGAAATTTTTAATTCAATCTTCATTGCTTTTGTAGGAAGTAACATTAAACATAATATTGCGACTTCTCATATAAAATTTTGGGCTCAAAATGTCAATAAGGACTTGGCCATAGGTAGAAAGATATGGCTTACAGTATAACGTTCTGGTTATCGATGAACTATTTTGTTTCATCGTAGGGCCAATTTAGTTCCGCGAATGTAATGAAAGGACACTTTGTTTTTGAATCTACCAATACGTCCTGTTCTTTGTCGAACTAATAATACAAAAGAAATGTCCATCGTCTGTTGAATAGATTAGTCATCGTTATACCTGAATATTGGAAATGTTTACCACTTTTAACAACTCTCGACTCTAATGAATAATTAGAATATTTTGTACATGTTCTTGTTACCCTCGTGGTAGTTTCAAAGTGGTTCAAGTTGTTCAATGTAGGAGATGTTTACCGAAAACCATAGTGTGATTATGTGGAGATTAGGGACGACTTCCTAGGTCAGCTCTTCGGCTGGCTGAATCAGCTCTACGTAACTAATTTGAGAAGATGCATATTTAGACATTATATTTCGTCATGGTGTCGGAAGAATACTTGACGCCTGAAGTGAGAGGGACTAAGGAAAGGGAAAATATTGTGTTGTTTCATCTAATCGTTATCTACGTTCTGACCGATTCGCCGATAAAGCGACCACCCGTTCTCCTTTGAAGACTACGACTAATTAATTGTTATTGAGTCCTTATGCCGTATGCTCGTATGCATGTACTTTTTTTTGAGCCGCAAAGTAATAATCCGGTCGTGATGCAAAATAATTGAGAATTCGTCCTTATATCTCGAGGTGATTGAATTCATTCGTGTGACGTCTATGGTTTGTTGGGACGTACGGTCGTGCGTTCGTTTACACGGCTAAAGTAATGAAAAAAAAAATATAATAATAAAATGGAAGGTCTACATTATTTCGGTTGAGGTGCGTTCGTTGTACAGCGATTTCGTTATCGGCGGCGGCGCGGCTCCCCCGGCGACATCCGACGCCGCGCCATTACCGCTCGCCGCCGCCGTGACCCTGCCCCGCCGCCCGCGCCCCTCGCGCCCGCCCCCGCGGACACGCTCATTAGCTCCGACTCTCAGAGCTTTATCTGGTACAGCCATTCGACCATTATGTACTAAACCTACGCACTTATTAACAGCTCAATAAGAACTAATCGACGGAAGATATTTCAAATGGACCACCTGTTAAGCGAGTCTATTAAGTAGGAGAATTTTGGTTAAAAGTCGCCTTCAATTCCCAACTTGCTAACGGAATGGTAGCTTCGCAGCAGAAACATGCAGGAAGGTGGCACAGACCCGTGCGGGCTCACAACAAGCTCTGGCACTAATCTTGTTCGGTCATTGATTTTAGTTAGTCTTAGACGTATTTGTCTTCCCATAACAACACTACGTTATAATTTTAGAAATGCTAAGTGACGCATTCGCTTGTCATGCTCGTTCTCGGGTTATATAGCACATTAACGAGGTCTCAGCGGTTTTGTGGTAATAGATAAGGGGTCGTGGGCCCGGCCCTGGACTGACGAGGAAAAACAAACGTTATTGTCTGAGTTTGTATTTGGAATAACTAAAAGTCTACCAGTCATTGATGCTTAAGGTTTGCATCGACATATGTACGTTTCGCCTTTTTTTTATTTATTGCTTAGATGTGTGGACAAGCTCACGGCCCAACTGGTGTTAAGTGGTTACCGGAGCCCATAGACATCTACAACGAAATTCCGCCACCTTAAGACATGAGTTCTAAGGTTTGACGTGAAACGGTACAACGGCTGTCCCGCCCTTCAAATCGAAACGCGTTAATGTTTCACGGCAGAAATAGGCAGGGTGGTGGTACCTACCCGTGAGAACTCACAAGAGGTCCTACCACCAGTAATTACGCAAATTATAATTTTGCGGGCTTAATTATTATTACCCAGTGTTATTCCTTCACCGTGGCAGTCAATTGTGAACATTTGTTAGGTACGTATTTCATTAGAAAAATTGGTACCCGCCTGCAGGATCCGAACACCGGTGCATCGCTAGATACGAATGCACCGAACGTCTTATCCTTTAGGCCACGACGACTTCAAATTCAAATTCGCCTCTCCTCATCCACTTCTTGCTGGTCACCGGTCGGAGGTCATTGCAATAGCTAACTAGGGTGGATGAGGGAAGCCGAAGACCGGGCTCAGTGGTGTGGATTGGGATATGCTTATGTCCAGCAGTGGACGACTGTGGGCTGATGATGATGATGATGATAAACGTTTGGTTCCAAAGTATTCGCAAATTTGAATTTAATGGTTGTCTCCTGATGGTTCGGAAGTGGGCCGAACTTAGCACCTCCTGGTCATTTAGATGTTATTGGACCTGTTTGGAGTTTAAGGAGGCGCAGTACCGTAGACGTAGATCGCGTCCTAATCTGTGTTGACCTAAATGGAACGCTGTCTACGTTTTTGATGTAGGAGAGAGTTTGTTTATTTATTTGGTACTCTCGTAAATACATCGCGAATATATCAGATACATGTTTTTTTCTTTTTTATTGCCTAGATGTGTGGACGAGCTCACAGCCCACCTGATGTTAAGTGGTTACTGGAACCCATAGAAATCTACAACGTAAATGCGCCACACACCTTGAGATAGAAGTTCTAAGGTCTCAGTATAGTTACAACGGTTGCCCCACCCTTCAAGCCGAAGCGCATTACTGCTTCACGGCAGAAATAGGCGGGGCGGTGGTACCTACCCGTGCGGAATCTGTTATTAAATAACAAAAAAACAAAATGTATAAAATTTACCACACCTAATGTTAGAGAAGTTGACACTAATATTACTGTAAGTGGAGAGACACTGGAGCTTGTGGATTCGACAGTTTTTCTTGGTATAACAGTTGATTCCAAGCTGCAGTGGGGTCCTCACATATGCAAGTTAGCGAGTAGGCTTAGTTCTGCAGCGTTTGCGGTAAAAAAAATACGAATGTATATTAATGAAGATACGGCACGCCTGGTTTATTTTAGTTATTTTCATAGTGTTATGTCCTATGGCATTTTGCTATGGGGCAATGCTGCCGATGTCGAAACGATTTTCATCCTGCAGAAGAGGGCTATTCGTGCTATTTATAATATGCACCCGAGGGAATCCTTGAGGGACAAGTTTAAGGAAATCAAAATTCTAACTTTAGCGTCCCAATACATTTTTGAAAATTTATTGTACGTGCGTAAAAACATTGAAGAATTCCCCAGAGTCTGCGATTTGCACAATGTGAACACTAGGAACAAACATAGGCTTGCGTTGCCGGCGGCTCGAATTAAGAAAATAAGCAACTCTTTTAGGGGGCTGGGTGTACAGCTTTTCAACAAGATCCCACTAAACGTTCAACTACTACCTGTTCATAGATTTAAGAAAACTGTTAAGGAACGTTTGTGCAACAAGGCATATTATAAAGTTAAGGATTATTTACTAGATGGCACTACGTGGGAATGAGGCGCTCGCTCCTGGCCTTTTCATTTTTCATTATTATTATTATTATTTTTAATTGTATTTTTTTGACTTGTTTTTTCTTTTATTGTGAATATTTCTATTTATTTAAAAAAAAGAAAATATTTGAGAAAAAACAAAAAAAAAAGCCCGCTGAGTTTGTTTCGCCGGTTCTTCTCAGGACTGTGGCTTTTTTTGGAACCGGTGGTAGAGTTAACATTGTTATTTGTATTTTGACATTCAACAAGTGTGTCATACTGACATCTAAGTTGAAATAAATGATTTTGAATTTGAATTTGAATTTGACTCTCAACAGGTCCTACCACCAGTAATTATGCAAATTATAATTTTGCGGGTTTGATTTTTATTACGCGATGTTATTCCTTCCCCGTGGAAGTCAATCGTGAACAATGTTCTAAAAAGGTCATCGAAAAATTTAAATTATAATAATATTTATGGTTGAGTTAGTGACAAGGTTCTCTTTTGCACACAAAAGCGCGCTGCGAAAGCTTTGGCTGACAGTCTAATAAAAATATGACTGGTTCAATTTGCCGGTGGTGATGTTAAAACTGCTTCTGACACTGGGAACGCTCTAAGGAATTCCTTGAAATAATCCCGCCATCGAGAGATTTGTAGAGATATTTTTGTCACGCACTATTGGGTTTTGGTATGAATACTCACCAAGAACCACTTGGCCCAAAACCACTGCGTTGATCCCCAGAGCGTTTCCAGAGATATATTTTGCCATGTATCATCCGGATTTATAATGAACTTCCTCTATGTTTCTTGGGCGTTATGACATGTTCTCTTTTGAAGTCGTCATGGCCTAAAAGATAAGACGTCCGATGCATTCGTGTTCAAGTGATGTACCGGTGCTTGAATCCCGCAGGCGGGTACATTTTTCTAATGAAATACGTACTCAACAGATGTTCACGATTGACTTCCACGGTGAAGGAATAACATCGTGTAATAAAAATCAAACCCGCAAAATTATAATTTGTGTAATTACTGGTGGTAGGACCTCTTGTGAGTCCGCGCGGGTAGGTACTATCGTCCTGCCTATTTCTGCCGTGAAGCAGTAATGCGTTTCGGTTTGAAGGGTAGGGCAGCCGTTGTAACTATACTTGAGACCTTAGAACTTATATCTCAAGGTGAGTGGCGCATTAACGTAGTAGATGCCTATGGGCTCCAGTAACCACTTGACACCAGGTGGGCTGTGAGCTAGTACACCCATCTAAGCAATAAAAAAAAATTTCAAACGAGGCTTGTGAAGGATGCTCAATAGTAGTCAATGGCTTGACCGTGTCCCTGGTAACGTTGGCATCTATGAGCTACAGCAACTACTCACATTGAGGCGGGCCGTATGCTTTTCTTCCTGGAATAACAATAAAAAATTACCCAGCGTGGGTGGTGGCAATAGGTGATGTCTGTACGTTCCGATGACCACTTGTAACCAAACGGTACGCAAGACCATTCACCTGTCAACACATATTTTTTATTTTATTTCTATCTCTCAAAGAAGTCTACATAGTGAATTATTGTATCCGAAATTATAGCTTTATCTTTGACTAGCGACCCGCCCTCGCTTCGCTTCGGAAACATTAAAACACACATGAAACAAAAACAAAAAATAAAAAAAATAAAAAAAAAGTAGCCTATGTTCATCAGGGACAATGTCGGCTTCTAATGGAAAAAGAATTTTTCAAATCGGTCCAGTAGTTTCGGAGCCTATTCGAAACAAACAAACAAACAAATCTTTCCTCTTTATAATATTAAGTATTAAGTATAGATTATGTGATAAATTATATTAAGTTGAAATGTGAATATTGAGTGACGGCAACCCTTAAAAAGTCGCAAAAAAACTTAAAGTGTATTCTCTCTCTCTCTCTCTATAAAATTATTGTCTTATCATCGGTCGTTGATGCGTGTGTTTAAGTTAATCGGACGTCTTGAAAAGTAGCCCTAGCAAGAGAAGTGCTTCGCAGAATCTATCACCCGATCGGAATCGCGACCAACTGAGAAGATACGGCGAGAAACTCAGAGGGCACTCACAGTCTATGGGTGAGAATTCTGAAGGTTAAGGAATCCGTTTTACTATAAAAACTCATGTCTTAGAAGGTCATATCTCAATTTGAATGGCGTCTAAGCAATAAAAAACGTAGTAGCGTCAAGTCTATTTTGGTATGAGGCTCTCGTGCGTTCTGGCTTCAAAGATGCATCGTCCGAATCCAAAAAAAAACATCAATAAAACAAATAAATTATTCGTCTCGAGAATTCAGCGATCGATAGACAATTAATCGATTTCAAACAAAAAAGGGGTTTGTTGTTATAAACTTGATTTTTTTATGAGTTTATCGAACTGAGGTTTGCATCTCGATTGTCCACGTTCGCGCTCGATACATCAGTTCGTGAGCTCGTGTTTTATTTGAAGACAACACAGCTACCGAGAAACGTGCAAATGAGCTGTAATGACCGAAATTTACGATCGAGATTTAAAACAAAAGCAATACGTTTCATTATCGAATGTACCGTAAAGTTATACGGGATTACGCAGCTACTAACTAAACGATTTTTTTTTTAAATGCAATTTTTTTTTTTTGTAATTATCCTAATATCGAAAGAGTATTTCATTGTGGTCATTATTAAATTACGTAAATACCTAAAAGTGGTACATTAGTTTCTAATTATTTTTTTACGGTTAAAGCGAAGTATCGTTCCATCCCAAATCACATTAACATTCACCTACCTCTACAAACCGTTTCCCGAAATCATCAAAAGCCGATGGATGGTTGGCACATAAAAAAATGGACATTCGGGGATGGTCCATCGGCGGCGCGCTCTTCTCTCTCATTAAACTGAAGCAGTAAGGTCGAAAATAGATCGTGTCGTGTTTCGAGTAAACAACACAATAAGTTTTCTTTGTAATTGTTATCGCGCGCGGTCGCGAATGGCGCCGAGGCCAGACGACGGCCGGCGCACAGATAATGCACGCCCTACCCTGCAACCTTCGCATGGCGCGGCGTTAAGTGTTGTTAATATGTGAAATTGGAACTTCGCTTATCGTCCGCTACTGGTGTTGATGCACTCGTATTTGTACGATACATTTTACATACATCTCGAGTGTGTTTGGTTTGGTCATACTTGGAATAGCTGTGCTTTTAAAAATGAAAAAAAATTTAACCACAATACTTTTTCCTTCCTAGCTGAGAGCCTTGAGAGGCTATTTCAGCGTAAACTTAACTAGTAGGTGAGCTCACGGGGCTCAAACCTGACGACGTTGCTAACACGAACCCTAGCCAGAGCCGTGCTTAGCAGAATCTACCACCGGATCGGCACGCGACCCACTGAGAAGATCCGGCGAGAAACTCAGTGGGCTGTGTCTGTGGGTTAATTTACTCGTCGAGCCCTTCGTCGCAAGCGATGGGTTCGACGAGAACGATGACCGGAACTACAAGGCTACTAACTTGTTGCATTATTTTTTGGCCCGGCTATCGAAATTTAATCACTGACACCTCAAGGCTTAGATTCATTTTATGAATTCACGTTTCCTTATTTATTTTGTATTTAACATTTTTTTTTGTCAACGTATAAAAAGGAAAAGAAAATGTTTTTGAATTGAACACATTAAAACCTACTAGACAAAAAATGATAATAGGTTGAAGAGCATTGGAAAAA
Source organism: Bombyx mandarina (assembly GCF_003987935.1). The sequence goes on along the minus strand of NW_021011519.1, from coordinate 1,360,051 downwards.
AGGGCACTGAGCTCTATTCTCTTTGGCTATTATTATTTAGAGGCATAAAAGTGAAATACCCGTCATGACTAGATCATCGAAATTATATGTCCGATAATACTTTAAATACCGCACAAAGTCTAATTTTGTAATTTAGGCGCTTGTTTGACATAAATCCTAACCAGAATGCAAAATCAATCAATCATCGCGTAACAAAAGTTGCCATCGTAACCGTTGCTATAATACTGATAGTCGATTAACCAGAGAGTGATAGAAGCAACTTTTATCAAAAAAATTCAACGTGCTCCTATAGACACTGCCCACGGAATTTCATAGTAGGGTCGCGATTCGTGTGCTTAGTGCGAGTTTTTTAACGTTTTCGATAGCGTAAAAGTTAACTCAAATTTGAATGCAGTTGGAACAGCGCCCCTAGCGGCAAACGCAGACAAACGTTCCAACTCCATACAAATTTGAGTTAACTTTTACGCTATCGAGAACGTTAAAAAAGTCGCAGTAAGCACACCGATCCGGGGGTGGATTCAGCGCACCACTGCTCTCACTATGGCCACTGTCAGCAAATTCCGTAAGACTTCTTTAAGCAGCTGGAATAGCCCCTTAGGCTCCTAGCGATCAGGTAGAGAGAGAAAAAGGTAATTGTGATTTATATCACGTGAGCCCATAGTCTAAAGCGGAATCAGCTAGCGGATTCTGTCACCGCGTCTCTTGAGGCCGTTGACCGCGCAAATCAGCTCATTTTCGATTGTTATACAGTGGATGCAATTCGATAACAATGATAAAATCCATATTTATCTTATCAGGAATTCTCAGCACTATCGCATCTCGAGTTGCTGTACTGTTTAATTCTGTCCTGTGTCTCAATGTCGGCGATGGTACCTACGTGATCCTCTGTCTCGCTCACACTAATGTGTTACGTGACGCGTTATGCGTACACTGCCATCCAAATGGTGAATTAACATAGCTGATTAATTATTATGTACCAAAATTAATAATAATTTTGTAGAATAGAAACTTTCATGTTTTGAACTTTACATTTATTTTTAATTTTACATATTAGATATAATGTATTTTTAGGGTTCTCTGTTTCTCTGTGGTCACGCATGAAGGACCGATGACAATACAATAATTTTATATCTTCGCTTTAATATCTTGACCAGTATCAACAGAATAAAAAAAGATGACATTAATTGTTAATTCGTGGTACTATTTTTTTTTTCTTTTTTTTATTACTCTTGTAGGCTAACGAGCATACGGCCCTGATGGTGAGTGAGATTTAAATGTGTTTAACTTTTTAAACTACATGCAGCTACAAGTATACTTATTTGTCTTGTTTAGTGGCTTGACTCTTTAAACTAGTCAAACCGGGCCTGCTTTGTTTATCAATCTTTGATTTAACTTTGAGCCGATCTCTACCAAACATCACATAATCATCCGCTAGGTTAATCTGAAGGTCTTTTGAGAATTTCATCGAAATGAGTTTAGCCGTTTTTATTTTTTTATTACTTAAATGGATGGATGAACTCACGGCCCGTCTGGTATTTATTAGGTGTCCATAGACATCTACAATGTAAGTGCCCTACCCACCTTCAGGCACGAGTTCTAAGGTCTCAGTTTTTATAGTACATCGGCTGCTCCACCCTTCAAATCAAAACGCGTTACTGTTTCACGGCAAAAATAGCCAGAATGGTGGTACCTACCCGTGCGGACTCACAATCCGTCCTACCACCAGTAGTCTAGTAAATTCTATGGATGACATACATATGAAGATAAAAAGAAAGTCCAGTATTTTATTATAACAATAAAACAGAACATGTTACATATAAAATTCATATAGATCTTCATGCGTTTTGGCTTATGTTTGTCATGATCGGATCGCAATCATTGAGTCTCCAGTGAGGCAATAAGGATAAATATAATGTATTTATGAATTACTAAAAAACATTGTGAGTAGTTAGTTGCGCCCGCGTACTTTCCCGCCTCTTCAAACTTATCGTAGCTGTTCAAGTTTGACCGCAAGCGTGTTTTTTTTACACGCTTTATATTAGCTTCACTTGTATGTATGTTTGTAACTGACTCCTTTAGACGCGATTTTGACCAACTTTAAACGGCCAGATTTCATTCAAACTTTGTAGATTTATCGAGGATAGATAAAGGACCGATGACAATACACTAATTTGATAATTTATTCAATTTGCAAAATAATATGGATTGGATACTTAATTTTAATAACCATTAGCACAAAATAATACCTTCATAGTCAAATGTTTCTTTCTGGGAGGCCATTGTGAATTTGGTGTCGAAGAATAACAGGTTAATGTCAATGATAATAATTAGTTAATCAGGAGATGGGATAGGTTATTGTTTTTCTGTAGAAGTGCTCTCGGCCCAGTTGATATTAAGCGGTCATCTGAGTTCACAGATGTCACAATGGGAACGCCGCCACCTACCTTGAGATATGAGATGTAAGTCCCCTTTGTATAGTGGCTGATCTATCTTTCAACCTGACCTAATGACTGCTTCTTGGCGCAAAAGAGATAGTGGTGGAATCTAACCACGTAGGCTTGCATTACGACCTTTTTTTATTGCTTAAATGGGTGGACGAGCTTACAGCCCACCTGATGTTAAATGGTTACTGGAGCCCATAGACATCTACAAAGTAAATGCGCCACCCACCTTGAGATATAATTTCTAAGGTCTCAAGTATAGTTACAACGGTTGCCCCACCCTTCAAACCGAAACGCATTACTGCTTCACGGCAAAAATAGGCAGGGTGGTGGTACCCACCCGCGCGGACTCACAAGAGGTCCTACCACCAGTAAGAACCTATGATAAAAACACCTAGAGTCTCTTACTAACATTTTAATAACTCACTTTTTTTTCTTTCCACGCGATCGTGTTCAGTGACGTAATCAATTCCAAGATCATTAAAACTTACCTGCGCATGCCATCCGCGTTGCGACGCGTACCGACCCAGCACAACCGTTTCTATGCGGACTGCATGGATAAATCGAAATACAAGTTAACAACAATAATATTAGTTGCCATTAAACATAACTAACTGATTAGTCTATTAATATATACTAGAGGTCCCGCAGTAGTCGAAATTCGACTATAATTAATTGGAATTGTAAGTTTGTACACTATTATGATTGTATTTTATACTTCTATAATCACAAATTTCGCCAAAATTACACTATAAAAAATATTTACAAAGACAAACAATATTTAATCTATTCTCAATTTGACAACAGACGTCAAGAACAAAAGTTTGACAATAAATAGTATGCATGCGTGTTGCGTCAAATACATGGTATTTAGTGTGTGTAATGTTTTCTTTATTGATTTAATGTATATTTTATTCATTATTTTAAAAAAAAATTAGCATTGTGCACTTCTTCTCTATATTCTCTAGAAGTGTGAGAAATTTCATACTCCTCCGTCCGCGCAATTTTCGTAAAAAGGGGTACAAAGTGTTTGCTTCACGTATTAATATATAGATTGTATCTTTATAATATCTAACACGCGTAATAAAGGCAATGAAGTTGTTTTTTGGTATTGTTTTTTTTTTGGTTCAACGATTCGCAAAATCTTTTCAACTTAACATCCGTTTCTGAGAATACTATGACTGTATTTATTTGTTGTTGTTATGTTTTAAGCTCCGAGCGATTCTGACTTCATTTTTGAAGCCGAGCGGCGGCAGAGTTGCGTCGTTATATTTCGACATATCGCACATACACGGTGCGATAACGTCACATATGCAAATTATTTAATTTTTCAAGAGAAACGTTGGAAAATTCAACGTCTTATTATATAGTTCTGCTAGACAAAAAAATTTAAAACGATAATATTTAAACTACAACTTTAAAACTTCATCAGTAAAAGCAAATGCCTTGCTGATATGTATATTCGATGACAATTGTGTTTATGCATTTTCATGGTATCATTCACGTTGCGGACATCTCAACATGAATCCGACTTTGAGTTTAAGTCGGTATCTCTAGTTAAATTAAGACGACATTGGACTGCAACATCAGTGTCGCTATCCACTTCGTAGAGGACAGGAATTAATGGGGGAACATATTCCGATCAAAAGTGCTTCACAAAGTCACAATCGTCAGCATTGAGGAACACGATGCAAGATGGGAAGTCAGTACATGTTTCTTTTTAAGTAATTTTAGCATTTCTTTTCATGTTTTTATGATTGTTTAATTGTCCCGCACTAGTTCAAAATCATTAGATCTTTATTTGTTTTCTTCGCGTGTGTATTCGAGCTTGCGACAATTTTTTTTATATACATAGTTGCATTATTGGCTTACGTAGTCGAAGCTGGCTGACGCTACAACGTGAATATACATGTCTGTCTTGGAACGTAATGTCGGAGTTTGAATCCACTTTCAGAAGGCGGCATTACATGAAAACCCTCTTGTCCTGGCCGCCGGAAATTACATACCCGATCCTATGGACCGACTGGTAAACAGTCGAAGTCGCCCTAAACACGTCATTACGGATCCTCCCGATCCATTAACGGTGCTTTTAGGCACCACAAGCACCGGTCACCGTCCTCGTTGAACCCGTCGCTTGCGACGAGTGAATTAACCCATAGACACAGCCCACTGAGTTTCTCGGCGGATCTTCTCAGTGGGTCCCGTTTCCGATCCGGTGGTAGATTTTGCGAAGCACTGCTCTTGCTAGGGCCAGTGTTAGCAACAGTCCCGGTTTGAGCCCCGTGAGCTCACCTACACGTCAAAGAGAAGCTAAAATTGCCTCTCAAGGCTATCAGCATAGGTAGGAAAAAAAGGAGTTTGAATTTCATTAGAAATCTATGCTAATTTTCGACCGGTGTGAGTGCTTTCTTCGTTCCTTGCAGGAATATTTAGGTAGACCGGTATAGTCCATCTGTACGGATTTGTAGTACACTAAGCTAGGTTCAACAAGGACGGTACTTGATAAAATAATCGATCCTAGATCGTAGATTTTAGATCGATGGATAAAATTTGCATCTTTGTCACCTTTGCCTTTAAGTTTGCCTATATAGTTAAATATTTTTTTACTAAAAACATCCATAGCTCGGCAACAAACAGAAGTGAGAGAGAAATAATGTTGATACATCAATGCTATTCCAATTTCGTATGAAATTATTGACGTAATTATTTTCAACGCAGGCTGAGGAAAGAAACATCGAAATGATAACCATACGATATTTCATAGCTAATGATCCCCATTAATGTAACTATCTTGTTGATTTTCTTGTTTAAATTATAATTATACTATTTAGTTAATTACGATAATTATTTTACGATTTAATGTGGACGTTTTATCTACTTATTTTATGGTTTTCTTTAACTATGTACAAGTATAATGACAGTTTATCAGTATTAGGTTTATTGGCGTTTGAATTTAAAATTAAACATATATTTTCGCATGTTCTTCCTATATTTGAATCTTTTGTTGTTATTATTGCTGTTGTTAATGGGTATTTTAATTATAATCAAATTTTAAGTTTCGTGATGTAACGCTAAATTTGTAACTAACAACAAAACGTAATGAGTCACGTGTTATTTTTTCGGCACATCCATTTCGCATCTATCTGGTTTTTCTGGTGAATGAATGACTTATTGTTCGCACAAGTTGTATCGTTCCATTGCTTTACTGTACTGTGGATACTGTACACTGGAAACTAATTGGGTCTGTTATACAGTTCATAATATATATTCATCAAATCGTCGGGGCCTAAAGGATAAGACGACTGGTGCATTCGTGTTGAGCGATGCACCGGTGTTTGAACCCTAGGCCGATCGAACGCCAATTTTCCTAATGAAATATAATACGTACTCAACAAATGTTCACGATTGACTTCCACGGTGAAGGAATAACATCGTGTAATCAAAATCAAACCCGCAAAATTATAATTTGCGTAGTTACTGGTGGTAGGACCTCTCTTGAGTCCGCACGGGTGGGTGCCACCGCTCTGCCTATTTCTGCCGTGAAGCAGTAATGCGTTTCGGCTTGAAGGGTGGGGCAGCCGTTGTAACTATACTGAGACCTTGGAACTTATATCTCAGGGTGAGCGACGCATTTACGTTGTAGATGTCTATGGGCTCCAGTAACCACTTAACACCGGGTGGGCTATGAACTCGTCCACCCATCTAAGCAATAAAAAAAATCATTATAGACTTCAACCTCTAGTCCAGACTTCGTATTCTTTAGGAGATTTTAAAGGAGATTTTTTGGTCACAGATTTGGTAGTGCCATCCATACGATCATCTCTATGAGTTTAGTGTGCTTAGTGCGAGTTTTTTAACGTTCTCGATAACGTAAAAGTTAACTTAACAGCGCCCCTAGCGACAAATGTAGGAAAACGTTCCAACTCCATACAAATTTGAGTTAACTTTGACGCTATCGAGAACGTTAAATAATTCGCATTAACTAAATTTGATGTGATCATACGTAGCCCTCTAGTGACATGAAACCTATTAAGATTGAAATCCTACCATTATATGTTTTTATTGCTGCGATGCGTGAACAAGCTGACGGCCCAATTGTTGTTAAGTGGTTACCGGATCCGGTCAATGCCGTCGTCACCCAACTTGAGTAATGAGTTCTCAGTCCTATGGTAAAAAACGGCTGCCCCGCCCTTCAATACAGATCGGATTACTGCTTAGTCGTAGGAATATCTATATATTAATACGTGAAGCAAAAACTTTGTATCCCTTTTTACGAAAATTGCGCGGACGGAGGAGTATGAAATTTTCCACACTTATAGAGAATATAGAGAAGAAGTGCACAATGCTAATATTTTTTTAAAATAATGCATAAAAGATACATTAAATCAATAAAGAAAACATTACACACACTACATACCATGTATTTGACGCACACACGCATGCATACTATTTATTGTCAAACTTTTGTTCTTGACTTCTGTTGTCAAATTGAGATTAAATATTGTTTGTCTTTGTTAATATTTTTTATAGTGTAGTCTTGGCGAAATTTGTGATTATAGAAGTATAAAATACAATCTTAATAGTGTACAAACTTACAATTCCAATTAATTATAGTCGAATTTCGACAACTGTGGGACCTCTAGTTAAAATTAAAAGAAGAACATTTCTTAGGGACAGCAATGGAATTTAACGTTCATCGTAAAGTCGACAACAGCTAAGAATTTTTTTTCAACATTACCTAAACAAAAGAATAGGAACGGACATCGAAACTTTTTCGCGAGATAAACTCATCCTATACGCATCTCTGTTTGGCACAAGGAAAAAGATAGAGACGCGAACAGTCGGGACGGTAACTCGCTTCGAATTACAGGGTGCATTCTGACAATGCGAATGAGTAATAAACTTTTTGTTTTTTTTTTTTTCCTCTTTCTCTCTCGCTCTCTCATTCAAATAGATACAAAAGATTGGGAAATTTCAAGTTTTTGAATGCGTTTGCTACGAATTAGCCGGGAGACTAGTATCGAAGAACAATTAAGCGGTTATATGATATGCATCGCGTTATGATTTGAAATGTCGATGGGAGAATTGTCGTGTGGTGTTTCCTTGAATAATTTCACGTATTGTTCGCGATATTATTATTATATGATTTATTATATCTACAAGTATTTATTATATGAGTTAATAATTGTCTCTAAAAACTGTATTTCTGTAGTTTCCGTGTTGCGGTAAACATGTGGGGTTATTTTTTTAAAATTTAAAGTAAATTTGTAATAAATTCGATTTTTAGATATAGGTACGTTAGTTTTAGTACAACTTTGAGGATTCTATATGGATTGAAGATTGTCCTGTGGTATTTATAGGAGATAGTACGCTTCAACTATGGCGTGAATATTAGTAGGTAGCGACTTGGCTGTGGCCCAGGTGTTGCTGACGTCATACGCGACGGTGAACCCGTCGTATGATCGTCTGCTAACTAAAGCATAAAAAACCTGATAATATGCTTTAATGTCGCATATGCTTATACTACCTACAATATCTGTGATTTCAGTGTCTATTGCTGAGATAGACCCATAGATATTACTACAACACATATGCTATACTTATAGACATGCGACCGAAGTGTATACATTACTTATGTATACACTTTCCGACACAAATACACGGGGTGGCCCCGGTAACCGTACTCGTCGAACTCGACAAAGAGGTCAACGTGCAACCTAATCCATGCATCAGCCCGCTGAGTTTCTCGCCGGATCTTCTCAGTGGGTCGCGATTCCGATCCGGTAGTAGATTCATTCGCGAAGCAATTGCCCTTGAGTTGTTAGGTCTCCTTCGGAGGCGCTCGGGCAGTTGTTAGCAAATCCCACCCCTCCTGGCTGAGCCTTAGCTCGCCCACCTGTCCTGGTGAAGCTGGAAAGGCCTCCGGGCCATCAGTAATTTTTCAATCATAAAAAAAAAACACGGGGTGGCAATTTTAAGCCGCGGGGTTAAAATACATTGTAAAAATTTCTTAATTTTCTTTCGAATCAAACCTTAAAACGAAGTAAACACCAATCTATTCACAAACATTTAATATGTACAAAATTATGTACCTACACATACCGTTTTGTAACTATAATTCTTCGCATTGATTGGAAATTTCTCGAAAAGCACGTAACCGTAACTAATTTGAACGCGTAACAACAAAATTGTTTCAACTAATACATGTTCAATCACCAAAAATTATCTTTGCCTAAGCAAACGAAACAGCGTGTTTTTTTTTGTGAGCATCGGAAACTACGCCTTTGTTCTGGAAGGTTCCCATAAACCTGGCGTTTCTGGGTCTCGTGCCCATTATATCGCAATGTGTAATAACAATGTCGGCGAGGCGTCTTTCGTCCCTTTCAATTAGTTTTTACGCGTCCGATGTAATGATTTACTGCTGGCTCGCTGTATGAACACTATCCCAAACCGATCCCTCGGCTGTTGGCTGGCGACGAGAGAAACAGTATGCCAACTTGTGTTCGTATAATTCATCTAATTGAATATGCAATTTCGAAAAGGGCACATGTCGCATATTTTGTCAAATACGTTTTTTTCATATACAATGTAGTTTTGAGGCTTACCTACACCCATTTTATAATAATTCCAGTAATTTTCAATTGCTAATTAACACTAAAATATATCTCAAAAGTTAATATTTTAAATTTTATACTGCTTTAGAAAATAACCAGTTTTTTTTCATTTCCTGAACATTTTACATTATCAGAGATGTGCCCTTTTCGAAATTGCATATTCAATTATATTCTGAGTTGTCTTAACTGATATACAGCACTGCAATATGTATTAGCGTGCTCTGCAGGTCGAATTAAATCATTACCATTCATATGTAACCTAGTTTTACTTATTATTATTTTTCTTTCTAATAAAATGTGTAGATCTAAATTTTTTTGTTACTTAGTGAATAAGTATTACTCTGGATTTCATATTTCTTAAAATTATTCATTGTATTTTCATTCTAATTGAATCTTACTTTTCTAATTTCAAGATGTTGTCTACCAATTGCACCTATAATTGAGGCGACATCTGGCATGTACTTAATGTCAATTTGTCAATGTTTTTACTGATGATTAAGTACTTTGTCGGTGCAACTAAATAAATAAATATTAGTATGGACAATTTTCATTACTTCAGCTACAGCAGTGATACTTTATTAATGTAATGCTTATGCTCGTTTTTGTGGCTTAAAGTATTTACGAATTTTCGTAACAATAATCGAGTAACAAAATTAATCTATTCTAATTTGTTAGTCTCAAATTCTCAATCGTCTACGAATGTAAGTGTATTTACTCCTTGGAGTCGCATCGCCTTACCGTTTCTTTTGTATACACATTATCGGTTCGCGGTGTAATCGCGGGCGGCCATCTTTTCCCGGAAAGAGAGACAATGAATGCACGCGGCACCACTCCCTGTTTCTATGGGTCCTGTTTAAAACGCTCGCCGCGTGAAAGCTGTGCGTGCTTGCTCATGATACGTGTCCCACAGCGGCAAGCGATATGACGCTAAGCGACTCGCGTAGCATGTAGGTTCTGTCCGTTGTTTTATTAGATTGTTCTCGGGGTTAATAGCAATCGTAATATGGCGAATAATTACAATACTGTCAGGTTGTCTAATATAAAACTCTGTTATTCTTGGAAGAAATTTATGTACATTTGAAAGAAAAACTATAACTAGTTTTAAAAGAATTTGAATAACACCTTAGTCGTTGTTTTTTATCTGAGAGAAAGAATAGCTGGTGGCCCTTATGCCTTCCCTATTTCACCAGGGCGGGTGGGCGAGCATAACCTCAGCCAGGAGGGATGGGATTTGCTTGTTAGCAAGCTTGTTGCCCGAGCGCATCCAAAGGAGACCTCACAACTCGAGAGCTGCTGCTTCCCGAATAAACTGACCTCCGTCGTTCGTGTCCACGGAAAACTGTAAACAATCCGAAACGTAGGAAATAATAAAATGAAAATAACACAAGCGAGATTAAACTGTAAAAAATGTACTATGGAATCATTCATACAAACATATATACAATGGAGTCTTTAAAACTAGCCCTTTAACCTTTCTGGTCGTCCGTTGATAGATTCATCATTATTAACATTTCATAGTATAGCATATCTTTATGTTATATGTTATGTATGGCATCAGAGTGCAAATAAAGCGCAGTAGGAGGCAGTGACTGAACGTATGCGTGTCAGATGCCGTATTGAACGATATTAATGTGTCAATAATAGATTCTTCTTAAGCAAAGCACGATAACGCTCAAACATACACCCATATACGTATTGCGTACAAATATCTATCTGTGAACATGGTAACCGAATGCTTAGGATTCATAATCGGATTTGCAAATTATGTCGGGCTTTCTTTATTTGTTTTTTTTTTAGATTAATCCGTAGGTTGATGGTGGTTAATCAAAAATTTCCGTTCATGTTTCATGACGTCATTTGTGTCTAAATTTTTTTTATAAAATTTCTTTGTAGGGTCGTTAATCTTGCTTTGATTTTGGCATTAATATTTTCCAAATAGCCTTTAATTTTGATCAGCAGATTACACAACTCAATCTTCTATTGTATTAAATGAACATTGACCGCTGTGGTGTTTTGCGGTTTTTTTTTCACCCGTAGACGAATAGACAACTCTTTAATTATAGTTATTGATGTACTAGAGTCCGTAGACAGAACGTGAGTGTGGCCAGGCACTTTAATGCTTTATGTTGCAGGTTTGAGTCTACTGTAGAATCCGTGAAGTTGAAATTGATTTGGGGCATAAATAGGGAGCTAGAGCAAGCTTATTATAGAGAGTTAAGAGCAAGCTTATTATAATACCTCCTACCGGTAATGAGGAAATTTAGTAAATTATTTGAGAGTCGTTCGTGTACACGTGCTAGGTAGGTGAAGATAATTTAGGGAAAACAACAAATGGAAAATCTGTCAGCCAATGAGTATATTGCTCAGCAAAACGACACTTTATTGCTATTGTATATAGGCAAGCTTATACTGAAAATGTCGTTGACGCGATTCAAATTTTTGTCTCTTCCATTCTATGATAGCTGTAGGCAATACTGATTTACAAAACCTTTATCCAGATATTCCAATCTCATGATCAGATTATTTCAAATTATTAAACGGGGCTTTCACAGTGCCTTTCCAGATATCTTTTTTGCCGCGTACCATCCGGCTTTGAAATAAGCTCCCCTCCATAGTGTTTCCCGAGCACTGAAACATGTCCTTCTTCAAATGAGGCTTGTGAGTAGTACTTAACGGTAGCCAGCGGCTTGGCTCTGCCCCTGGCATTGCTGAAGTCCATGGGCGACGGTAACCAGTCACTATCAAGTGGGCCGTACGCTCGTCAGCCCACAAGGGCATTTAAAAAAATTACCTATACGTCATGGTGATTTTTTACCGAAAATTTATTCATACCCTAACATTCTCATATTAGTTTGTTGCTTCCATAAAAAATCGTCATTCACTTCGTACCAAACTATGTCTTACTGGGACACGTGTGGGCTAATATCCTTATTATTATTAACGATGGGAATCACATACTTGGAACCACCTTGGAAAAAACACCTGGAGGGTTAAAGCTGATGGGAAAGTGTTACTACTAGTGTAGTACAGTGTTACTACAGTGGATGATTTAGCTTTGATCATTTCACAAATCTGCGGGGTCATTCTTAATCGCACTTCCACTTGGCAACNTACTGGGACACGTGTGGGCTAATATCCTTATTATTATTAACGATGGGAATCACATACTTGGAACCACCTTGGAAAAAACACCTGGAGGGTTAAAGCTGATGGGAAAGTGTTACTACTAGTGTAGTACAGTGTTACTACAGTGGATGATTTAGCTTTGATCATTTCACAAATCTGCGGGGTCATTCTTAATCGCACTTCCACTTGGCAACATTTGTGATTCTATTCCAGGATCGATCAGGTACAAGAACCGTCCGACGCAAGACACAGTCAGCGATTCTTGAGAAAAAAAAAATGTCGCGTCTGTTGGCTCCAGCGGGGCGGACGCCGCTGTCCCGACAGTGATTTTTTGCTTGCATGAGTGAATTACCGGTACGTCTAGTGTTAGGTGGTTACTGGAGCCTATCTATGTCACAACATGGCACAATTGTAACATGAACTTGGTAATTTCTCAAACTCCACACCGGAAGGCATTAATTTTTCGCAGCAATAAGTCAGTATGATGGTACTTACCCATGTGATCTTACTATATTGTATACGACCTTTCGGAAATCGTAACTATGGCTCTATTGAATTCTTGATAGATTATTCATAGCTTTAACTGAGCAGATTAACTCGCGACCCGCTTACTGTTGATTGGCAACGGTAAAGAACAAAAGAGAGAACACATGAACTCCACCGATTTCTGTGTCCACTGCTCATCTTAAAGCCGATAACAGAATAGCTTATACAGTAGATGCGACAGATAAATGAAAAAGTGTCGATCCTCGAAAACAACATAAAAGCGTGTAGTAAGTAGGCAGCTTTATCGCCCAGAGTCAAGCCTTTCAGGCTGCCTAAACAGATTACTTTTGCTAAGCCCAAACAAATTATTTGGCAAACACGGTGGTTCTAAGAATGTAATGTTAAAGTAACTACTTTTTTTGTGAACCTATTAAACAAGTACGTATCTAAACATATATTAAAAATCCGCAAGTGAGTATGTTTATTTATTCGTTACTCTTTCACTTCTTAATTACTAAACCGATCATCATCAAAAACTCATAAAATGTTGTATACGCGTCGTCAGAAGAACAGATAATGATATAGAGCGTCTTTTATCCCAATATAAGTATTATTTTTGACCGTAAGACACAGTGTAGTGGAGACAACAGGTTAGGGCCTTATGTACCAGTGGGGTATCCTAGGATTACAACAATAACAATATTTTTTTTTATCATAGTAGCAGACATTAGTACAGTCGATGATGAGTAGTCACAGTCGGTGATGGATGGATTGTTAGCAACACCTCCGGTTTGAGCCCCGAGAGCTCACCTACACGCTAGGGTAACGCTGATATAGTCTCTCAGGGCTATCAGCATAGATAGGAAAAAAGTAATGTAAAGTTGGATAAATTGAAAAAAAGAAGGAATTCCTTGATAAATGGTGATGGATGGGACTACAGCGACTCGTACCTATTACTATTGTTGTCATTTAACAGAAATCAAAAAATGTCTAAAGACTTTATCGATCGGGCCTAATAGAAGTGCTACTAAAATAATATTGAGTAAAGTTGTCAATTGCAATGAGTGCAAATTACGAAAAGCTACGTTAATCGATTTTTTTGAATCAGTTAATTTTTTTAAATTAGATCCTAATTAGTCCAAGTTTTCTGCGTGAGCTGTGAATGAATTTTAACCAACTAAAAACCAAGAAATTCCGTACAAAAACGTCGCCGTTTTTTTTTTTTCAAAAATAGAACTGTAATACGTTTCTTTTCACTAGCGTCCTTTTGTAAAATTGTTTGCTATTTGAAAAATCGATATTTAAATTTAAAAAGTTCGAACAGTTGCGTAATGTAATTTAAAACATTATAGACTAGACATCTCTCGCGGCTTAGTGCTACTGCTACTAGTACAATATGTTTTTTTATTTTTTATTGCTTATATGGGTGGACGAGCTCACTGCCCACCTGGTGTTAAGTGGTTACTGGAGCCCATAGACATCCACAACGTAAAAACGAGATACAAGTTTTAAGGTCTCAAGTATAGTTACAACGGCTGCCCCACCCTTCAAACCGAAACGCATTAATGCTTCGCGGCAGAAATAGGCAGGGTGGTGGTACCCACCCGCGCGGACTCACAAGAGGTCCTACCACCAGTACTACTACTACTACTACTACTACTACTACTACTACTACTACTACTACTACTACTACTACTACTACTGCCTTGACCCAGCGACACAAGCTGGATCTCGGCCTCCGATAGCAAAAGACGCCATTCCAGATGGTCCTACGTAGTTTTCTGTTCGTCCGCGTTAAGTTTTCAATACCGAAGCACGTTATATTTCCCAGAGCGGAAAATATGTCGCTTTGTGGCTTGAAAGCTGTCTTTTTTTTTTTTATCGCTTAGGTCACGAGCTTACGGCCCACCTAATGTTAAGGGGTTACTGGACCCCATAGACATCTACAACGTAAATGCCGCCCCTACCTTGGAGTTCTAAGGTCTCCGTTTTTACATTACAACGGCTGCCCCACCCTTCAAACCGAAACGCATTACTGCTTCACGGCAGAACTAGGCGGGGTGTTGGTACCTACACGTGCGGACTCATAAGAGGTCTTACCACTGGTAGATATTAATAGATCCGTTGCTATATAAATTCGGAATTATAATCTATTTATTTGGCGTTGGCATGTCATTAACTATTATAAAAATAATTCCATATGTTGATCCAGATTTTAAACTATCTTTGTATGAGATTTCATTCAAATCTGTTCAAGGATTTTTGAATTTTTAGTAACAAATATACATACTACTACACATACCCAGATATTTATAGTTTTTCATTATTATTCAAGAGTAATCAATCGTAATTGTTTTAAATTCAACCCAATATTAACACGGTTAACTTGTATGAATAATAAAAAAAAATGCAAGGGTCCTTAAGTAATAAGTGGATGAGTAATAGGGAGATGCGATATACTCGTTGCAGGTAGAAGGACGCTTGCTCAGGTATATCGGTGTTATTGTGGTTGAGGACGGGAGGGGGGTTGGGGGCTTGCAACGATCTTGCGTGGACCCCTTTGCCGAAAGACGACTGTTAACGCATACATATATTTTCTAATTTTTTTATTACATAGATGAGTAGACATAATTACTTCAGTGCGCCGCGTAGGGTAGGAGTGGGTAATATCGGTTTTGCTGCGTATCGAATCGTATCTATATATCGAGGATCAATATCGGATATTGAATCTATATATTTTCTGAATCTATATATTGATGGATGCTAGTAGATTTTCTCGATTCATGATATTTGAGATTTGAAACGATACGCTGATATAATATCGTAGTAGATATAGATTTAAGTCAACGTTATACGGTTGGTTTTCTGATATCAATTTATAATATGATCTTAAAGTAATAAAAAGAACATGAAAATAAAAATATCAAAAAAACTTTCCTTCATGCTTTTACCAGGCTTAGGACTGGCTACATTATTTTCAGTTTTTAGTATTTTGTGTCTTAATTTAAAATTACAAAATATACCAAAAGAGTGTAGATTTCAAAAGTTTAATACAAACACAAGAAATAAACTCAATTATTTGGATTCAACTAAAAATAGAAAAATGTGTACTTTAAAAATCAAACACAAAAAACTTTTAAGTATTTATAAACACTTGTCCAAAAATTCTAGTTCAAGGTCAAAGCGCGTGAAATTAAATTCAACGATGCAAATAGGCTATACTGCATTCAAGTTAGGGTCGAAAGTTGAAACTTCTTTCCTTAATTGTATCCTGCTGATACGCTAAGAATAATCTACAGACATATGGACTTAAATATAAGGTTTACAATTGTATGGATAATGCCTGTTTCTGTTTCATTCATCACATGATATCCCTATCGTGCGCTCACTCACTCTGGCCGATTCGATACGAACCAAACGAATATTGCTGATATTAACGAATCGGTACGATATGCCGATGCGCATCACATCGAGCAATATCGTGTATCGGCTGATATCGAAATATAGGTTTCGATATTAGATTTAAAATAGCTTGCATACATTTCCTTATCTAAAAAAACACCTATGTAACAGAACATAATTCGTAGGTATGCGAATAAGTTTGTCCTCTATGCGTTCTCAAGCTATTCATTCGATTGTGACGAAGATCAGTACATCGGTACTTTACTGGTGGTAGGACCTCTTGTGACTCCGCGCGGGTAAGTACCACCACCCAGCCTATTTCTGCCGTGAAGCAATAATGCGTTTCCGTTTGAAGGGTGGGGCAGCCGTTGTAACTATACTTGAGACTTTAGACCTTATATCTCAAGGTGGGTGGCGTATTTACGTTGTAGATGTCTATGGGCTCCAGTAACCACTTAACTTTGCTTATAATTGATGAGAGAATGTAATTCTGATTACATTGCGCAGTCTGTTCTATGTATTTATATTTTTTGCATTGCCGCGCTCGACTTTTTTATTTAGTAATCTGTGAAGTTAGTAGTGTGTGTTAGTAGTTAGTAGCTCTTGTTTTCATGTTGTTTTCAAATATACTTGTCGTACTGTTAACATTTAAATTTAGCCTATTTTTCCGCTGTTTGTAAAATTGCTGTAACATGTCATAGTGTGTTATAAGAGATTGCTGCATGTACAGCAATCTCTTGTAACTGGCTTACATACCAGTACTTAATTTTATTCATGTTAATTTTAAGCTTGAATGTTTTGTGTGTATTGCTGTTGGTGTCTAAATAAATAAATAAACACCAGGTGGACTGTGGCTCGTCCACACATCTAGGCAATAAAAAAAAAGCTATCGGCACTCCAGGGTAGGTTTCTCTCATTATATCATAACAGTCTGAACACTGATGCGCTTCTAGTCTAGTTTAAATAAAACGTAAAACAATTTCAAGCACCTAATAACAGATAGAAATGGTGATTTCGTCCGGGTAGGCGACACGTTCAGGTAAAAGGTAATGAGGTGGGTAGAAAATACAAAAACCCTTCGGAAACAATGTGTATTATCCGAGTCCAAAGGGTGTCGCGGACACATCCGATCTGCAGCTGTGCGCACCGGAGATTTTGAGTGACGTCAGATGTGTGGAAAGGGTTAATTTTGAGTTCAGTCTATGGACATTTAGAAAATCTATCTCGAATTGAGTGGCATGTCGCTAGTGCTCTTTTTTGATGGACTGGCGATATCTTACGTCATACATGGTGTTACTGTTTACAGGAGTCTATAGATCTAGCGACTTGGATGACGTCACAACGTATAGCTTTTTATCACATGATATTATACCTTCATTGTGGAAGTCGATCGTGAACGTGTGTTAAGTACGCATTTTCTTAAAAACTGAAGGAAGCCTGTCTGTGGGTCTATACGTCATGACGATAATACCATTGCCGACCTTAGATGATTGAGATCTTAATAGCACCGGCACGAAGTCTGTCTTACCCTTAAGATCACCTGACCAACGGTAACAACATTTACATTAAAGAACATTAAAAAAAATCCCTTTACTTCTACATCACGTATTCAATAACATGTCATCCATTATCGGCGTTGTCACTCACGGAACGCATACTCAAAATAATGATACCTTAACGTCGCCGTCCGTTATCAGGAGATCTACGTATTACAGGGCCACGTATGTGTCAGACATCTCAATTTATGTTGGGTGTGGTACACATTCGCGCCCTTTGCAGGAGCGGCGGTCGCGTGTCATTCGCCTCGAAGAGACGATTGATGGCTGCAATTTTCGCCACCGGCTCACCGCTTGTGAACTGATGCCATATCTATAATCGCAATTTGGTTTAGGCACATCTGTCCTTTGTACTCGCACTAAGCGATTTCGCTGTAAGAGTAAACGGGACGGATAGATTAACGATAGTTGATGCTTATAGATTTGTCTTGTAGTTTTATAAATATGGATATGTCTCGGTTCAGTATTTTTTAGTTTAAAGGTAGATTAATACTAACGATTTCGATCGGCGAGGGACATCTGCGTTGATAGCTACAAGCCTGTTTTCGCCTTGTTTTTGTTTACTAAGAAAATGTAGTGTGCAGAAATTGACATTCAAATTAGCATTACGTGACACTATTATCGATGTCCGGTATGATAAACATTTTACCCACTTTATCTATATGTGAAGCAAAACTTTGTATTGTAACCCCTTTTTACGAAAATTGTGCGGACCGCGGACGAATATGAAATTTACCACACTTATAGAGAATGTAGAGAAGGAATGCGCAGAATGTTAATATTTTTTTAAATTATGTATAAAAAATACATTAAATCAATAAAAAAAACACATTACACACATTACCACGTAATTAACACACAGAGCATGCATACTATTTGTTTATTGTCAAACTTTTCTTATTGTTTAAAGTCTGTAGTCAAATGAGAATACATTAAATATTGTTTGTCTTTATTAATATTTGTCTAAAGTGTAGTCTTAGCGAAATCTGTGATTATAGAAGTATAATAATCTTTGACAATATAAATAATATAATAGTGTACAAACTTATAATTTCAACTAATTATAGTCTAATTTCGACTATGTACCGGCGGACTGCTAGATTTTATTAAAGACACGTAATTTATTAACATGATAATAAATGTGGGTTTTTTTAATTTAGATGCGCTACGTAGGTACTTTGGGCCCGCATGGATTGATACCACTTCTTCTTCTTATTCTTGTTTTTACCCCATATTCTGTGGAGTCGGCGCGGCATGTCCCCTTTTCGTACTGCATAGGGATTTGGCATGAGTTATACGACTGGTGGCCTGCATGACGTCAACTTCCCTAGGGATGGGTGTGTCTCTAATATTATATATACATTGCAAAGTGCCATACATTGCAACTTAGCATAGGGAGGGACTTTTCCGTTTCTTGTCGTGGTGTTTCTTTTACTTCATCTAGTGCTAAATAAAATTAGTCTTGCTCTGGCTTTTTCGTAATCGTATAATAGACTGTAGACTAGTAAGACCAAGACTAAGACCTAGACTATCATAGACTAGTAAGACCAAGACTAAGACTATCATAGACTAGACAAAGACTCTAAAACTGTCCAAGTCTTGATATTGTTTTTGCTCATCACTAACTTCATCCGTTTTATTTTATTTTATTACTTAAATGGGTGGACGAGTTCATGGTCCACCTGGTGTTGAGTTGTTACCGGAGCCCATAGACACCTACAACGTTAATGCCGCCACCCACCTTGAGACAATAGTTCTAAGGTCTCACTTTTAACAGTACAACGTAGGAGTGGGTAATATCGGTTTTGCCGCGTATCGAATCGTATCTATATATCGAGGATCAATATCGGATATTGAATCTATATATTTTCTGAATCTATATATTGATGGATGCTAGTAGATTTTCTCGATTCATGATATTTGAGATTTGAAACGTTACGCTGATATAATATCGTAGTAGATATAGATTTAAGTCAACGTTATACGGTTGGTTTTCTGATATCAATTTATAATATGATCTTAAAGTAATAAAAAGAACATGAAAATAAAAATATCAAAAAAACTTTCCTTCATGCTTTTACCAGGCTTAGGACTGGCTACATTATTTTCAGTTTTTAGTATTTTGTGTCTTAATTTAAAATTACAAAATATACCAAAAGAGTGTAGATTTCAAAAGTTTAATACAAACACAAGAAATAAACTCAATTATTTGGATTCAACTAAAAATAGAAAAATGTGTACTTTAAAAATCAAACACAAAAAACTTTTAAGTATTTATAAACACTTGTCCAAAAATTCTAGTTCAAGGTCAAAGCGCGTGAAATTAAATTCAACGATGCAAATAGGCTATACTGCATTCAAGTTAGGGTCGAAAGTTGAAACTTCTTTCCTTAATTGTATCCTGCTGATACGCTAAGAATAATCTACAGACATATGGACTTAAATATAAGGTTTACAATTGTATGGATAATGCCTGTTTCTGTTTCATTCATCACATGATATCCCTATCGTGCGCTCACTCACTCTGGCCGATTCGATACGAACCAAACGAATATTGCTGATATTAACGAATCGGTACGATATGCCGATGCGCATCACATCGAGCAATATCGTGTATCGGCTGATATCGAAATATAGATTTCGATTCACGAATCGGTACGATATGCCACGATGCCGATGCGCATCACATCGAGCAATATCGTGTATCGGCTGATATCGATATATAGATTTCGTGCGGGGCGATATCGGATTCAACGATATTGCTGCGATATATAGATATTGAATCTATATACGATTTATATCACCCACTCCTAGTACAACGGCTGCCCCACCCTTCAAACCGAAAGGTATCACTGCTTCACGACAGAAATAGGCAGGGTGGTGGTACCTACCCCCGCGGACTCGCAAGACGTTTTTCGTTCTCTGATTCACATTTAATAATTACAAACAGTTACAAACATAAGTTTGGATTTGCAATTACCAAAAAAAAACGAAAATATGTATTTTTTTAGATATATACCACCGTGTCGCCTATTTTTGCCGCGAAGCAGTCATGAGTTCAGCTTTGAAGGGCGGGACATCCGTTGAATATACCTAATAGGGATTTCTATCCCAAGTCTTATACACGTTGCAACGCCTATGAGTTCCGGTTCTCACTTAATACCGGATCGTGAGTTCGTCTACTTATTTCACTAATAAGTCTAATACTACTAATAATAAGTCTATAAGTCATAAGAGCACTTGGCACGAGTTCCACGGTCTTGGGTTTTTCCTCGGCGTCATCTCAGAGTATAATGCATTCAAAATTTAAATGCACGTCAAACAATAATGTCGCCGAACTGTATAGACTTGTTCATTATTTAGTCAAGAGCGAGCGGCAACCCAAGCCTTACCTTAATGCCGGCCACTCACATGCGCGCAAATATTCGTACATTGTATGAATGTTTGCGCGCATGTGAAGGGCCATCAAACATTCATTCGCAAATTTAGCGGCTGTGCAAATGGGTTCGGTACTCAATTTGCGAACCCGTTTGCGCTTCCTCCTATACTTGTTTACGAATGTCTCACGAATTTCTCCTCCTTTTTAATTCGTCAATAGAACATTGAAGAGAAAAAGAGTTTTGAATTCTTTCCCAGATATCATTAACAGCCATGCTGTTTTTATGGGATTTCTTTTGATGAAGATACGCTACACAGTAGACGTCACGATCTATGAAAATAGCGAAACGTCCGTTGCCTTCGCAATCCTGGGCGTAACTGGTCACACGAATGTGTGGGAGACTACGCGAAGGATCGCGGTTCGCGCGCTTTGATGTCTGTTAGAAAACCGACACAGCTTAGAAAACCACGAATGCAAGCGGAATACTTTGCATAATCATTTGCAAATGTCGTCCTACACTTGCGGGTTTGCGTATTCGTGCGAATGTGAGTGACCGGTATAACACCCTGTATAGCAGGGGTGGCCAAATTGATTAAAACCAAGATCTACTCTTTGCTGACGAAACAACTCTATGATCTACCAATACCATATCTTGAAATTTAATGAAACAATGTAGTTCAGTATACAAATAAGTAGTATATTTTCTTTTATTACAAAAGATTAACATAAAAGAGAACTATTGTGTGGAAGAGAAGATAAATAATGTGACTTAATGTTCATTAACAAATGATATAAGATGAAGATGACGCGTGCAGCAATTGGTGATTACATTGCGCAGTCTGTTCTATGTATTTATATTTTTTTTGCCTTACCACGATCTACTGAACTAATAGCCACGATCCACCAGCCGATCGCGATCTATCGGTGGGCCACCCCTGCTGTATAGTATGATGTATACGGTGTGTGGTTTTTTTAATTACCATCATTCGTTTATTGGCTAGTGTTTGTTGGGAAATCTGGGATTACTGGTGGTAGGACCTCTTGTGAGTCCGCGCGGGCAGGTACCACCACCCTGCTATTTCTGCCGTGAAGCAGTAATGTGTTTCGGTTTGAAGGGCGTGGCAGCCGTTGTAACTATAGTAGAGACCTTTGAACTTATATCTCAAGGTGTGTGGCGCATTTACGTCGTAGATGTCTATGGGTTCCAGTAACCACTTAACAGCAGGTGGGCTGTGAGCTCGTCCACCCATCTAAGCTATAAAAAAAAGTCCATTGCTGCCCAAGGTCACCAATGCATCGTTTCTTTTTAATAATCAAATTTACATTGATGTAGAATTGGGACCGTGGCACATAAGACTATCCCTTTTTTGCACTTTTATTGTTCTTTTCTCAAATCTTCTGTATTATAATAATTAAAAATGATCTGACACCTTTTTTACGCTTTGCTCATTCAATCGTCTTCGCCATCTTGCTTTTCTTTGTCATTCACTTTTCCTTTTCTTACCGTTTTCTCTCACTCACAACTTAACGCTCCGTCATTCAATCCTACATTGATGCACAATCCTAATAAATTATACATAAAGAGCTTTTACTTTGCAGTTGGATAAACAGGTTGATCTCCAATAAGTAGGTTAACTTTCCAATTTTTCCCTCGTAGTTGCTTCTTCTTCTTCTTTGTCAATATCTTATTCCACTAGGTGGGGTCGACACAGTGAATTTTCCTATCCAATTTTCTTCTATCATCCGTCATCTCAACACTCACTCCTTTCTCTCTCATATCGGTGCACACACGCCATCCATGTCTTCTTCGATCGACCTCTTCCCCTCTACCTTGCACTACCATTTCGATACATCTCCTAG
Source organism: Bombyx mandarina (assembly GCF_003987935.1). The sequence continues at coordinate 1,337,187 of NW_021011519.1, read as the reverse complement.
TCACATGCATCTCTTCTCTACGCATCACATGTCCATACCACGCTAATCGTCCGCTCTTTAATTTGTAAATTACCAGAGCTACTTTCACACTTCCTTTAGCCGCGTAGCTGCTAACCTAGCATAATAGGGATTTTATTTAATTGTAATTGNGTCTTCTTCGATCGACCTCTTCCCCTCTACCTTGCACTACCATTTCGATACATCTCCTAGTCACATGCATCTCTTCTCTACGCATCACATGTCCATACCACGCTAATCGTCCGCTCTTTAATTTGTAAATTACCAGAGCTACTTTCACACTTCCTTTAGCCGCGTAGCTGCTAACCTAGCATAATAGGGATTTTATTTAATTGTAATTGTGGGTGGCGAATTTATTGCTTCAGTAATCACTTATATAAAGTTAAAAATACACCAACAACCTTTTATTTATTTATTTATTTATTTATAACTTCTTATACTAGAAAGTATAAAGGCGGACTTAATGCCTTTTATGAGTGGTCTTCGATAATATAGTATGTTGTCAGCTGTTTTGTTTTTTCCAAACAAAATGACTTGGTGACTATTCAACGTCTTATCAAATAACCGATACATAACTGATACAGGTACCGATTGCATTGACTTATTCATCACATACACCGACAGAACACAGCTTTGACTCACCTTATCTGATATTCTATTGTTATGAAATGAAATTTGTATTTTATTTTAAATAGCCTAAGTATGTGCTTATGAAAAGTCTTTAGACATTTAAAAAATATTGATATTATTAAATTGCTGTAAAATTTTAGTGTTATTTGTGGTAGTGGTTGCTACAACATTGTAGAGACTAGCGGACCCGGTAATCGTTGTTTTGTATACACATCCTAAATTCATGATTTTCAAACTTTTCTTGAATAAGTGTTAACAATCTTGACCGTTTTGATAATTTTTTATAGAATATATATGTAAATCATTCTGGAATCCACCTAAACGTAGATAAAAAATTACCATTAACACATACATATGCACAGAAGAATAATATTTTTATAACGATAACTAAAAAAATGTTGAATGAAGCTAACGATATTTATAAGATGCCTGTTTAAAAGTTGTAAATGACAATATTCAGCGCGTCGCTCGGCCGTTTAAAAAAAACATGTTGGTTTATTTAACGTACTAAAGCGCTACTTTTATTAACATTTGACTCGAAGGATCAAACTTTGAATGTAAAATATTTATTGGTTGTGGTGTGACTATTCGAGGTATGTATCAGCTTCACGCCTACTTAGGCAATCATGCGTTTCAATGCATACCATACTGCAGGAAGGAAGGTTAGTGTTTATTATAAATGAATAACCTTGAATTCCTGATCGATACATGAGTGATGTCTATGGACAACAGTTTTATTACAAGTATAAATGTCTAAATAAAATTCTGTCCGTGTAACTTAAAAACGAACATTAGAATAATTTGATGAATTGAGCAAAAGAGTCCTAAACGATCGGCAGCGACTCGGCAAGTCCAGCTGTGATATCACCAGAGAGTTGATCATATGCATTTCTCTCTAAAAAAAAAAAACACTAGTGAAGCGACCGATAATAATTATTTCATTACATATAAAAGTGAATTGCTGAATCCGTATTACGTGCCTTATCGGTTTGGTGTTCCGTGGGAGAAGTTCGGTTTGTCGCGACTGCATACCTCCGGCGATGCGCGCTCTCACAATCACCAGAAGTCCAGATGTGACGACCGGCTTTCTAGGAACACCGCGAACATGATATAAGATTGCTACATGATCGAAACAACTTTTCTCTGGGGCTAACCGCGCGCTTTTTACTGTCATTGTGTTGTTTCTGACGTTTCGAACATATACGGTTTTCTTGGTCATGAAGTTGGGAAATGATAAAAGGGCTGTTGATGATGATGATGATGAAGGCGTCGTGGCCTAAAGGATAAAACGTCCGCTGCATTCGTATGTAGCGATGCACCGGTGTTCGAATCCCAATTTTTCTAATGAAATACGTACTCAACAAATGTTCACGATTGTCTTCCACGGTGAAGGAATAACATCGTGTAATAAAAATCAAACCCGCAAAATTTTAATTTGCGTAATCACTGGTGGTAGGACCTCTTGGGAATCCGCACGGGTAGGTACCACCACCCCGCCTATTTCCGCCGTGAAGCAGTAATGCGTTTCGGTTCGAAGGGTGGGGTAGCCGTTGTAACTATACTGAGACCTTAGAAATTATATCTCAAGATGGGTGGCGCATTTACGTTGTAGATGTCTGTGGGCTCCAGTAACCACTTAACATCAGGTGGGCTGTGAGCTCATCCATCCATATAAGCAATAAAAATTAAAAATAAATAATGGAATTGTATATTTAAATTCAATCATTTGATTAGTGTTTTAGTTTCACTACATTTGTATATTTTTCATAAATGTAGACAAGATTATGAATATCTAATCGTTTTTTTTTTTTTTTTTATGATTGAAGAATTACTGGTGGCCCGGAGGCCTTTCCAGCAAAGGCTCAGCCAGGAGGGGTGGGATTTGCTAACAGCTACCCGAGCGCCTCCGAAGGAGACCTAACAGCTCAAGAGCAGCTGCTTCGCGAATGAATCTACTACCGGATCGGAATCGCGACCCGCTGAGAAGATCCGGCGAGAAACTCAGCGAGCTGATTCATGGGTTAGGTTGCACAGCGAACTCTTTGTCTAGTTCGACGAGTACGGTTACCGGGGTCCCTAAGCCTGCTCCTAGTGTTAGAGCTGAAGGCGTCTAATGCAAAGGTTATTGGATCTGATGGATCCGTAAGGACGTGTATATCTAATCGTTTGTAGCTTAAAAAGCTATCTCAACTACGCACGGTTTGTTACGTGAGCTGTCGCGGCTCAAGCTGAAAGTACTTGCTAACACTAGCACTAGCGAAAGTCTAGATACTAGTTTTGAGTATTAATTATAAATATAATTAATTAATTAAAATTATATTATTATTATATTATATTGACATATGTATCGATTGACTACTGAATTAAAATGAAACATTGGTAGTTTTTGTAAATATTCTAAAATCTTACTGGTGGTAGGACCTCTAGAGAGTCCGCGCGGGTAGGTACCACCACCCCGCCTATTTCTGCCGTGAAGCAGCAATGCGTTTCGCTTTGAAGGGTGGGGCAGCCGTTGTAATTATACTGAGACCTTAGAACTTATACCTCAAGGTGGGTGGCGCATTTACGTCATAGATGTCTATGGGCTCCACTAACATTTAATATCAGGAAGGCTGTGAGCTCGTTCACCCATTTAAGCAATAAAAAAATGAAAACTAGCATTAGTGAGAGTCTAAATACTACATTACTTTTGAGTATTAAAACGTATGTATCGAATGACTACGGAATTAAAATTAAACATTAGTAGCTTTTGTTAATATTCTAAAATCTTGGATTCCAATAGCTTCGTAGTCCGGGCTGTCACAGATTTACATATTAGATATTGATATCTAGAAAGTTCTTTCACGGTTGCACACAATTGTCACATTACAATGACCCGAATGTTGCTTTTACGTGGCAATGGTCGACGGGTGCTAGACGTGGATATCCGTGGGAACCAGCGAAGGGTTCTGCAGTCGCGGTTTGAGGAACCTAAAAAAAAACGCGACATCCAGTTCGCGTGAGATCATGTCGTAGCGAGTCGTTAATTGAACCCCTATATAAATTTTTTTGGTTGATACAGCCTTTATTTAAAGTTTCTCCCCTATTTATGTTTTAATAATTATTTTGTTAACGATTACTTTTTTTTTTTTATGTATTGTGACTGAGCTTCATTTAAAGGGCTAAAACGAATTTGTTGAATTTCTTATGTATTTTAATCCTGGATGGTTGAGATTTTAAAATTGAACCTTGCAGGTGACACTGCAATCATCAACATTATCATCATCATCAGCCTTTATCTACCCACTGCTAGACATAGGCCTTCCCCAATGCCTTCTACAGAATGCGGTCCTCCGCCTTCCGCATCCAACGGAACTGCATAAAAAACGTTATAGTGAGCCAATCTTAACATATAGACATATGCTGTCCCGGACTTTTTTTAAATCTTTTAAAAGGGAACGATTCTCTCGTACATTATTTTAGCGAAACTTTAACCGTTTCCGCAGCGCACGCAGTGGAAGCTCTCAAAAGGGAATAAAATCCCAATTTTGAAACATTCTCTAAGTGCTCCGCTCGCATTGGTCTTAGCGTTATGTTATATAGCCTATAGCCTTCCCCGATAAATGAACTATCTAATGCTGAAAGAAATTTTCAAATCGGATCAGTAGTTCCTGTCGCGTTCAAACAAACAAACTCTTCAGTTTTATAATATTAGTATAGATTTGCAAGGCAGGCTTTCGCCTATCCAGCCCTATGGGAAACCTGTCTTAAATCAACACTAATACCTCCGCTGTGGATTATTTCCGTCCACGAGATATAGAGTGGAACCCACACAGGCGATGCTGTCTATGTTCTACTTCAAATAAAGCTCGGTCTACGTGTGAAAACCACACGAAAATCCGTAGCTACGGAGATGTGAGCGAACAAACAAATGGGCCGATAGCATAAAGACAGCAAAATATTCGACAAAGTGTTGGTTTCTATACTATGACCCCTTTTCTAATTCGATTACTTATCTTCAAAGTAATTCTGCTGTTTGGTTTTATTATTATTCATCTATATAAAGGTTTTTTTTTATTTATTGCTTAGATGGGTGGACGAGCTCACGGCCCACCTGGTGTTACTGAAGCCCATACACATCGACGACGTTAATGCGCCACCCACCTTGAGATATAAGTTCTAAGGTCTTAGTATAGTTACAACGGCTGCCCCACGGCCCACCTGGTTTAATTGGTTACCGGAGCCCATAGATATCTACAACGTAAATGGCGCCACGCACCTTGAGGTATTCAAGGTATATAGTATTTAATAACAGTATTGTTTTCATCAGTCGAGCGTTGTTTGTTAAACACATTTTCCTAATGCACACGGCTCCGTATAAATGAAGCTATGTTTATTATCCGTAAATGACAATGACGCGACGTCAGACACGTATAATTGAGAGGATATATCTTTGCAGTAGGTACTGACCTAGGGGAACGCCGTCATTGGACTTCCTTGTTTAATATAATCTGCTGTGCATGTTCATGTTTTATTCTGAACAAGGATATTAGCATACGGTGATAAACGTGTTTGATTTTGCATTACGTACGTACATTATATGTAGATCAGGCGGTTAATGTGGGCGATGCGACTTTTTTCCCCTACCTTTTCGTTGGTAGCCTAAGAGGCTATTCCAGCTACTCCTAGACGGGTAGGTGAGCTCACCTGCTCAATCTGAGAGAATTTGCTAACACTTGACCTACCAAGAGCAATAAGAATAATAATAAGAACAATGACCGTATTATAAGTACCAGCTGGACGCCGTACTCGAAAGCGAAAGCTCTACTGGGACCGGCCTATCATCACGGACAGGACTATTCTTGCGAATAAGCCTGACATCATGCTGATGGACCGGACGGAGTCTCGGGTATTTCTGGTGGATATCACCATTCCCTATGACGAGAACCTCGTGCGCGCCGAAGCAGATAAAAAGACCAAATATTTGGACCTGGCGCACGAGGTGACCGACATGTGGAGGGTGGTATCTACGGAAATAATCCCGGTAGTTGTATCGGTGAATGGTTTGGTCCCTAAAAGCCTCCCAAACATCTCGAGAGGCTTGATCTCAACAAAAAGTCGGTGGTGGCCCAAATGCAAAAAGCAGTCTTGCTGGACAATGCCTGTAAAGTTCGCCGGTTTCTCACTCAATAGCCCCTAACGCTCCGGCCGATTGTTGCCCACCTCGCCGGAGTGTGTCCTGCCGTCTTCTCAGGCGAGGCAGTGTTCAATACACAGAACAAGAAGTCCATAGCTTTATTGAACGGAGTAGTATTAATGCGCTTTAATGTCTATGGTAAATGGGAGGAGGGGGTGACCAAAAAGACTAGGATGATGGACGGATCGCTTGAAGCCTCTGGGTCTGCGGAGGGACTTCGCTTCTCTCTGCATTTTGTACTGTATGTTCCCGTTTTCCCATTTCATCATCTTTTTTTTACCATCGCACCGCCCGCCACCGGGGTAGAGTTCACCCATACTACCTAGAACCGCTGCATTCATCCATAGTGCGTTTTAAGAGATCTTTTTTGCAACATACCATCCGACTTTTAAATGAGGCCCCTCTCCAAGGTTTTTCCCGAGCGCTATGACATGTCCTTCTTCAAAGGAGGCTTGTGAAGAGTATGGTAGGCAGCGGCTTGTCTCTGCCCCTGGCATTGCTGCAGTCACGGTAACCACTCATCATTAGGTGCTCGTATGCTCATATGCTTGTCTGCCTACAAGGGCAATAAAAAAACTGAAAGAGGATTTCCGAGAGAAGGGTGGTGACGTATTATAGGCCTGAATGGAAAAAGCGCCTACCCCACATAGTTGGATAAAGGCAAACAGAGGAATGTTTGTCGTAAAGTTTCATCAACAGTCTGATATATTAGCTTATGCTCGCAGAATATCAAGTTAATATCAGCTATTAATTACGAAACTGTTACTCGCGTCATTAGTAATATGAATACATTAGTAGGGGACTTGCTGACTGCTAGTATTTGTGGGTAATGTGGGGCGCTTAGAAGACGTTTAGGAGCTTAATACAGAGTGAAGATTTTTCAATAAGTAAGTATATCTGGTTGGGGGACAGGCGACGTTCTGATTGTTGTTCGGATCTTCTTAATGTACAAGATATAGTTGTAACTACTTTTATCACAAGCCCGTACGGATAGGCACTATAGTGCTGCCTATTTTTGCCGCAAGACGTTTTCCGATTTGGAGGATGGGATAGGCGTTATACAATACAATTGAAACTGATCTAGAGTCTCAAAGCTCGTGTCACGTTTCGATCTCTGTGGGCTCCGCTGTACCCTTGACCGCGGTTGGACCGTAAGCTCGTATATATATTGAGTGCAATAAAAACGTGGTCTCTGATCCATGAACGGTGCTTTTAGGCACCACAAGCGTCGGTCACCGTCCTCGTCGAACCTGTCGCTTGCGACGAAGGGCTCTACGAGCGAATTAATCCAAAGACACAGCCCACTGAGTTTTTCGACGGATCTTCTCAGTGGATCGCGTTTCCGACTGCGAAGCACTGCTCTTGCTAGGGTCAGTGTTAGCGACACTCCGGTTTGAGCCTCGTGAGCTCACCTATACACGTTAGGGCGAAGCTGAAATAGCCTCTCAAGGCTATCAGCATAGGTAGGAAAAAAAAACGTGGTCTGTTGGTATCGTTTGGCACGGTGACCCACATAAAGAGCGCGAGCGTACACGATCCGAGTGCACCGCGACTGACCGTGACTTCAAATCGATCGTTATATCCATCTATAATTAATACGTGAAGCAAAAACTTTGTATCCCTTTTTACGAAAATTGCGCGGACGGAGGATTATGAAATTTTCCACACTTATAGAAAATATAGAGAAGAAGTGCAGAATGCTAATATTTTTTTTAAATAATGCATAAAAGATACATTAAATCAATAAAGAAAACATAACACACACTACATACCATGTATTTGACGCACACACGCATGCATAATATTGTTTGTCTTTGTTAATATTTTTTATAGTGTAATCTTGGCGAAATTTGCAATTATAGAAGTATAAAATACAATCATAATAGTGTAAAAACTTACATTTCCAATTAATTATAGTCCAATTGCGACTACTGCGGGACCTCTAGCTCGAACAAATTATAAGAACTAGTGTTGGCGCGGTAATCGAAATTCGACCGTAATCACTGTAACGTCAAAATTCAGATTCATTTAATGTATCGCATTCTTTATTTTGTTTTGTTATTGACAAAACAAGACTAGTAGTTATTAAACAAAAGACGGATGAAGTAAATGAGACACCAAAAGAAGAAACAGGAATATCTCTCCCGGTGGCACGTCGCAATGGATAAATGGAGATTTAAACCAAAGAGGGTTGACTTTCGAAGGTGGTTGGTCGTAATGCTCATGTCATGCAGTATGGAAATGAAATGGACTTTAATCGATCTTTTATTATGTGAAAAAAAAAGGAAAAATAACATTACGTAGAACATATTTCAAAACCTACAAATTGTACACACATGAAGCACGTCTATTAAAAATAAAAATAAATAAAGAAGATCGGTTGTAAAAAAGTAGAGAAAAAAGAAATAGCTGTTATTTGGACAACTTAAAAATATATATCGCACGTGTAGGTACATACGTGGTATGTTATTATTAGATTTTATGGTTATAATTGTTAGATTATTATTATCGCGTAATTAGTTCAGTTCATTAAGTGATCATAAATTGTTCATTAAAAGAGTGCAATGATTAGAGTTACGGCATTACTAATATGCAAGACCCTGTGTATATAATATATGCTATAACAATTACATAATTATATACCAAAATTTTAAAACAAAACATTTTCTTTTCATTCTAAAAAAAAAAACAATTTTACTATAAGAGCTGTGTGGTAATTTTTCCGGTTGAAAATCTGTGATACATACTTCAGACGGTAGCTTGCATAAGACTGATGCGATTTAACTTAACTTCAAAGACATCAACCCCACGAGATAACTCGCCGTGTGCAGAGACTATTGGATTTATCTCGGCTTATCCTAGCATAGCCGGTGTTCAGGCAAAGGGAAGCCAAATTTCCCCGTAACAGTTTTTTTTCAAGATCAACAGCTTATATACAATGTACACAATATAACAATATATATACAATATAACAATATCGACGAGCGTATTGTTTTTCGAGCCAATCTTTTCAATGGTATACACGGGTGGGCCAGTTTACAAAAAAACTGAACATCCTTGAGCCTTCGCGTACCGTGTATCGGCAATTCCTAATTACGGTCGCGACGAATGGCTTCCGGCCCTTAGCTTGACTCAGCGTATGTCGCTGCTCTCGCCTAGAAGCGCCCACGCTGGCGGCGCATTGCGATACCGGCGTTTCACGCGCCATCGGACCCTATCTGTTAGGGATGTCTACATTTGGTTTTAATTTGTATATTCCATCGTTCAATACTTATAATCGAATTAACAAAAAAAAAACACGCTAACAATCCTAATTTTAAGCCGCGTATTAATAACAAGCTTTTGCCCGCGACTCCGTCCGCGTGGAATAGTTACTTTGGTATAACACAAAATTTTACCCCCCCCCCCCTTCATTTACGTAGAAAGTGAAAATATTTTTGAATTGAAATGTTAAGGAAGCTATTTTGAAAATTTCTTTATTGGTGCTCCACTTGTATTGGTCTTACCGTGATGCTATATAGCCTATTGCCTTCCTTAATAAATGGGCTATCTAACACTGAAAGCATTTTTCAAATCAGACGAGTAGTTCCTGAGATTTTCCTGAGATTTTGCAACATTCTGTATTGGTGCTCCGCCTGCGTTGATATTAGCGTGATGTTATAATATAGCATATAGCCTTCTTCGATAAATGGGCTATCTAACACTGAAATAATTATTCAATTCGGACCCGTAGTTCCTGAGATTAGCGCGTTCGAACAAACAAACTCTTCCGCTTTATAATATTAATAGCGACCCGCCTTCGCTTCGCTTCGGAAACTGTAATTTATTATTGATTTCTCCACTATTTAATGGATGTTATTATACATATAAACCTCCCTTTTCAATCACTCTATCTATTAAAAAAAACCGCGTCAAAATCGGTTGCGTAGTTTTAAAGATTTAAGCATACATAGGGATATAGTCCACATTGCGTTTCCAGAGATCTTTTTTGCCACGTACCATCCGGCTATGGAATGAGCTCCCCTCCACGGTGTTTCCCGAGCGCTACGACATGTTCTTCTTCAAATGAGGCTTGTGGAGAGTATTAAGCGGTAGGCAGCGGCTTGTTTCTGCCCCTGGCATTGCTGAAGTCCATGGGCGACGGTAACCACTCACCATCAGGTGGGCCGTATGCTCGTCTGCTTATACGGCAAAAAAAATAAAAAATAAAAATAGGGACAGAGAAAGCGACTTTTATAACTATATAAACAAACGACTATGTTGAAGTATAGATAATGACATTTTTAAACACAACAATATAAGTTCATTTAAATTATCCGAGCGCACTAAGCCCTCAGCTTGCTTCAGCGGTAATAAACAGATCGATTGACCGTTCCGACCCTCACAAGGCGCGTTGGTGTACAAAAAACTTGTACCACGCCAGCCCTGTTTACCTGCCGTTGATGTTCGCGATCTTATTACCGCGCCGGCGAAATAAAAAAAATTATACAAAGGAAGGCGGCTAGTCAGCGGCGAGGGCCTCCGAGATTTATGGAGGCGCGGCGCCGCTCGCGGCTTCCAGGAAGAGAGAAGCTGCCCCGCTCGAATATTGATCACCCAATGTTGCCCGGTTCTATTAATAGTAGTTCGGTTGTCGCCCCGCGGGAGTTACCGCTTGTCCGATCGTTGCCCACGCAAACGTGTGTGTACATTCTGTTTTATGTGTCCGCTAATTGCTTTGTTACTACTACGTTGTATTTTAATAAGCCTATTTTATTTATTAGCTTCAGACGTATATATATGTATGTTTGTAACGGAATTTTTGAACATGATTTTGACACCCTTCAAAACGTCGGATTAACTCGAAATTTGGTGTACTTATTAAGGACCGATGACAATTCAATATTTAAAAAAAAATTGAAAAAAATATATTGAAAAAATTGAAATTCAACTAAAAAATGAAAAATAAATAATAGTTTAAAAATAACTAATAAATAACTTTATAACTACTGATACCATGCACGCCACGCTTTTTTTTACAATAAAATCATTTTTCTTACACTATTTTCAATTCAAATTTATTAAAGTTTATTTTCTATTTTATAGTTGGATTTTCTATAAAAGCGTATTTTGTTAGTATTTTTATAACTTCTATTTATTAACTATTAATTGCGCTTATGCTAAAGCTAAATGACGTAATGAAATCACCCGAATCGAATAGTAACGTTAAATTATCAAAGCTAAGATAGGACAATTAATGTTCTAAAGAACACTTTTTCTTTTATTGCATAGATGGGTGGACGAGCTCACAGGTATTAAGTGGTTGGTTACTGGAGCCCATAGACATCTACAACGTAAATGCGCCACCCACCTTGAGATATAAATTCTAAGGTCTCAAGTATAGTTACAACAGCTGCCCCACCCTTCAATTACTAGTTCTGCCACACATTACTAGTTCTAGTAAAAAAAAGAAATTTTTGTAATAACACAAGATTTACCGAAAAATTAGAACGGTTTATAACAACACTTTTCTATTCAAATATTCGAAATACTGTTTTTCATTGCTTGGACTTGTAACATTGATGATTTATAATGAATTCACCGGAATTGTTTAGAAGTCCATAGTTCAATATTAAAACAAAAAGAAATAGCCTTATCTATGTATGTTCCCAATAATGAGTTTTTGATTGAGCCTCTGTTAGCCCGATGAGTACTGATGCATGTTAAAAATTAATGACGGTCGTTTACAGAGATAAGCCGATGCTTGAATTGTAGTGATATTTCCCTGTCTAATCACTGGTGGTCTAAGGGGCTAGTCCTACTCACGGATTGGTAGGTGAGCTTACGGGATCATCTTGAGAGAGTCCCTAACACGGAGAAATTACTTATTTCTTCTTTAAGCGACATTTTTGCAACTTAGAACTTTAAAATTCTGGAAATATGTAATATCATAACAAAAATACTTCTTCGGCTATTTTAATGGAGTAAATTTAATCGAAGTCCATAATTTATTAAATCAAAATGCAAGGTAGCTTAATAACCTAAAAGTATATAATTATCCGCAACACGCTTCGTCAGATTATAGAAACAGATTTATCAGCAACATGCTTCGTCAAAAAGTACACACAAAAGAACACATTGAAGCTCAATTAAGATTTCGAACTGTTGATGCTAATACCAAATAAAACGCACATATTTTATACCTAATTACAAAGACTAGTGGTCCCGCAGTAGTCGAAATTCGACTAATTAATTGAAATTATAAGTTTGAACAGTATTATGGTTCTATTGTCAAAGACTAATTATTATCACAAATTTCGCCAAGACTACTCTTTAGATAAATAGTAACAAAGACAAACAATATTTAATCTATTCTGAATTTGACAATAAACTTTATGCAATAAGAAAAGTTTGACAATAAGCAAACAGTATGCATGCGTTGTGTATCAAATACTTGGTAGTGTGTGTAATGTTTTCTTTATTGATTTAATGTATCATTTATGCATAATTTAAAAAAAAAATTGCATTGTGCACTCCTTCTCTATATTCTCTATAAGTGTGGGAAATTTCATACTCCTCCGTCCGCGGAATTTTCGTAAAAAGGGGTACAAAGTTTTTGCTTCACCACCAAATAGTCCTTACATCCATCGATATTATAATCGATAATTGCAACAACAAAAAATAACCAAAAAGGGCATCGGTTCGTTCCGTGTACGAATTACATACGTGTGTATAATTTATAGAAAGTTAATATGAATGTGTGAAGTTTGCGCGTTAACAGACGAGACAAGACGGACGTGGCTCAGTCAGTGACGTGACCAGGGGTGTATTCAAGGTTAATTTTAAATTAAGAATATTATTTTGGAACGAAGCTCCTTATGGGACGATGCGGAGGGGTACCCTAACCGGGAAAAAACGTCCGTAACGTAAGATTTTTATTATTTATGTATAGTCCTAGTATGATGGCTATACAGTGTCTAATGTATAGTCTACGTTATGACGATCATTATTATTATTCATATAAATAGCTGTTTCTTTGTATATTATTATTATATATTTTTTACAACTCATTGTGAATAAAATAAAGTTGATAACTTTGTAAAGAATTAAAAATTAATATTTTTATATTATGGATCTTCGTTCCTAGCCGGTGTCTCACGACACCACACATCTTTTTTATTTTTTATTCTCTATTGTAATGTAATACACATACGTTTACGTAAGAAAAACAGTGTAATTGTAATCGAGAAATGATACGACTATTTGGAAAATTAATTTTAGTATTGAAGTGTTTGTCAGTATTGTATTATAAACCTTATTCCTGCACCATAGAAAGAATTCGTGAGCACGCCTTACATATTATGTGTTTTCTTAGAATTTAACGCTTTCTTTTCCGTAGCTTCTACGAGGTGCATGAGGGGAACGCGTGGGGTATATGGATTCTACCACCAACAGTAATTACAGTGGTCCTACCACCAGTAATTACACAAATTATAATGTTGCGGGTTTGATTTTTATTACAAGACGTTATCCCTTCACCGTGGAAGTCAATCGTGAATATTTGTTAAGTACGTATTTCATTAGAAAAACGTAGACCCGTTGGGGATAACTCAGCCATTCATTTCTGTAATATCGGTCATTAAACTGCTCGTCTGAGTCCGGTCCTGTCGAACTGATTATCACGCGGACGCGACATGCGCGGACGCGGAGCTGGCGACCGCGGGCGCGCCGCGTCGCTGACCTCGCGTCCTACACGTCATCGCTAAAATACCTATTGCTTATCCGACGTTGTACTTTATACTTTAACGCCTTCAGCTCTTATTACTGGTGGTAGGACCTCTTGTTAGTCCGCACGGGTAGGTACCACCGCCCTGCCTATTTCTGCCGTGAAGCAGTAATGCGTTTCGGTTTGAAGGGTAGGGTAGCCGTTGTAGCTATACTGAGATCTCAGAACTTATATCTCAAGGTGGGTGGCGCATTTACGTTGTAGATGTCTATGGGCTCCAGTAACCACTTAACACCAGGTGGGCTGTGAGCTCGTCCACCCATAAAAGCAATAAAAAAAAAATAACACTAGGAGCAGGTCTAGGGACCCCGGTAGCCGAGCTGATGCATGGGTTAGGTTGCACGTACGGAGGAGTACGTGCAACCTAACCCATGCATCAGCTCGCTGAGTTTCTCGCCGGATCTTCTCAGCGGGTCGCGATTCCGATCCGGTAGTAGATTCATTCGCGAAGCAGCTGCCGTTGAGTTGTAAAGTCTCCTTTGGAGGCGCTTGGGCAGCTGTAAGAAAACCCACCCTCTTGGCTGAGCCTTTGCTCGCCCATCTGTCCTGGTGAAACTGGAAAGGTCTCCGGGCCGCCAGTAATCCTTCAAACCTAAAAAAAAAACTTTATATTTAAATATAGCGTGCGTTTTTTTTCTGCTGCAGATAGATAGACGAACATCAAGGGGTTGCCAGAGATCACGGATACTACATCTGTCTCTCTTCTCATAAATAATACACATAAATTAGTTATAGATAAGCAACTCGAGCAATCAACAAAAATGTATACGGGCGTCGGCCACTAGATGGCTTCGCCTCGATTAGTTTCTCATTGCTCCTGTAGATGGCAGTAACATGTTACCTATCTTATATTTTATTTTTAATAAAGTTTTTTTTTAATTTTCAAAATCCACAAAAATCAATAAAATTTAATCAATTTGTCTATAGCTAAGAAATATTGTATGGTTTATATTTTTTTTAATTTCTCTGTTTAGTTATACAATAATTTGATGCCTTTACTTTAACAACATATAAGTTTAGGGGAATCCGCTACAAGATGTCGCTAGTTTTCATACAAAAAAATATTTGCCTTAAGGTATGATGTTTTAGGGCCCTGTCTCTTCTTCTAGCTGTGTCCGCCCAAAGCTGAGTCTAGGTCTCTTAATATGCACTCCATTCTTTTCGGTCTCTTGCCTTTTGCATCCAGTTCTTATCAGCTATTTTGACAAGGCCGTCGGTCCACCTCATTGGTTGCCTGCTCACGTTACGACGTCCAGTACGAGGTCTTCATTCCAGTACTTTTGTGCCTGAGCGATTGTCAGTGCGACGACATATGTGGCCGGCTACCATAAATGACACCAATCAACTATGTCCGATCCTACAAAGTGCAACGTAAGTCTTCTTGCTGTGTAAGCTCACAATACATTCTACCACCACGAAAACTATTAATATATAAGTATAATGGCGTTTTACCAATGATCTAGTACATAGCAACGTCACATACCGTAAAGCAACCTAATCTGTTACCCGACTCTAGCGAAGTCAAAGTATGAGTTAAAACCATTCTTTGTTACAAAACTTTAGTACTGGATCCAATGATACTGTGTAATTGTATACACGTCATTACGGATTCTCCCGATCCATTAACGGTGCTTTTAGGTACCTCAAGCATCGGTCACTGTTCTCGCCGAAGCCATTGCTTGCGACGAAGGGCTCGACGAGTAAATTAACCCATAGACACAGGCTACTGAGTTTCTCGCGGGATCTTCTCAGTGAGTCGCGTTTCCGATCCGGTGGTAGATTCTGCGAAACGCTGCTCTTGCTAGGGCCAGTATTAGCAATACTTCCGCTTTGTGCCCCGAGAGCTCACCTACACGCTAGGGTGAAGCTGAAATAGCCTCTCAAGGCTATCAGCATAGGTAAGGAAAAAAAACGTGTAATTCTTATTACAGTACGATTTCAAAGTTCGTGAGCAAAGATATATACATTGTATATGACAGCGTCCACATCGTAAAAACCAGCAACGAACATCGAAAGCCGAACGATTAGAATCGCATTAACAAAATTATCATCGTTAGTACGAAAATAGAATTGTCGCATACCGGGCCCATGACTGCGGAGTACCTACCAAGGATCGCTTAGATCGCGTAGCGTCGCATTTCTCTTATCGTACGTACGTTACGTCACCTTATCGTGCGTCGAAGCGGGCCGAAACAATGCACCATTATCGTGTTTATATGCGTCATCGAGTCACGAAAACTATACCGAAAAGTGCTCTATTCGCGTCATATGTCAGTTTTCAATATGAAGGGTCGTTCGATCCGAGATACCGCGCTGTCGTATCGATTTGTTGTTATCGATATTAAATGCCGCAAATTCGTATAATAAAATGCATTAAAGTACATACTCCCACTATGTTTTTTTTGGCTAGATTAATGTTTAGTGTATGTTTATTGCATGGGACTTGCGGAGAACTACGTAGAAAGAACTACGTACGTCATGTGGTCTATGGGTCATAACTTCTTAACTTCAGAACCGTGCGCTCATCTATCTAAGTTAGAAAAACAACCTAGACTGGATATAATTATTTATTTAAAATAATATGTATTTAAGTTGTGGAAAGAACATTATACTTGGAACTTTCCTGATGAAAAGTTTTGAAAATAGTAATTTTTTGGCTAAAGAAAAATAGTTAGGTTTTTTATTTTGTTTTATTGCTTAGTTGGGTGGACGAGCTCACGGCCCACTTTGTGTTAAGTAGTTACCGAAGCCCATAGACAATTACAACGTAAATGCCGCCACCCACCTTGAGACATGAGTTCTAAGGTCTCAGTATAGTTACAACGGCTACCAGGCCTTCAAACTGAAATGCGTTACTGCTTCACGGCAGAAATAGGCAGGGTGGTGGTACTTACCCACGTACGGACTCAAAAAACGTCCTACTACCAGTAATTACGTAAACTATAATTTTGCGAGTTTGATTTTTATTACACGATGTTATTTATTCCTTTACCGTGGAAGTCCATCGTGAACATTTGTTAAGTAAGTACGTATTTCATTGGAAAAATTGATACCTGCTGGCGGGATTCGAACACCGATGCATCGCTACATGCACCGGACGTCTAATCCTTTAGGCCACGACGACTTCCATTATGCTTATAATAGCAAATTTTTCTGGCTTCCTTGGCCTCAGTGGCGGAGAGAGAATAACCGCCATTCGCTCTGCTGATCCTCAATTTTATAATGGCCTTAGTCTAAAGCCTTAATTGCTTTATAGTATCAGTTTTCCAACTACATATATTCCACGGCTACTTTGTGTAAGGTTTATGATTATTTATATTAATATGATTATATAAAGTCCTATAGATATTAAGAATTATTATTAAATATGAGGTTTGTATTGCAAAACATTTAAATATTATTGTTTATTAATTGCTCAATTGACTGCTTTTAAAGTCACGTGACTAAGCCACGTGACCAGTCACGAGGGGATAGCCGGCTGAGACATATTTAAAAGAGAATGCAGACGGTGAGAGCACATCCAATCACGATGTTCGACCAGCCCATACCGTGGGCCCCGAAGGTCAAATATTTAGGCGTCACCCTCGACAGTAGGATGACATTCCGCCCCCACATTAAGACGGTACGCGACCGTGCCGCCTTCATTCTAGGACGTCTCTACCCGATGATATGTAGGCGAAGTAAAATGTCCCTTAGAAATAAGGTGACACTACAAAACTTGCATACGCCCCGTCATGACCTATGCAAGTGTAGTGTTCGCTCACGCGGCCCGCATACACCTAAAAACATTTCAAATTATTCAATCCCGTTTTTGCAGGATAGCCGTCGGAGCCCCGTGGTTCGTCAGGAACGTCGACCTCCATGACGACCTGGACTTAGAGTCCATCAGTAAGTATCTTCAGTCGGCGTCCATGCGCCNGCCGCGCAATGGTTGCCGAATTGTCGTTTTTATAAAACTCGCGCACACAAAACGCACGGTCCGCTCCGGTAAAACGCTCCATCGCGACTAAATTCCCAGAAACCGAAGTTACTCCCCCCGCTTCCCCTGCACCGCTCACGCGCGCCCTGTTCGTTTTATTCAAATTTTACTTTTCAAAGGACTTATGGGCCACCCTGTACTATGTATGTAGTGATAATGACATTTTTAAACACAACAACACAAGTAAATTTAACTTATCCGAGCGCACTAAGCCCTCAGCTTGCTTCAGCGGCAATAAACAGATCGATTGACCGTTCCGACCCTCACAAGGCGCGTTGGTGTACAAAAAACTTGTACCACGCCAGCCAGCCCTGTTTACCTGCCGTTGACGTTCGCGATCTTATTACCGCGCCGGCGAAATAAAAAAAAATATATACAAAGGAAGGCGGCTAGTCAGCGGCGAGGGCCTCCGAGATTTATGGAGGCGCACGAATATTGATCACCCAATGTTGCCCGGTTCTATTAATAGTAGTTCGGTTGTCGCCCCGCGGGAGTTACCGCTTGTCCGAACGTTGCCCACGCAAACGTGTGTGTACGTTCTGTTTTATGTATCCGCTAATTGCTTTGTTACTACTACGTTGTATTTTAATAAGCCTATTTTATTTATTAGCTTCAGACGTGTATGTATGTATGTTTGTAACGTAATTTTTGAACATGATTTTGACCCCCTTCGAAATGTCGGATTAACTCGAAATTTACGGCATATTTATTAAGGACCGGTGACAATTCAATATTTAAAAAAAAATTGAAAAAAATTTATTGAAAAAATTGAAATTCAACTAAAAAATGAAAAATAAATAATAGTTTAAAAATAACTAATAAATAACTTTATAACTACTGATACCATACACGCCACGCTTTTTTTACAATAAAATCATTTTTCTTACACTATTTTGAATTCAAATTTATTAAAGTTTATTTTCTATTTTTTAGTTGGATTTTCTATAAAAGCGTATTTTGTTAGTTTTTTTATAACTATTGTTTATTAACTATTAATTGCGCTTTGCTAAAGCTAAATGACGTAATGAAATCACCCGAATCGAATAGTAACGTTAAATTATCAAAGCTAAGATAGGACAATTAATGTTCTAAAGAACACTTTATCTTTTATTGCTTAGATGGGTGGACGAGCTCACAGGTATTAAGTGGTTGGTTACTGGAGCCCATAGACATCTACAACGTAAATGCGCCACCCACCTTGAGATATAAATTCTAAGGTCTCAAGTATAGTTACAACAGCTGCCCCACCCTTCAATTACTAGTTCTGCCACACATTACTAGGTCTAGTAAAAAAAAAAAAATTTTTGTAATAACACAAGATTTACCGAAAAATTAGAACGGTTTATAACAATATTTTTCTATATAAATATTCGAAATATTGTTTTTCTTTGCTTGGACTGTAACACTGATGATTTATAATGAATTCACCGGAATTGTTTAGAAGTCCATAGTTTAATTTTAAAACAAAAAGAAATAGCCTTATCTATGTATGTTCTCAATAATGAGTTTTTGATTGAGCCTCTGTTAGCCCGATGAGTACTGATGCATGTTAAAAATTAATGACGGTCGTTTACAAAGATAAGCCGATCCTTGAATTGTAGTGATATTTCCCTGTCTAATCATTGGTGGTCTAAGGGGCTAGTCCTACTCACGGATTGGTAGGTGAGCTTACGGGATCATCTTGAGAGAGTCCCTAACACGGAGAAATTACTTATTTCTTCTTTAAGCGACATTTTTGCAACTTAGAACTTTAAAATTTGGAAATATGTAATATCATAACAAAAAGACTTCTTCGGCTATTTCAATGGAGTAAACTTAATTGAAGTCGACAATTTATTAAATCAAAATGTAAGGTAGCTTAATAACCTAAAAGTGTATATAATTATCCGCAACACGCTTCGTCAGATTATAGAAACAGATTTATCAGCAACATGCTTCGTCAAAAAGTACACACAAAAGAACACATTGAAGCTCAATTAAAACTTCGAACTGTTGATGCTAATCACTACATATTATAAAACAAAGTCGCTTTCTCTGTCCCTATGTATGCTTAAATCTTTAAAACCTTAGTTTTACCTAGTTGCGTACAACGGATTTTGATACGGTTTTTTTAATGGATAGAGTGATTGAAGAGGAAGGTTTTTGTGTATAATAACATCCATGAAATAGTGGAGAAATCAATAATAGATTACAGTTTCCGAAGCGAAGCGAGGGCGGGTCGCTAGTACCAAATAAAACGCACATTTAATTACAAAGATAACTGTCGCGTAATAAGCGAAATGACGTTTAAACCAAATAGCCTTACAATTATCGATATTATTATCGATATTATAATCGATAATTGCAACAACAAAAAATAACCAAAAAGGGCATCGGTTCGTTCCCTGTACGAATTACATACGTGTGTATAATTTATGGAAAGTTAATATGAATGTGTGAAGTTTGCGCGTTAACAGACGAGACAAGACGGACGTGGCTCAGTCAGTGACGTGACCAGGGGTGTATTCAAGGTTAATTTTAAATTAATAATATTATTTTGGAACGAAGCTCTTATGGGACGATGCGGAGGGGTACCCTAACCGGGAAAAAACGTCCGTAACGTAAGATTTTTATTATTTATGTATAGTCTTAGTATGATGGCTATACAGTGTCTAATGTATAGTCTACGTGAAGACGGTTATTATTATTATTCATATAAATAGCTGTTTCTTTGTATATTATTATTATATATTTTTCACAACTCATTGTGAATAAAATAAAGTTGATAACTTTGTAAAGAACTTAAAATTAATATTTTTATATTATGGAACTTTGTTCCTGGCCGGTGTCCCACGACACCACACATCTTTTTTATTTGTTTTCTCTATCGTAATGTAATACGCATGCGTTTACGTAAGAAAAACAGTGTAATTGTAATCGAGAAATGATACGACTATTTGGAAAATTAATTTTAGTATTGAAGTGTTTGTCAGTATTGTATTATAAACCTTATTCCTGCACCATAGAAAGAATTCGTGAGCACGCCTTACATATTATGTGTTTCCTTAGAATTTAATGCTTTCTTTTCCGTAGCTTCTACGAGGTGCATGAGGGGAACGCGTGGGGTATATGGGTCCTACCACCACCAGTAATTACAGTGATCCTACCACCAGTAATTACACAAATTATAACGTTGCGGGTTTGATTTTTATTACAAGACGTTATTCCTTCACCGTGGAAGTCAATCGTGAACATTTGTTAAGTACATATTTCGTTAGAAAAACGTAGACCCGTTGGGGATAACTCAGTCATTCATTTCTGTAATATCGGTCATTAAACTGCCCGCCTGACTCCGGTTCTGTCGAACTGATTATCACGCGGACGCGACATGCGCGGACGCGGAGCTGGCGACCGCGGGCGCGCCGCGTCGCTGACCTCGCGTCCTACACGTCATCGCTAAAATACCTATTGCTTATCCGACGTTGTACTTTATACTTTGACGCCTTCAGCTCTTATTACTGGTGGTAGGACCTCTTGTTAGTCCGCACGGGTAGGTACCACCGCCCTGCCTATTTCTGCCGTGAAGCAGTAATGCGTTTCGGTTTGAAGGGTGGGGCAGCCGTTGTAACTATACTGAGATCTCAGAACTTATATCTCAAGGTGGGTGGCGCATTTACGTTGTAGATGTCCATGGGCACCAGTAACTACTTAACACCAGGTGGGCTGTGAGCTCGTCCACCCATCAAAGCAATAAAAAAAAATGACACTAGGAGCAGGTCTAGGGACCTCGGTAACCGTTCTCGTCGAACTCGACAAAGAGTTCGACGTGCAACCTAACCCATGCATCAGCTCGTTGATTTTCTCGCCGGATCTTCTCAGCGGGTCGCGATTCCGATCCAGTAGTAGATTTATTCGCGAAGCAGCTGCTCTTGAGTTGTTAGGTCTCCTTCGGAGGCGCTCGGGCAGCTGTTAGCAAATCCATCCCTCCTGGCTGAGCCTTTGCTCGCCCATCTGTCCTGGTGAAACTAGAAAGGCCTTCGGGCCACTTAATCCTTCAATCCTAAAAAAAACTTTATACTTATATATAGCGTGCGTTTTTTTTTGCTTCAGATAGGGAGACGAACTCATCAAGTGGTTACTAGATAGCACGGATAGTACATCTATCTCTCTTCTCATAAATAATACACATAAATTAGTTATATATAAGCAACTCAAGCAATCAACAAAAATGTTTACGGGCGTCGGTTACTAGATGGCGTCGCTTCGATTAGTTTCTCATTGTTCCTGTAGATGGCAGTAGGTATTACCTATCCTATATTTTATTTTTAATAAAGAGTTTTTTTAATTCTTAGAGCCCATAAATTCATAAAATTTTATCAAATTGGTCAATAACAAATATTTCTTTTATTTCATTAATTTTTTTATTTCTCTACTTAGTGATACAGTAATTAGATGCATTAACTTTAACAACATATAAGTTTAGGGGCATCCGCTACAAGATGTCGCTAGTTTCCATATAAAAAAACTTTGGCCTCAAGTATCGCAGGGGCCTTGTCTCTTCTTCTAGCTGTGTCCACCCAAAGCTGAGAGTAAGTCTCTTCATATGCACTCCACTCTTTTCGGTCTCTTGCCTTTCGCGTCCAGTCTATCAGCTATTTTGACAAGGTCGTCGGTCCACCTCATTGGTTGTCTGCCCACGTTACGAAGTCCAGTACGAGGTTTTCATTCCAGTACTTTTGTGCCTCAGCGATTGTCAGTGCCACGACATATGTGGCCGGCTACCATAAATGACATCAATCAACTGTGTCACATCCTTCAAAGTGCAACGTAAGTCTTCTTAATGTATAAGCTCACAATACATTCTACCACCACGACAACTATTAATATAGGTATAAGTGCGTTTTACCAATGATCTAGTACATAGCAACGTCACATACCGTAAAGCAACCTAATCTGTTACCCGACTCTAGCGAAGTCAAAGTATGAGTTAAAACCATTCTTTGTTTCATGATTTTAGTACTGGATCCAACGGTACTGTGTCATTAGGCATCCTCCCGATCCATTAACGGTGCCTTTAGGTACCACAAGCATCGGTCACCGTTCTCGCCGAAGCCATTGCTTGCTACGAAGGTCTCGGCGAGTAAATTAACCCATAGACACAGGCTACTGAGTTTCTCGCGGGATCTTCTCAGTGAGTCGCGTTTCCGATCCGGTGGTAGATTCTGCGAAACGCTACTCTTGCTAGGGCCAGTATTAGCAATACTTCCGCTTTGAGCCCTGAGAGCTCACGTAGACGCTAGGGTGAATCTAAAATAGCCTCTCAAGGCTATCAGCATAGGTAAGGAAAAAAAGACGTGTAATTCTTATTACAGTACAGTTTTAAAGTTCGTGAGCAAAGATATGACAGCGTCCACATCGTAAAAACCAGCAACGAACATCGAAAGCCGAACGATTAGAATCGCATTAACAAAATTATCATCGTTAGTACGAAAATAGAATTGTCGCATACCGGGCCCATGACTGCGGAGTACCTACCAAGGATCGCTTAGATCGCGTAGCGTCGCATTTCTCTTATCGTACGTACGTTACGTCACCTTATCGTGCGTCGAAGCGGGCCGAAACAATGCACCATTATCGTGTTTATATGCGTCATCGAGTCACGAAAACTATACCGAAAAGTGCTCTATTCGCGTCATATGTCAGTTTTCAATATGAAGGGTCGTTCGATCCGAGATACCGCGCTGTCGTATCGATTTGTTGTTATCGATATTAAATGCCGCAAATTCGTATAATAAAATGCATTAAAGTACATACTCCCACTATGTATTTTTTTGCTAGATTAATGTTTAGTGTATGTTTATTGCATGGGACTTGCGGAGAACTACGTAAAAAGAACTACGTACGTCATGTGGTCTATGGGTCATAACTTCTTAACTTCAGAGCCGTGCGCTCATCTATCTAAGTTAGAAAAACAACCTAGACCTAGATATAATTATTTATTTAAAATAATATGTATTTAAGTTGTGGAAAGAACATTATCCATGGAACTTTCCTGATGAAAAGTTTTGAAAATAGTAATTTTTTGGCTAAAGAAAAATAGTTAGGTTTTTTATTTTGTTTTATTGCTTAGTTGGGTGGACGAGCTCACGGCCCACTTTGTGTTAAGTAGTTACCGGAGCCCATAGACAATTACAACGTAAATGCCGCCACCCACCTTGAGACATGAGTTTTAAGGTCTCAGTATAGTTACAACGGCTACCCGGCCCTCAAACTGAAAAGCGTTACTGCTTCACGGCAGAAATAGCCAGGGTGGTGGTACTTACCCACGTACGGACTCAAAAAACGTCCTACTACCAGTAATTACGTAAACTATAATTTTGCGAGTTTGATTTTTATTACACGATGTTATTTATTCCTTTACCGTGGAAGTCCATCGTGAACATTTGTTAAGTAAGTACGTATTTCATTGGAAAAATTGATACCTGCTGGCGGGATTCGAACACCGATGCATCGTTATATGCACCGGACGTCTTATCCTTTAGGCCACGACAACTTCCATAATGCTTATAATAGCATTTTTTTCTGGCTACCTTGGCCTCAGTGGTGGAGAGAGAATACCGAATGCTCTGATGATTCTCAATTTTATAATGGCCCAAACGTGATCTCACTGTTTCGCGGTAGAAACAGGCGGAATCGTGGTGACTAGGAAACTTTGAAGTCTAAAGCCTTAATTGCTTTATAGTATCAGTTTTCCAACTATATTCCACGGCTGCTTTGTGTAAGGTTTATGATTATTTATATTAATAAGATTATATAAAGTCCTATAGATATTAAGAATTATTATTAAATATGAGGTTTGTATTGCAAAACATTTAAATATTATTGTTTATTAGTTGCTCAATTGACTGCTTTTAAAGTCACGTGACTAAGCCACGTGACCAGTCAAGAGGGGATAGCCGGCTGAGACATATTATTTAAAAGAGAATGCAGACGGTCAGAGCACAACCACTTCGACAAAGCGGCACGACACGAGAACCCTCTCATCGTGGCCGCCGGTAACTACATTCCCGATCCTGGGGACAGAATGGAAAGCAGTCGACGTCGCCCAAAACACGTCATCTCGGATCCTCCCGATCCACTAACGGTGCTTCTAGGTACTTCAAGTCAAGCACCGGTCACCGTTCTTGTCGAACCCGTCGCTTGCGACGAAGGGCTCGACGAGTAAATTAACTCCCAGACACAGCCCACTGAGTTTCTCGCCGGATCTTCTCAGTGGGTCGCGTTTCCGATCCGGTGGTAGATTCTGCGAAGCATGACTCTTGCTAGGGTTCGTGTTAGCAACGTCATCAGGTTTGAGCCCCGTGAGCTCACCTACAAACGTTAGGGTTACGCTGAAATAGCCTCTCAAGGCTATCAGCATAGGTAGGAAAAAAGAAAAAAGAAAAAAAAGTCAGAGCACAGTAGTTGAATAAGACGCATCAATGTATAATTGGTAGATTAAACCAGAGTGTGAATAAAGTTAGTCTGTTTAATTTATATGTCTGACACCGAAAATTTGTAATGGTGGTAGCGATTTCATCACTCACGAACATTGCATAGTATAATTTCTCTCACTTTAATTAGAATGTCGTCAAATGTGTAATAAATAATACAGTTCGACAATGGGTTTTCGCGAATTGGCTTCCCCGGCCAACAAATCAGGTTCATTATCACCGATAAGGCGGGGATAGTTTTCGTATCGATTATGTAAAGCACTATTGTTTATACACCGATTATTTCGAAAGACATTCGAACTCTCAATAAAGCATCGTACGTTAATCTTAAGTACGTTGAACGTTATCCTTGACGTTTGCAGGTTTCCACGTGTAACGGGGAGCCGACGATGGCCGTTTGTAATTCAGTTTTCACTTGTTAAGCGCTAAAGGATAGCTTTCGTCGGCAACTTGCGTCGAACGCCCCGAGGCGGCGCGGCGCGTTACGGAGTGCTTCGTAGAAACGACTTCTGTTCTGTGCCCCGGGTAATACTACTTCAGCGATCTGCTAATCGATACATACCCGGGTACTTTAATGGTATTCGATTACCAAAAGACGCTACGGTCTAATGTTAGAAACTTAAGGAATTTATTTAAGCGTAATACTTTAGATTTGATCCGAGCTGGATTAGTATCTATACTTTCGTAATTTTGCATATCACAAAACTAGCAACAAATTAATGTTCCACCGGTAAGAGTGACACCATCTATCGCCGAGAAGCCGAACGAATATCGAAGGATCTAGAAGCATCTAGAACGCTCGAGAAGTACAACGCCATCTATTGTCACATAGCGGAAACACACAATACTCGACTTTTGTGGAATATTCTAGATAATTCTTGGGATGTGGTATAAAGCGTTGCAGAGCTGGCACGCAGTCAGTTAGTAATTGAAACTACTCGAAGCGAAACAGCGAACGGATCACCTGAAGCGAAGCGGATAAAGCGAATTGAGAATTTTAAAGTGTTTGTAAAGTGTTTTAAGTATTCTAAGTGTTGAATACAGTTTTTAATTTGTACTCCGGTTGAATTTTATTTATCCAGAACCCCAGCCCGTAACATTAATAATATAGGGACAATATACAAGGCGGTCTCGCTAAATATTGTTTCTAAAGGTCCGTGGCCTCCGGCTTCCTTACTGTCTTAGGCTTTGTTGTTGTTTACATTTGTAGTGGAATCGATGGGGTGCCTGAATATCTGGTAATATCTCGGGTCAGCCTTTGAAATGTTACGGAGTGAGATTCTAAAGTTGATTTGTTATCTTCATCTTCGGAACGATCGACTGTGTTTTGTTTCGCATTCGACAAGCAACCTACCGGACAAATGATAGGGTTCGTTTTTATTCAATCGCCTATTCGAACGACGCAGTTTCATGATTCTATAGTACTATCGCTGCGCTGAACATCTGAAAGGGAGAGAATGTTCTAGAAACTGAAAATGCGAATCTGATGCTTGATTCGGTAGGCAGCGGCTGTAGTGATGAGAAATAGTGGTTGGAGCTGCTTGTGACTTTGACAAATCGGTTCGAGGTGTCTAATGTATTCTAACAGCTACTTTACCCTTCAAACGGAGAGGCGATGCATCGCGGCAGAATTAGGCAAGTTGGTTGTGCCATTTCGCCCGAGTTCTTAATACCATCAGTAATTAGACATACAAATAAATATATAAATAAATATTTACTGACAACCACGCCACGTTAACTGGTCCCGTGATAAGTTCGTAAAGAACTTGTGTTACAGGTACCAGATAACGGAAATAAATTTTTATTATACACATACATATATTTAATATACATCCATAACCCTGGAAAAGACATTTATATTTATCATACAAATATCTTCCCTTGGCGGGATTCGAACCCGCGACCCCCTTGTGTAGTGACCATGTCACTTACCACTACACCAGACGGCCGTTAAGATGATTTAATGATTTAATTGTACGTGTTTGATCTTTGTTACACAATGTTACTTTTCCATTATAAAATGTAGTAAGCCGTCGTCATCATTGAATTCGACTCGTGTACGTATTTCATTATAAAAATTGGTACCAGCGTCCCGGATTCCAATTCTAGAATAGTCACACGAAGCGTTTTTCACATAAGATCAAGCACGCTTCCCTTGGCATCGTTCTTCTAATTTCTGCCGCAAATTCAATAATGAGCTTCTCAAATTAATTTAAGAAGTGGAACCGTTATTCCATGTATTGGACTTTCGACTTGAAGATGACTTCAGAATGTACAGTGTGCTTTTAATGGGCTGAAAGGTATTCTTCTCGACAGCAGAACGCTCGTAGACCGGCTACGAAAAAAAAACTGTCGACTTAAGTGAAAGCTCATTCCAGACAAAACTTTCTAAACTCAATATGATGTAATTCTAAAGCCATTTCAAAACGACTGCAGATCATGCATAAGCTGTTTCAAAATCGCGGACGTTCTGCAGTGACTGCGTCCGCAGCTGCGCAATGTTTTTATGCTCCCAGCCGAGTGCAGATGGGCCACACCGCTGACACTGTGGCATACGCGGAAGCGGGCGGTGACCTCGCCAAACTCGTTTGTCTTATTTGGCACGATGTGAAAGATATTAAAGGACCCGTCGTGTTAATATCCGCTTATTCTAGTCTTCTGTGTAATTAATATCAATGAGAATAACTTATAATTAGGTGATTTATTAGATCGTGTAATAAAAATCACATCCGCAAAATTATAATTTGCGTAATTACTGGTGGTAGGACCTCTTGTGAGTCCGCACGGGTAGGTACCACCGCCCTGCCTATTTCTGCCGTGAAGCAGTAATGCGTTTTATGGCGCATTTACGTTGTAGATGTCTATGGGCTCCGGTAACCACTTAACACAAGGTGGGCTGTGAGCTCGTCTACCCATCTAAGCAATAAAACAAAAGGTGAATGTAAACGTGACTCAGTAAATTTTGGCCTAGCATAATTAACTCTTTAAAGGCTACCGGGTATAAGAGAGCTGTCCTGGAAAATGTGAATTGTTGGAAGTATGATTGAAAAATCCTTGTTAGGATTGTAGAAATTAAAAGCAGCTTACTATCGCTCAAGACATGCCAAGGTCAAAGTTAAGACACGACTTACCGCATAGCTTTTGTGGCCTAGGCTCTAGTGAGAGAACCATAAAAAAGTCTAATTAATTCAGATAATAGTACAAAATAAACATACTTGCTGATGTGATTCATATTACACGCAATCTATGCTGCACAAAAAAATACATTCCCTTGTTACGGCTTCGCTTTACATTGCAGTTTCACTACGATGGTCCTTGACAAGTGGGATTGTTTAACTTGATTTTAACTATAAATTTCTGAAGAGCTACGAGAATATTGAAAGAATATAGGACCGAATTGGAAAATATTACAAGAAAATTCAAAGGGGTGAATTTTTATTCTTTTTACATAGTGTATATGTATATATAATAACATATATATAAATGAATTGCTGTTCGTTAGTCTCGCTAAAACTCGAGAAGGGCTGGACCGATTTGGCTAATTTTGGTCTTGAATTATTTCTAGAAGTCCAGAGAAGGTTTAAAAGGTGAATAAATATGAAAATGCTCAGAATTATATAAAAACGAATAATTTTGTTTTTCCTTTGATGTGTCCCCCGTCGGACGGATTCCTTTTCTTTATTTTATACAAAAGTTTAGGTCTTTTATTTATCGATGGAGGCACTACGAAGTCTGCCGGGTCAGCTAGTTATTGATATAAATTAGGAACTGTGTACCCTTATTGTGTTGTGATTATGTTGTTTTTTTTCGCACTCCGCTATCGCTCGTGTACCCTGTGTCTGGTCTGACGGCGCGGACGCACGTAACTGCATCGCGGTGACAGGGCACCGCGCATTATCGCGTCTCGGTCACGGGCTGACTCATCCGCTCAGCCGTCATCGTCTACCGACTGTTGCTAACGACCACGCGAACGGAATACAAAAATATCGAATATTTAGCTTATGAAATTACTTTGAACGGGATTATGGGTATTTTGCGTCGCAACTTTACGATTTAATCCTATGCAATGACGTTCAAGATATCAGCTAAGTAACACATGGTATTTTTTTTTAGTCAGGACTAATTAGCCAGACATCACTGACCGAACAACACTAAAATCTTTCTTTGATTACAATGAAAATAATGTAAACGCCCAGTCTTCGTCCAAGCTGAACTCGATAAGATGGCGTGGTCTTAAGTACTACCGTGAGTAATCAAAGAGCTAAACTCTGCTATGCTATGCTGTATTGGTCCAAATTCGATCTTCTAATATGAATGAAGAAACTATTAAAAATATACACGTCTTGCTTTGTGTAATAGCGATGACTATGCGAACTGTATGTGTTCCTTAGCAGTGCACTGATAAATCGATCATCTATCTCGCTCACACCTCATTATGTCTTTCTGATAGGAAAAAATATAAGAACACAGTACGAGATAGTTAGCTGTTAGCCACATAAATCAGAGCGCAGCATAGCTTAGGCTTAGTCAAGACGGTCACAGGGTCCTTGCGATTTTCGCGGAGAATCCTAAGTGGTAGGCCGATATCCTTCAGAGGTGGCAACGCCTATAGCATACATTCATTTTTTAATCTCATCTAGACATTTTACTTGACACCCTAGTTCCTACAATTTCTATATTGAGTAGTTTTTTTGAGTTTCTGTGATAAAGGGCAGATAGCGTTTAAGGAGTTTCACGATTCCATTCGGGTTTTGAGATTAGCGTTTCATTTCTCTTCAAGATGGTTGGTTTGCCAGTTTACCGCCAGTTCGTCGGCCTTGCCTGGGAAGACCAC
The DNA here is from genome assembly GCF_003987935.1 of Bombyx mandarina. The sequence continues at coordinate 1,307,313 of NW_021011519.1, read as the reverse complement.
ATTCACGCCTTCCTTGAGGATTTCAGTCTGGGACTTGTAGTGCACTGATGGAGTGTCTTGGTACGAGTGGGTAATAACACTAACAATATCAAGCGTATTTTTCCCGAGAAGCCAAAACGCCTAAAGACTTGAAGAGTGTGGTTTCCGTTGTGTCAATCTATAATTGAAGGTTCAATCTTATGTATCAGGGTGGGTAGCGTTGTAAAATAAAATATGAGTATCAGTAACTGTTTGACATCAGGTTGGTTATGAGTTCATCTGCTCAATTTACATTGCTTGATATTTATTATCAATATCATTTTTCAATGTCACCTGAAAATAATAATTTAATGTTGTATAAGCAATGTATATTAAAGTGGACACCAATGAGCAATGCATTAATAATAAAATACGAGGGTACATAAATGTTTTTTACAAAAAAAAAACGAAACATTAACATAGTGAAAGTTTTCAATAGGTAACTGTTGGTCTAAGCAGTGAGATATAAACCTGTAAAACCCTTTACAAAACGGCTCATTTTAGTGTCGAATGCTCTTGTAAAACGGCAATATAAAGTAGCCTTTATGTTAAAGATACTAGAAATCAAAATACAATAAAACATGAAAGGCAACGATAATAACAACAGGGCCAGCAATCGTCCAGTTTAAAATGGCACACTTCGTTGCTCGGTTCGTTCTTTATTTCGCAGTTCAAAGAGATTTTTGTTTCGGATGAAAAGTGTCTCGTTAAATTGGACATTTTATTGAGTTAGTCGCAAACTTTTGCAGATATTGAAACGAATAGTGGCACCTGTTGAGCTCTGTTTGGAACTTCGTTAATAGCTCTGAACTGATATGAGGGTCTAGAGACAATAGAATTATGAGTTGGGGAAACGGACGGGCCAATTTTGATACTTTTTATTATTGCACGAAATTATTTAATGAAATGGCCGTATTATGAAAAGCGGTGTAATTGTATCGAGAGGTGATACGATGCCTATTCAGTAGGATGTCTCTAGAAAAACTACCCGCAATGTTGTTTTTTTTGCGTTTGAGATTTTGACCGCATGTCCCAATGGTGTTGATTTTCATGACATCCTATGAACAAGTTTCGTCACTTAACAACAGTTCGCCGGAGGTCTATATATCAGAGAAGTTATAACTATTTAAAATATAATAAATAAATAATAAAATTTAAGTTGATTTTTCGAGTTTTTTTTTATTGCCTTTGTAGGCAGACGAGCATACGGCCCACCTGATGGTGAGTGGTTACCGTCGCCCATGGACTTCAGCAATGCCAGGGGCAGAGCTAAGCCGTTCGTTGCCTACCGAGCCAAGCCGCTGCCTACCGCTTATAAATTATTAATTAATTTTTCTCCTGGACCAGAAAGGCCTTCAATATTCAAATTGCATTCTAGTGCATACATACATACCTAGGGAAACGTAGCGTGTGAAATTCCTTCACAAAGTCCTTTGTTACTGTAATAAAACTGGACGCATATTGTACGTTGATTCAATCCGAAACATTCACCTATCTCCAACTTTAGCGAGCGCTGAACGTGTTCATTAATTTTCTGGTAGTTCGCGATTTAATACGAAATCTATGGGCACAGTTATTCCCGGAAACTTGTCGGACTGACCGTAAACTAAATTAATAATGTTGTCCGTTCATTTTATGCTGGTAGTTCATTCGATTTCCCGTCTCGAAGAACGTTCTCCTAAACACTCATATACTGTACGACTGTTTACTATATCGTACAAAAGTATGATATAAAATGATTTAGTCAAAGTTTTACTGGTGGTAGGACCTCTTGTGTGTCCGTGCGGGTGGGTACCACCTCTCAGCCTATTTCTGCCGTGAAGCAGTAATGCGTTTCGGTTTGAAGGGTGGGGCAGCCGTTGTAACTACACTGAGACCTTAGAACTTATGTCTCAAGGTGGGTGGCGCTTTTACGTTGTAGATGTCTATGGGCTCCAGTAACCACTTAACATCAGGTGGGCTGTGTGCTCGTCCACCGATCTAAGCAATAAATAAATAAAAACTCAGTCTTACAGTCTCTTTCTTAGTCTCGGTCAGTCCGTCAGACAGATAGTCACAGTGCAGTAAAAGCCAATTCAGTCGTAAAGTTCAGTCGTTTCGCGCAGTGTCAGAATATAAAAAAGGAATTGAAACAGAGGTATTATACAAACACTTATTGTGAGCGTTTTCTGAATAAATAAATAAATAAATATATACTAACAATCACGCCACGTTAACCGGCCCCGTGATAAGTTCGTAAAGAACTTGTGTTAACTACCAATGTTTCATTTTAATTCAGTAGTCAATCGATACATATGTCAATATAATATAATAATAATAATATAATTTTAATTCATTAATTATATTTATAATTAATACTCAAAACTAGTATCTAGACTTTCGCTAACTTAGTGCTAGTGTTAGCAAGTACTTTCAGCTTGAGCCGCGCGAGCTCACCTAACAAACCGTGCGTATAGTCGGATTTTTTATTAGACGAAGTCAACTGACGTTTACTGTGTTGTCAGTTTTTGATGAAATAAAAATAGTGTTGTGACAAAGTGAACGATTGAAAAAACTCCTGAATTAATGAAATTGCCTCGATTGTCTAGTGAACAGTTGGTGTGCCGAATTGCCGATATCGGGTACGGGGTTCAAATTTTAGGTGTGCTTTGTACATACCAACGAGCTTTCGACGAAATATTATGTTCCTATAGTATCTACCTGTACTGAATACCGAGTGTTTTAATTAAGAAAAACATTGCGAGGAAGTTTGTAAGACTGTCATATTTCCAATACATCATATAGTTGAAATTATAGATGTATAAAATATAACAATTATAGGTAGGTAATGAAAATAAAAAAGCTGATTGTAGTTACATACTACTAGCAACATATATTGGAGCACTTTAATACAATTTTATTGTAAAATATAAATAATACTCTTTTATAGTTTGAAATTAATGATTAACTCTTCACACTTGTGGCGTTTTATTATGCGTAAGCCGGAACGCACGAGATGTGGGAAAAAGAATATAGTCTACACACGATACCTTTTTACCGCCAAATATGAAAAACATAAAAATAATTTATAATGTGATAATAACTAATTTAATGTAATTACTTTATGCCGCTACAACAATAAAATTTATATTGATTCAACTGTGGTGTTAATTACATAAAACACGCGAAATAAAGAAGGGACTATATGAACTCCCTCACACTCATTGTTCATTTGTGATTGAACGAGAACTGAACGCATCACTATTACTTTAAATATAGCAACATTATTTCACAAAGTGACATTAGCTACTGTCAGCTAGCTTCGTCTAATTAAAAATCCGACTATAGTTGAGATAGCTTTTTAAGCTACAAACGATTAGATATTCATAATCTTGTCTATATTTATGAAAAATATACAAATGTAGTGAAACCGAAACACTAATCAAATGATTGAATTTAAATATACAATTCCATTATTTATTTTTTATTGCTTAGATGGATGGATGAGCTCACAGCCCACCTGATGTTAAGTGGTTACTGGAGCCCATAGACATCCACAACGTAAATGCGCCACCTACCTTGAGATTTAAGTTCTAAGGTCTCAAGTATAGTTACAACGGCTGCCCCACCCTTCAAACCGAAACAAATTTCTGCTTCACGGCAGAAATAGGCAGGGTGGTGGTACCCACCCGCGCGGACTCACAAGAGGTCCTACCACCAGTAATTACGCAAATTATAATTTTGCGAGTTTAATTTTTATTACACGATGTTATTCTTTCACCGTGGAAGTCAATCGTAAACATTTGTTGAGTACGTATTTCATTAGAAAAATTGGTACCCGGCTGAGATTCGAACACCGGCGCATCGCTCAACACGAATGCACCGACGTCTTATCCGTTAGGCCACGACGACTTCAAATGGCCGACGACTGGCCCGAGGACTGATGATTATCCCGACGATTGTCTAGCGATTGTCCCACGATTTTCCCGACCATTGTCTAATGATTGTCCGGTGCCCACGAAGCTGCCTCCGTTTTTGTATTATTCTATACTGCTTGTCTAAGCAAATTAGTGGAGTAATGAAAGTGTGTTACACGTGCTGCTTGTTCAGCCCATTAACAGTATTGCGAAAGGGTATAACAGAAGGAAGAGTTCGACTAGTGAACTAAGCTACAGAGACAGCCCACTGAGTTTCTCGCCGGATCTTCTGGTGGTAGATTCCGAGAAGCACTGCTCTTGCTAGAGCTAGTGTTAGCAAATTCTCTCAGGTTGAGCCCGTGAGCTCACCTACCCGTCCGGGCGTAGCTGAAATAGCCTCTTAGGCTACCAGCGAAGAGGTGGGGGAAAAAAACCGTACAAATGTGAGTGCATGCACATCATTAGCGGACGAAAAGCAACGTGGAAATCTCACATAATCCGGTTATTAATGGCGTTGAGTAATGTATTTAAATATGAAAAGCATTTGATAATTTCTTATTAACGAGTTTTTCTTCTCGGTGTTCGAAATGCGTTAGTTTCAAGGACTGTTTAACCGACTTCAAAAAAGGACGAGGTTCTCAATTCGACTGTATGTCTTTTTTATGTTTGTTACTTCATAACTTTTGATTGGGTTAATCGATTTTGATGATTCTTTTTTTATTAGAAAGCTGATGCTTCCAGCGTAGTCCCATTTCAATTTAGTCCACTTCTGATAATGATATTCATGAGAAGACCATATAGGTAAGTCTTAAATTTGCATTAAGTACGTGCGCGATAAATAGATGAATAACTCAATATCACGCCAACCGATTTCGATGATTATTGTTTTTAGTGTATATTCATTTGTTTTGGAATATCTTTTTTTTTCTATTTGAAGTCGGTTTATGTTTAAGCATATCTATTTACAATTATATATGTATAGATAGATTAACGATTATCTGATAGTTTGGTTTGTCCGGTGGTAGATTCTGCAAAGCACGGCTCTTGGTAAGGTTAGTGTTAGCAAATTCTCTCAGGTTGAGCCCGTGAGCTCATCTACCCGTCCGGACGTAACTAGAATGGCCCTCAGGGACGTCTTAAACTAGGATGGAGTCCTTGGGCACACAAGAATTTGAGGCCCTTTTGGAAAGTAAAAAAAGCGAATTCTAATAACATTTTTTTACTGAGTATGACCATTTATTATAAGTAATCAAATACCGTATGATATAAAATGTCATTAATGATATTAGAATGCTGCTGGTTTTTTGGTTACGATTTCGATAACGGCTTCTTTCGNCAGGGACGTCTTAAACTAGGATGGAGTCCTTGGGCACACAAGAATTTGAGGCCCTTTTGGAAAGTAAAAAAAGCGAATTCTAATAACATTTTTTTACTGAGTATGACCATTTATTATAAGTAATCAAATACCGTATGATATAAAATGTCATTAATGATATTAGAATGCTGCTGGTTTTTTGGTTACGATTTCGATAACGGCTTCTTTCGGGATGTCTGTTGAGCAAAATTTTCTATTATAGGCATAGTATATGCCTTGTAGATACCTTCTGATTACTGATTTGTGAAAAAAGTGTAATGTGCCCGACAAAAATGTTTTGAGAATAAGCGTGTGAGAGAAATCGTCGGTCTTTCGGGGCCCGCTGAGAATGGGGGCCCTGGGCACGGGCCCCGTGTGCCCTTATGGTAAAGACGGTATTGAATAGCCCTCTAGGCTACCAGCGAATAGGTAAGAAAGAAAAGCAACGGCACGGTTTTATTCGCAGGTCCTGTTTTCTTAGTAACTAAAAAACGAACGACTCCGAGCTTTGGCACGTACCCAAAGGTTGCTTATTCTAACAATAAGTACATTGAACTGCACACCACAAAAACGTCGCGTCACTACTTATTTTATTTACAATGTCTGCATTAACAAGGAGAAAAAAACGCCAAACGTCAGGTAGGTATAATACGTTCGATCTTGAAACGTTCAAAATTTCATTATTATTTTGTATCACAATTAAGAGTCGTGATGTAAATAAATAATACGAAATTTTATGTTTACATACATCGTCTTTTTAATATTTTGTCAAAATTAATCGCGCTTTAAAGGTGGGGGCAGCCGTTGTACTGTTAACACTGAGACCTTTCAAATTTCGTCTCAAGGTGTGACAGAATTTACGTTGTAGATGTCTATATGCTTCGGTAATCATTTGACACTAGGTGAGCCGTTAGCTTGTTGATCCATCTAACCAATAAAAAAATAAAAAGGTTAATACTTTCAAAGATGGCCGACAATATTTTTTTTACGTTTTCCCTCCAAAACAAGATGTCTTTATTTAAATTTAAAAAAAGAACAACTCTCTCGAAACTGATCACGGGTAGATGAAAACGGTTTTGCGACGTGTTGCAAGTACGTAGTCTGCCATTCATTGAGCCAACGATGGTAATACAAACGGAATCAATAGCCGGGAACTCGGGACCGGGAATTCAACGGGTCACAGCGAGCAGTCCGCATCGAAATTACAAGGCTTGGACGTGCGTTCCTTTGAGCACCATTTGCGACAGAAAGCAAGCGAAGCAAGCCCCAGATTATGAAACGCTTTGGCAAGAGTGATCGTTATCTACACTAATAATATTATAAAGCTGAACAGTTTGTTTGTTTGAACGCGCTAATCTCAGGAACTACTGGTCCGATTTGAAAAATTCTTTCAGTATTAGATAGCCCATTTATTGAGGAAGGCTATATATATAACATCGCGGTAAGACCAATACAAGTGGAGCACCAATAAATAATGTTTCAAAATAGGGAATTAAATAGCTCCTTAACATTCTATAATTCAAAAAAATATCTTTACTTTCTACGTAAATGAAGTGGGGGGTAAAATTTAGCGTTATGCCAAAGTAACTATTCCACGCGCACGGAGTCGCTGGCAAAAGCTAATTATATCCTAAACTATAGCAATTGTCGAATTAATTTATTTATACCGTATCCCTTCGATTGTTATCAATATGTATGTCAATTCGTTTAGTGGATTTCGATATTCAAACTTTCGATTTTGTTGTAAGAACGAATGCATTCGCGATGGAAGTGTCGTTCGATAACTATTCCGAGTTCGGGGGCTTATTACGCTGGCTCTCGCTTTACGGCCGGCCCGGGGTCAGTCGGGTTTTTTGTCGTGGCACGTACCACCCGTCGGGAGCGGAGACCGACCGCCTCGCGATTCGCGCGACTCCAGATCGGGGTGGTAGCGACGCTTTGACCGCGACTAGGGTGGTCGTATGGGGACCGGGATGTGTGTGCTCTGGTTTAAATAATTCCGGACAGTTTTCAATTCGGGCTCTTATTTGTTCACGTCAAATTTCTCGTCGACTAAAATAAGTAAATTGTACAGTTCAAAACTAAATAGAAGAATAGAAAAAAACAAATCCTTGGTACATATGCAAATTTTCTAGTTGAAAAGGAGTCTTGAAATTAATCTTGTATTGGTATTTTAGTTACAGGGGAACACAAAAAAAGAATTTTCAAAAACAAGCAAACTCTGACTAAAATGTTTCTAGAAATACTTTCACTGCCTAGTAAAGTCGCATTGAGTTAACAGAAAAATTTAATCGCAGGAAAACGAGACCCAGACCTTTCGAAGCGGTATTTCTTTTTTTATACAAGAATGTAGTAAATATTGATTTAGCTAAAAATGCAAGTTACGACATTTCGACTTTCTCCCATCCCATATGTTGGTAAGAAACCGTTAAAGAATGGCGTTAAAAATTCAAATACCCGCGAAAGTTTAAAATAATCGATTTCCCACGAAAAACTGGGATCTGGTCGGTCTCATCTCTAACCCAATCCCTGATCCGCAAGCATCGTAGGTTTCACTGTAGCGCGGCGCCCGAGGCGGCGTCCCGTCGTCATGGCAACGCCGCCCCCACTCGCCCACCCCGCGCTACCTGCCCTCATTAATATGTACCCGGCCGGACATCTTCCACGAGATAACTCCTACTAACAAATGTCACTTGGATATCGGCTAATGAAAATTTTATCAGATGTCCTCGGCACGGATATGTGCCTATATATCGGCGCACAGAGGATCTGTCATATTTCTGCGTATCTTTGTTACAATTTGTTTTTATAAGGTAATAAATAAGTTGCTGTTAATCGCGGCTTTGTCCACATGGTTAAGGGAAAGTGTCCATTATTTTGTCTAAATTGGCACGGAATACATAAATAAAGATAATAATACAGTTTCCCCGTGGCAATAAGATATTTTTTCGGGTTAAAAGTAGCCTAGCGTTTCTAAGGTCAGTCTGTGTTACTACTATTCCGATATAAAACGATCGATTAAAAAAACTCACTTCTCCGTTCAGACACGAGAGAAGCACAAACAAACAAAGAGACATTCCCATTTATAATATTGTGATGAATTAATGCACAATTAACAATCAGTTTCTTAACTAAAAGGAGTTCACAAACAAAGGTATGTCGTTATATTTTTTTTTTTTTTTAGCTATGGGTGGACGAGCTCACAGCCCACCTGATGTTAAGTGGTTACTGGAGCCCATAGACATCCACAACGTAAATGCGCCACCCACCTTGAGATACAAGTTCTAAGGTCTCAAGTATAGTATAGTCTCAAGTATAGTATAAATATAATAAATTGGTTTTTGTTCGTCGACTGACAGGCAAGTTGACGGCCCATTTGCTGTTAAGCGTTTGCCCGAGCCGTTAGATTGGCCGACGTTAATGCCCCTTTAAATACAGCATTGATCGGAATAATAAAGAACTTAGGAGTGCTTTGCTGCAGAAATTTTGAAGTCGTCGTGCCCTTAAGGGTAAGACGCCCGGTGCATTCGTATCTAGCAATGCACCGGTGTTCGAATCCCGCAGGCGGGTACCAATTTTTCTAATGAAATACGTACTTAACAAATACCTAACAATTACTGGTTGGACCTCTTGTGAGTCCGCGCGGGCAGGTACTACCACCCTGCCCATTTCTACCGTGAAGCAGTAATACGTTTCGGTTTGAAAGGTGGGGAGGCGTTGTAACTATACTGAGACTTTAGAACTCATATCTCAAGGTGGTGACATTTAAGTTGTAGATGTATATGGGCTCCCTAACCACTTAACACCAGGTGGGCCGTGAGCTTGTCTACCCAACAAAGCAATAAAAAGAAGTTTATATACTAAGTACAAGTAATATAATAAGTACTTTAGTATAAAGAGGTTACGGTTTTACTAAAAAAATACTGTTAGAATAATATGACATCCGAGCACCTTTTTTTCCTACCTATGCTGATAGCCTCTCAACTATTTCAGCTTCTCCTTGACGTGTAGGTGAGCTTACGGGGCTCAAACCGGAGTGTTACAAACACTGGCCTTAGCAAGAGCAGTGCTTCGCAGAATCTACCACTGGATCGGAAACGCGACCCACTGAGAAGATCCGGCGAGAAACTCAGTGGGCTGAAGTCGAAGGTATGGACGTTGGCTGGAGCACCGTTGATGTCTTTTACGAATACGCATTATATGAATATTTTTGTCAAACGTTCATTCGAGAATTTAATGAAAAAATATATATCAAACTCAAATATTATTATTATATGTAAAATATGAATTGCATTCTTTCGATTTGTATTTAACTTTTTTGTATTTTTAATTCGTTCAAAGCTACCGGTGTTTCCCAAGCGGTCGACATTCGTCCTTAATCACTAACACTTCAAGGCTTACATTCAATTTATGTATTGATTTTTCTTTCTCTTGTATAGGTAGAAAAACAATCTTTTACACAAATACATTAATGATTTTAAAAAGGAAATTGTTTGAAAATCATACAAGCAAGGTGATTTAAGCTGTTTTGTCTTTTCCTAAGTAAATATATGAAAAAAGAAGTAATATCAGTGATGTCATATGTGTGTTAATATAATATTTAAATTTGTTTATTTTAAATTAAGTATCTGAGGACGCACAAGACTTAGATTTATTAAAGACACGGATAAAGTATTACTTATTTCAAGGTGAAATACGTAATACTTTATGTGTCTCATTATGAATACGTAATAATACTGGTGGTAGGACCTCTTGTGAGTCCACACAGGTAGGTACCACCACCCCGCCTATTTCTGCCGTGAAGCAATAATGCGTTTCGGTTTCGAAGGGTGGAGCATCCGTTGTAACTATACTGAGACCTTAGAACTTATATCTCAAGGTGGGTGGCGCACTTACGTTGTAGATGTCTATGGACTCCAGTAACCACTTAAGACCAGGTGGGCTGTGAGCTCGTCCACCCATCTAAGCAATAAAAAAATAAAAAGATGGTATAGTTCTCAATCCAGTCTGGTTCCATCTCCATGACAATTTTTGCAAGGGATAATGCTTTAGTGTTTTTATTTTGTTTTATTTTTAATAGCGCAATTGTTTGTCTCACCTGGTGTTCGGCGGTGCCCTAAGGCATCACGAAGCATATAGCGCCACCCACCTTGGGATAGTGTGGGATCAAATAACTTGCTTCGCGGCAAAAATAGTCAGGATAGTATATGCTCAAGTGAGCTCACAATACAATCTACTACCAGCATTGAAAAGAGATACGTTCTTTATTCTTATCTGTCTAATGCAATTCAATTTTGTCACGAAATCGGTATAGGAAACTGCTTCGTGTGACGAGAACTATAGCTCTAATCGATCGTGGATCGATGGTAGTTTTAAATTATTTTGTTCTAGATTATTCCATTGACTCCACAGAGCCGATAGTGTTGCGAAAAAAATAATATTGCCGCGTTTTACAACAATAAGCTTTTCTCAGCGTTCCCGCGGTACTAAAATGTATATATACCTCTTTTAACGATTTATAATTTGCCACCTCATTACGGATCCTGCCGCTCCATTAACGGTGGTAGTTTTAGGTACCTCGAGCACCGGTCACCGTCCTCGCCGAATCCGTCGCTTGCAACGAAGGGCTCGACGAGCGAATTAACCCACAGACACAGCCCATTGAGTTTCTCGCCGGATCTTCTCAGTGGGTCGCGCTTCCGATCCGGTGGTATATTCTGCGAAGCACTGCTCTTGCTAGGACCAGTGTTAGCAACACTTCCGTTTGAACTCCGAAAGCTCACCTACACGCTAGGGTGAAGCTAAAATAGCCTCTCAAGGCTATCAGCACAGGTAGGGGAAAAATATCATAATTTGCACCGGTAGATTACGGGCTTAGTATTTGTTCTATGCCACGATTACCACTTACGCCGACTTTAAATCTCGCCTGAAGAAATTCATTGGCGACTACAAATTTCATTTTTTTCATCGCTTAGGTGGGTGGGCGAGCTCACAGCCCTCCTGGTGTTAAGTAGTTACTGGATCCCATAGACATCTACAACGTAAATGCGTCACCCACTTTGAGATACAATTTCTAAGGTCTCAAGTATAGTTACAACGGCTGCCCCACCTTTCAAACCGAAACGCATTACTGCTTCACGGCAGAAATAGGCAGGGTCCTACCACCAGTAATTCAATTATTCTATAAAAGATTAACAATATTTTAATAATGTTTTTTATGTGTATCCGTATTTTTATTAGCGAGAGAAGGTACTCCGAGTGGAATGGTTTGTCCTCGGACGTTCTAATCGGGTATTGTGAAGCTTTTAGAATGTTTCGTAATCTCGACGCTGCGTGCACACACGTGCCCCTAGACTCGTTAATTGTGTACCACCAGACTTGGACGAGTGAATGCGAGATGTGACCATTCATGTTCCAATAATAAAGAGCGCGAATTTACTTACATATAATTACTTACTGCTTCAACAAGATGGAGTTAATTATGTGAAGGGTTTTATTTTCGAATAATTTTTGTTAATCAATGGTAAAAAAACGATAATTATGTTTGTCTGTAGACTAGAGGTTTGTTGGATAATAATGTTTATACGTGTTTTAAGGCCTTGGTTCTTTTCGTTTTGTTTTTGTGGTTCTTGGTAATGGTCGACATGAACCCATCTCGTACGTGTCACATCTGGCACAGAATGCGGCTGCGCGTGTGTGCACCGTGAAAGCTTGTCGCCAATCGCCAATAGCCCACTCGTCTAGCCAGCGACGCAACTCTCAACTTAAAATGCTTGTCGGACAGTTTTTGCTAGTGATTTTCTTATCTTCTGAAGACAATTGAACGCGCACATGTGTTTAGCTAGTGGCCAACGTTGGCCGTATCTAATCGCTGGGTAGTTTTTTGTTTGACCAACATTTGTTTGTCAAGTAAGGCCCTCGAAACGAATGTCTGTGATTTGAATTATGTGTTTCGGGGAAATTCGTGCATGACTGTTACATTTTTTGTTAGGTTCTCTTTTCTTATTTTTTTTTTTCAAAATCGATGATGCCTTCTTTAGTAAATGCATTTAGATTTTTCTGCCCCGCCTATTTCTGCCGTGAAGCAGTAATGCGTTCCGGTTTGAAGGGTGGGGCAGCCGTTGTAACTATACTTGAGACCTTAGAACTTATATCTCAATGTGGGTGGCGCATTTACGTTGTACATGTCTATGGGCTCCATTAACCACTTTACACCAGGTGGGCTGTGAGCTCGTCCACCCATCTAAGCAATAAAAAAAAAGAAAGAAATAGTGTAATTATTTTAAACATGTTAAGAATAACATTTTGTCGATGCGTTTGTTAATTTCGTAGAACAAAACGTACCCTTAGAATTGAAGTGGCGTAACTAAAAAGTTTATGCAAAATGAGTTTTACACTTTGGACGACTTTTAAACATGTATCCTCTATATCAAATTCAAAATGAAATTTATATTTTAGTTGGAAAAGGACAAAGTACACTTTCCGTCTCTTTTAAATCTCGCGAATACCTTTGAACTTTAAGGCAGTGGCGCTTTAAGGCTTAAAGTATTAAAATCAAAACTGAACAATTAGAATTCTTCAATAAAATTTTTGGCGTTTACCAAAAAACAAGAATTTTGGATTAGGCCGCTTCAATTCTAACGGTGCGCAAAGTATCTTAGCTAGTAGTAATCTTAGAGTTCGAAACCACAATACTATCTAGACTTAGTTGAACAACTGTTTTCATCTGCGAGACGCTTTAGACCGATGTAATTAGTGAAATTAACAATTCTTTCTCAAGGGATGTACGGCTGAGCTAAGTGTAAAGTTTGTGTAGTGGAGTCGGTCCCAGTAGGCACGAAGGCTTGCCAGAATTCGGCAATTATTGTCCGTCAGCAGGGCCCGGGAGGGGGCCGGGGGGTCGAGGGGGTTAAGATGGCCACCGTAATTAATTGGCGCGACGCGAGGGGCCAACCGCGCGTCTCGTTCGAAGCGCGGTATTGCGCGCTCCCAGGGTGACCAACATTTCGGAAATAATATTAATAATACTGTCCATTATTGTTCTAATGAAAATACAAATAAATATATCCGTGCCTATATCTGCCGTGAAGCAGTAATGCGTTTCGGTTTGAAGGGTGGGACAGCCGTTGTAACTATACTTGAGTCCTTAGAACTTATATCTCAAGGTGGGTGGCACATTTACGTTGTAGATGTCTATAGGCTCCAGTAACCACTTAATACCAGATGGGCTGTGAGCTCGTCCACCTATCTAATCAATAAAAGAAAACATTGAATATGTCCTAAAGTTGATTACCATTTAAACAACCGCCTTCTGAACAAGATCTTAATTCGTGTTATTATCAGTATTTCCAACAACACTTCGTTTGTAACATGCTGTTATTAGCTTGTTAAGTATGTACATTTGTTTATATGTAATGAAATCTTTGAACGTCATTTTCACCGATTTCAAGTCGATAGATTGACTTGAAAATTTACTCACTCATCAAGTGTTGATGTCGAAACATTAATCTATATATATAAAAATGAATTGCTGTTCGTTAGTCTCGCTAAAACTGGAGAACGGCTGGACCGATTTGGCTAATTTTGGTCTTGAATTATTTGTGGAAGTCCAGAGAAGGTTTAAAAGGTAGATAAATATGAAAATCCTCGGAATTAAATAAAAATAACATTTTTGGTTTTCTTTTGATGTTAATGATGATAAGTTTATTTTATAGAAAAGTTTAGGTCTTTTATTTATGGATTGAGGCACTACGAAGTGTGCCGAGTCAGCTAGTTTTATATAATTTTCTTCAGTTTTCACGATTTGTAGAGAATATGTTTCCAATATTAGACCATGAGATCTATAAACGGCATCAGCAGGATAAATAAAATATGAAATTAATTTTTAGTTAGATTTTTATATTTTAGCGTGTTTTTTTTATAGCCCTTGTAGGCAGACGAGCACACGGCCCACCTGATGGTGAGCGGTTACCGTCGCTCATGGACATCAGCAATGCCAGAGGCAGAGCCAAGCCGCTGTCCTCATACTTGAACTTAATTTTAGCTACCTTTAACTGACTTTGACGTTATTGAAACTACATATATTTTAATAATTAATGGTCACCGTATCGCGTCGACCAACGATCCGACCGTAAACGTCTCACCCACACGCCGCGGGCACCCGCTCGCCACTCGCCATACCTACCGTAATATACTGCTTCAGCTGGCCAACCTAAGCGAAACTCCGAACCGGTCAACACTAACGTCTAAAAGCTCTTGCATCTTAACGGTAGCTTATTCCTTGAGGCTCAACGTTTTCTGGACTATATCGATGCCGTTCCATACGATAGTTTGTCACGCGTAGACCTCTGGTCACAACTAGATACGACCCCCCCGACGTCCTCGCTACGAAGACGCGCGGGGACGTTGGAATATCACGTTAAGCTAGCCGTGTATCTCATACAAGTTGCATGGGTGTGAGTGACTAACGCGAGCACGGACTGGACCCTGGTTCGCTTAAGCGTAAATTCAGTTGCGTAAGTCGGCGAGTTGCCTGCCCCGGAGATATGCCCGGGGGGCTTGAAGCCGTGAAGCCGGAGACGTAGAATTAGACGAATCATCATTGGAATTTCTCAGAATCTTTGTCTCCATTTCAAATGTACACATTATTTGATCGATTTTGAAGTGGCTGGCGCGACGAAAGGCATGACCCTATATAACATTGCTATAGCCGTGTTCGTTGATATGGATAGCTGTGTGTATAGGTAGGTCGTCATATTAAAAAAAAAGACCGAAATCTGAGTTTCGTTTTTTTTCCGCATCTACGTTAAATAATTAGTCGAGCGCACAAACTTCCACCATGGATGTCAACACCGACCTCAAGACATGAGGTCTGTCGACGCGACTGTCCCGCATTTTTTTAAATCGGAACATTGGCTGTTTCTCGGCAAAAGTAATCAGTCGTGGTATTTACTCGGTGACAATATGTCCTTCCCCAGCTGTCATTGCGAGGATTTACGTCGTGGCTTAAATGACAAGCCGCCCTGTGCATTCGTATCGAGCGATGCGACCGGTGTTCGAATCCCGCTGGCAAGTACCAATTTTTCTAATGAAATACGTATTTGACATAGGTATGTTCACGAATCACTTTCACTGTGAAGGAATAACATCGCGTAATACAAATCAAACCCAAAATAATTATAATTTGGGAAATGACTGGTGGTAGAGCGTTCTTGTGGGCCCGCACGGGTAGGTACCATCACTGTACCTATTTCTGCCGTGAAGCATAAGTACATCGGTTTGAAGGTTTTTTTTTATATGATTGAAAGATTACTGGTGGAGCAAAGGCTCAGCCAGGAGGGGTGGGATTTGCTAACAGCTACCCGAGCGCCTCCGATGGAGACCTAACAGCTGAAGAGTAGCTGCTTCGCGAATGAATCTACTACCGGATCGGAATCGCGACCCGCTGAGAAGATCCGGCGAGAAACTCAGCGAGCTGATTCATGGGTTAGGTTGCAAGGCGAACTTTTTGTCGAGTTCGACGAGTACGGTAACCGAGGTCCCTAAGCCTGCTCCTAGTGTTAGAGCTGAAGGCGTCTAATGCAAAGGTTATTGGATCTGATGGATCCGTAAGGACGTGGGATTTGAAAGGTGGGGCAGCCGTAGTACTATAAATTGAGACTTAGAACTCATGTCTTAGGGTCGACGTCGCCCAAAACACGCCATTTCGGATCCTCCTGATCCACTAAGGGTGCTTTTAGGTACCTCAAGCACCGGTCATCGTTCTCGTCGAACCCGTCGCTTGCGACGAAGGGCTCGGCGAGTAAATTAACCCACAGACACAGCCCACTGAGTTTCTCGCCGGATCTTCTCAGTGGGTCGCGTTTCCGATCCGGTGCTAGATTCTGCGAAGTACGGCTCTTGCTAGGGTTCGTGTTAGCAACGACGTCAGGTTTAAGCCCCGTGAGCTCACCTACTAGTTCGGTGAATCTAGAATAAGCCCTCGAGGTTACTAAAATAGGTAGGAAAAAAAAGTCTCAATGTGGGCGGCGGCATTTACGTTATTGTGGTCCATGGGTTCCGATAACCACTTAACATCAGGTGAACCGTGAGCTCGTCTACTCACTTAATTAATAAATAGAAAAAGCCTAGTGTTAAATAATTACCGGCGCCCATAGACAGCAACAACCTAAATAACGTCACCAAGTTTGAGACATGCATGCATGCGTTGCTAGTCTCAGTTCACGAATACGTATCGGAGTGCATTAATGCTCCGCGGTAGGAATTGGCGTTTTATTGGTATAGATTGGATGCTTTTCAGGATATTATCAAAATAATCTTTCTACTCATATCTGTTCATAAAATATTTATAACTACTGATACCATGTACCTACCCCACGCTTTTTTTACAATAAAATATTTTTTTCTTACACTATTCTTAATTCAAATTCATTAAAATTAATTTTCTATTTCTTAGTTGGATTTTCTATAAAAGCGTATTTTTTTAGCTTTTTTTAAACTATTATTTATTTTTCATTTAAAATTTTTCAATATTTTTTTTATTAATATTGAATTGTCATCGGTCCTTAATAAGTATGCCTTAAATTTCGAGTTAATCCGACGTTTTGAAGGGGACCAAAATCATGTTCAAAGACTCCGTTACATACGTACTAACATACACACGTCTGAAGCTAATAAAAAAATCATTGCTCAATGAATAATTCCGTGTCTTCATTAAATGGTATTTTGTAATAAAAAACATAGCTAGACAGCCGATCGTCTCGCGCGTTCTGTTTATCCGGAGCTCCCCGCGATCTTCGACGCTCCCCTCCTTTGATGTAGATAAGGTGCCAAAAGCTGAAATAGCCGCTGATACTCGTTGTCCCCTACTAAAGATCTTTGATTCGATTACATTTCGCTCAAATGCTATAATACAAGTTCATACGGTTTTAAACACAATGTTATTCGAAATTTTTTTTTAATCTATATACAATCAATATAGATAAATATGAAAATGCTCGGAATTAAATAAAAATAAAAATTTTACGGACGGATTTCTTTTGTTTGTTTTAAGTTTATTTTATACAAAAGCTTAAGTCTTTTATTTTTCGATTGAGGCACTACGGGTCAGCTAGTAAGTACCAAATAATTTAATGATAACTATGTGATTCGTAAAAAAACGTTGGCCATTTTTAAGCTATTGCATAGCTTCTATCGCACGCCTTGCGCGCGGCGACTGAATCAAGAAATTCCGTAACGAAAATAACCTGACACCCCCACAACGCCTACTATGTAGCTCGAGTTCAACACATTCACACGTTGCGCTGGTGTAGTGTTTAAGAATGATCGCGCGGCGTGACGACGTACTGCATGAGCATCATGAAAAGTCTGCCCATCTCTCTCTCACGCGGTCTAGCTTATGAGTGTGAAGGAGACAGTTAATGTTTTGCTTTTGTTAATGTTTATAAATATAGCGTGGTCTTATTTTTATTATTGTTTTAATATTAAATTATTATTGCTTAATTGTAATTACATAAGTTGATTAAAAATGCTTTGCCATAGCTTTACCGCGGCAGTCCCCGAGTGCCACACGTCTTTTTTTTAATAATGAGGGTAGAAGAGTTTTGTACATCAAAATTAACAGAATCATGAATCAAAGAACTCAAATGGGAACGTGTTTTCCACAGAAACTTATCCGTCATGTGTTTTCAACAGTATAACATTATGAATTTTAATTACGAATTCGGAAAACCGTTCTCGGTGTCGTGGTAGGGGTCGGGTTTCCTCATTACGAGCAGAATTCCTGGCCGAGCCGCTATAAACCCTGGTACTAGCGAGCCGAATGTAAAATGGGATTCGTTTTATGTACGCTGTACGACGGCTCTTTGATGGCCTTTTAAACAGTAGACCGGCCAGTAAGTACTCAGCTTTATAACGGACATTCACGGAACGCGACCGACTTGTCCGATCGAGTGGCTCGTTTTCAGACGTGCATCGAGCTATGGACGTTGCCTGCGATCTTGTTCGATGGTGCATGTCTCGCTTTAGTACGCCCGCGCCGTCGAGTTAATAAAGCTCGCAGGGTGCCCGATCCTTGTAATTACAGCTTATTGAATGCGGTAATGAATTTGGTGGATGATTTTGTCGTTACATCGCAATTATTTTTGAGTTTCGAATAAAACATAAGTCGCTCTTCATGAGGTCACAATATTGTATTAATATAAGTTAGATAGGGTACGGCGACTTTGTGCATTTGGAAAATGGTAATTAATGAGATTTGTAATACAAAATGATCTATCTAGTTCTTTGCATGTGGTTTTGGTTAAGTAATACTTTTTTTATGTTTGAAGGATTACTGTTGGCCCGGAGGCCTTTCCAGTTTCACCAGGATAGGTGGGCGAACAAGGGCTCAGCCAGGAGAGGTGGGATTTGCTAACAGCTACCCGAGCGCCTCCGAAGACCTAACTATTCAAGAGTACCCCCCGCCCCCAATCAATCCGTTCACGAGGGTCGCCGATATGTAACTTTTTTTTCTATGCTGATAATTTTGAGAGGCTATATCAGCTTCTCCTTGACGTGTAGGTGAGCTCACGGGGCTCAAATCGGGTGTAATGCTAACACTGGCCCTAGCAAGAGCAGTGCTTCGCAGAATCTACCACCGGAACGGAAACGCGACCCACTGAGAAGATCCGGCGAGAAACTCAGTGGGCTGTGTCTATGGGTTAATTCACTCGTCGAGCCCATCACAAGCGACGGTTTCGACGAGAACGGTGACCGGAGCTTGTGGTACCTAAAAGCGCTGTTAATGAATCGGGAGGATGCGTAATGACGTGTTACTACATCACGACGCTCCTTCGTATTGAGAAAATCAATTGAGTGTCTCTTATGCCTCTAAGTAATAGTAATTACGGCATTTATATGTTTTTAGTGTTCAGATGGGTAAATGAACTCACGACCCATCTGATTAAAAGCGGGGCGTACCAAAACCGTGACCGAACCAAAACCGGTGAATACCGCCAGCCGCCATTCATCCTGAGATATGAGGTTGTAGTCTCAATTGTGTCGCATAAAATGGTTCAACATAGCGGACTCACAATACCGACTGTTACCAATAAATGCCAATTTACGAATGCCGTGTGCTGGTGTGATACTCGAAGAACGCTATTGCCCATTCTCTGGCGAATTCCTTAGTCGAATTTTGCACCATCAACGAGGAGAGATGCGCTCGTGCTAAAACAGACTAACACACGGGCAGCTTAGGCAGCGGCTTGGCTCTGCCCCTGGCATTGCTGAAGTCCAAGGGCGACGGTAACCACTCACCATCAGTTGGGCCGTATGCTCGTCTGCCTACAAGGGCAATAAAAAAAATGTTTCCCAGAGTCCCAGATAGTTTTCACTGCGCCTAAATAGATAATCATCAGACTATACAGACAAAACGAATGTCGCATAAAGTAACAGAAAAGTTTCCATAAAAATGTTTTGACTGTTTTGAGTACAATAATTCGCTTCGAACGATAGATGAGTCACGCGACGATCACTCTCGCGACGTGTTCTCGCCCCTCGCTGTTGTGCTTTACCTGCCAAACTAAACAAACGGGCATCGATGGCCCGCCTCCCCTTGGAGCTTTCTCGGCGCGTTCCGAATTATCGAACCGTGAGACGCGAAAACCGCAACCGTTGCTGTCCCGACGATACCTACTTCCATTGTGACGAAAACTGTATGAATTTTGGCGGATTCCTCGGTAAGAACTAAACTTGTTTTTTTTTATTGCTTAGAAGGGTGGACAAACTCACAGCCCACCTGGTGTTAAGTGGTCACTGGAGCCTATAGATATCTACAACGTAAATTCGCCATCCACCTTGAGTTATAAGTTCTAAGGTCTCAGTATAGCTACAACGGCTGCCCCGCCCTCCAAACCGAAACGCATTACTGCTTCACGGCAAAAATAGGCAGGGCGGTGGTACCTATCCGTACGGACCCACAAGAGGTCCTACCACCTGTAAAACCACTAGTACTCTTCGCTTTTGACGGAAACGGAAATTTCAATCGTGATGTTGGAGAAATAAGATCGTACGAATAACTTACCGATTTTGAAGGTAAACATGGTACACATACAGTACCATGATATTTCATTATCAATAATGTATTTTAAACAAAGTTTGAGGAAAGTACCCGTCGAAAGAAATCCGAAAAGCCTAAACAGCACTACAGTGTTGGCCTAAAGTATAATGAATTTCAGAGTTCGAACTGAGTAGTACAGTAGGAAATGAAAAAAGGTTTAACGGCCGTCTGGTGTAGTGGTAAGTGACATGGTCACACATGGGTCACTCATGACACAAGGGGGTCGCGGGTTCGAATCCCGCCAAGGGAAGATATTTGTATGATGAATATAAATGTCTATTCCAGGGTTATGGATGTATATTAAATATATGTATGTGTATAATAAAAAACTCTTACATTTATATCCGTTATCTGGTACCTGTAACACAAGTTCTTTACGAACTTATCACGGGACCAGTTAAAGTGGCGTGATTGTTAGTAAAATATTTATTTATTTATTTATTATTTATTATTATCCCGACTTTTTCACGGAATACGTACCTACGTACGGCACGAACTGACCCGAAATGCGTCTCTCTTCATTTTCCCAGATATTTTCACTTTGAAAGGGTCCGATAACTTAAATTTTATATCATTTTTAATACCTATCGTTTCGGTTATTATTATTATTCATTCATTTGACTTAAGCAATGTCTCTTGATCACACGGATTTTCCTTACTTCCTTTTTTTTTTAATGCTAGATGGGTGGACAAGCTCAGAGCTCACCTGGTGTTAAATGGTTACTAAAGCTCATAGACATTTACGACGTAAATGCGCCAGCCACCTTGTGATATAGTAAGTTCTAAGGTCTCAAGTACAGTTACAACGGCTGCCCTACCCTTCAAATAAAAACGCATTACTGCTTCACGGCAGAAATAGGCAGGGTGGTGGTACCCACCCGCGTGGACTCGGAAGAGGTCCTACCACCAGTAAATAAACTCCTTACAAACAAACTTCCTTTTGGCCGTGATCCGTTTTGTATTTAGTTTCCTACGAACTTTGGACTTGTGTCATTGTAGCACCGCTGATAGCTTATACTTATAGCTCCGGTTTTGTCTGCGTCTCGATCACTCAGCAAGTTCTCGACCCGCGTCATTGTCAGAACGATGGAGAAACGCTCCGGGTCATAATACCACACTCAGAGGTTTCACTCCTTAATGTAGATAGAACGGTGTATATATTATATACTAGCTGGCCCGGCAAACGTTGTTTTGCTATATAAAGTATTTCTAGTAAAGAAATAGCCTAGATACCGACTGCAACGCCATATGTTAGGCTTATTTGTGAATCTAAACCATCCAGGGATCACCCTAAAAACGTCCACCCAAAAAAATCATTCAAATCGGTCCAGCCGGTTAGGAGTGACTAAACACACGCACAGAAGAAATATACCTAGTCAGGTCATAAATTCTGTCACATGTTTAATGTAAAATAATTGAAACAAGTTTATTCATTATGTAACCATTCATATACCAAAATGAACTTAACAAAACATAGATTCTTATGACACTAAAGTTTATTCAAAATGACCTCCGTGACTTTGAATACAGGCCTTCAATCTGCGCGGCCAGTCATTTATCGCAGCACGAACGAGGTCCATGTCAATATCGGCGGCTGCCTTAATCAAGGATGTCTTGAGTGACTCCAAATTGGGATGAGGCTTTGAGCACGCCTTTTCCTCCAAGTGTTGCCATATCTTGTAATCTAACGGATTCAAATCTGGACTGGAGGAGGGCCAGTCTTTGTGCCGGATGAAGTCAATTTCACGCGCCGCCAGCCAATCTTGTGTGCTCTTTGCTCTATGAGCTGGCGCCGAATCTTGTTGGAATACCCAGTGCCTGTTATTGAACATGGTATGAGAAACAGGTTCCACAAGGTTCGTCAGGACTGTATTTTGATACAAAACTGCATTCGTTTTTACACCTTTCTCACAGAAATGTACCTCTGTTAAGCCTCAATAAGAAACTCCCAACCATACCATGAGCGAGGATGGAAAATGACCTCGTTGGACACGCGGAATACGGTTGCTCGCTTCTTCACTACTGTGTGCCTACACCTTATCATTTTGTTTGTTGTAGCTCTCTTCTACGGTAAAAAATTTTTCATCCGAAAAAAGAATTACCCGATATTTTTTTCCTGCGTACCGCTTCAACAAAGCGCGGCATCTCTTCAGTCTCAGGTCCATTAGACGAGCATTCAAACGATGTCCTGTTTTTCTTCGATATGCCCGAAGCCCTAAGTCTTCATTTAACACCCTTTTCACCGTGGTTCTGCTTAACCCCATCTGAAGGGCCAACAGTTTCTGCTTACGTTTGGGATTTCTTTGAATT